>CM066997.1:15410241-15908962 GCA_033977485.1 Hydrangea macrophylla
TTTAAATCCTCATACTTCAAAAATAACACCTTGTTTGGCTTATCCAAACTCTCTTTCCAATACCCCAACACATGGTCCCAATAAGGTCCAAAGTCTAAAACGCCCCTACAAAACATATCAAATGCATTGTCGAGCAAAAGTGGCCCCAACCTCTCCTGCCTCAATTTTTCAAGAAAGTGGTAGTAGGACAAGAAGGTGTCATAAGGGTTGCGACACAAATATATAATACAACATTCAGAGTTCTGGATCGATTCAGGCAATAACTGGTACGGAACATGAGATGCAAAAAGGGTTGGGGACTGAATAGTGGTTCGGTCCAGAACTTGATTTTTTGTGTAAATCTGGTACTCGAAGAAAGGTACTAGGTCATGCGGGTTGGAAGTGAGTAGGGGGTGATTATTTGAGATTGAATTGTGCTTTTTGCGATTAACGATGGCGAAAGCTAAGGCTTTTAGCCAAGTGGTGCCTGATTTGGGCATGGTGGCGAGTATTAGGTCAGTGTCATGTGCTACAAAGTGTTGCTGAAAGGACATTATTGCTAGAATTTCTTTGGGAGTGCACCAAAAATTCTGGTAAAGGTAGAGATGGCTAGTTCTCCATCCGTTCTCTTTTGGGAGAGATGAGAGTAGTTCTTCACTATCTTCTCTCTCCTTGTAGTCTTCTTCATAGTGATTGATTTCATTATCTTTGGTGGTTTCCATGGGAGGTTAATTACCAGGTTTGAGTCGTGTAGATCCACACACACACAAATGGTGGTGGTTGGTGGGTAGTGGGTGAGGGGAGATATAATTTTTTTTATGGGCTTGCTCTCTTTATATATATATATCATGCTTCACTAGGATACCATTATGTTCAATTTTAAAAAGACAAAAGAAGTATTCTTGTCACTTTATTAAAAAAAAAGGGTAAATTATATAGACAACCTCTCATGTATTGTAACTTTTCACTAACACCTTTTAAGCTAAAAAAACTCAACAAACGGACCCCGCCAACTACTTGTGAGGGAGGTATTTGAGGGAGATCAATTTGAAAAGAAAAAAATTAGTTTAACAAGGGGTCAAGTTGTTGAATTTTTAGTTTATGGGGTGTTAGAGAAGAAATGACAATACATGAGTGGGTGCCGATATAATTTATCCCAAAAAATTGACATTTAACTATTTTATAGTGAGGGTATTAAAACAATTTAGGTTAGGATATTTGTAAATTAAATTTAGTGAACTTATTTCAGTGAAGTGATATAGACTTTTTATCTATTTAGAAAGAGTGATGCTATTGTCACTCCATTATTAAACTAAGGCACTCCATAGTACCACTCCATCAATTTAAGTAATATTATAATCTCTTGTTCGGTATAATGGAAGAGATCTAGGGGGAGGAAAAGGGAGGGGAGGAAAAGGGAGGGATGCCTTTTTCCTTCCCATCTCACAAATTTGAATCCATAAAAAATTCCTCCAATCCTTTGACAATTTTTGCCAGTCAATAAGAATAATACTTTATTAATGTTAGGGTATAATAGTAAGATATACCATATTCTCTTCTTTCCTTTCTCATTTCCTTCTTAATTGACCAAAACAAGGAGAAATGATTCATTCATTTCCCTACGAGTACATTTTCTATTCCCTTTCTCTTCCTCTCCTTCCAATTTACAATCCCTTCTATCAAACACAACATAATGAAGACACATGTTCTAGAAGATAAGATCCAATAATTTTATTTATTTTCATTTTATTTTTAATTATTATTGATGATGCTAAAATTTGGAAAAGACAAATTAGAGCAGTTTAAAGAGAGAGAGACAGTGAGAGACCGATTTTTTGTAAGTGGTTCGGCCCTGTTAATGAAGGAGCCTACGTCCACGTGTGTGTCTGAGCACGTTCATTATACTGTAAAAAACAGGTGACCTATGGTGAACCAACAATAATTTGGAACTACCGTAGGTCAGTCGGTCGGGCATGATTATAATTGCTATAGAGATGCTATGCAGACTAAAAGGGTTCTCCCTCTTGGAGGAGATGAGTGATCTCTTTTATAGATGCAAGAGACCTACTCGTACAAGGAAACTAATTAGATTAGGTAATACAATGCAATTAGGATGTGATTGACACAAATCAAGTGGGTTTCCTAATTGTATTAGGAAACGATTTGCACTTTCCATTAGTCTTCTTACTTGAGTAGGAAACTGTCTGGAATATTCTGGATCATGCATCGGGGCCTGGGTGAGCTGTCCCTATAACGGGCCGTGCTTGCGCGGCCTTCCCGACTTGTTGGTCGGAGCTCGTGCATATACTGCTCGGGAAGCCTCAGGTAGTCCGGACCGCTCGAGTAGATGCTGGTTACAAAGTAGAACCGTTCGGTTATATAGTAGAGCCAATTTCGAGCATATCAATTAGTATTATTATTATTATTTTTTTTCCTATCATTGACTTAAGGTAAAGGTAACTAAATGCCGTTGGAACTCTTTTAGGACATTGTTAAGCTATATATTGAGGCTGTTTGTCAGTTATTTGTCAATTTTAAGCAGTTCTGGTGGCCCAAACTGTTTATTGATCTATTTATTTAAGTAGAAATATAAACAGATCTGGTCCAAAAAATAGTTAAGCCATAAGCATGTGGCGGGATGCTTTTCAAGATTATCTCTATTATGTTTGATCAATTCGACAACATATTAACCAAACACCCAAATCATAATAAGCAGTTCTACTTTTAAGCAGTTCTACCAATCACGATCAAGATCGCATAGGCATAAGCACATATAAATAGGCACATTGAGAACTTGTTGCAACATTGGGGATGTTGTAAGAGCATTCACAATGGAGTGGATGTGTATCACAACTTGGGAGGATGTATATCACAACTTGGATAATTTTAAAATTTTGTACCATAGTGGTGAAACTTGTACCATAAAATTAAAGTTGATAGGATTAGGGGCGAACGCAGGTACATGCCAAGGGTGGCACTGGCCCCTTGAATTTTTAAAAATTATAGAATTACATATAATTATTTTGTAGATTTTATAAAAAGGCCCTCCTAAAATTCACACAGCCCCCCCTGGACTTTTAAAAATTCTAGATTTACATGTAATGTTTAATAGGTTTTAAACACAACCTCCCTCGATTTTTTGAAAATTCTAGATTTATATGTAATATTTTATAAATTTTAGAAATGGGCCCCATAAAATTACAAGATTTACCCCAAATTAGTTGTGTTAAAACTAATTCTACATACTATTTTACAGTTTTACACATAATTATGTATAGATAGATCAAAAGAAAATTTGCCCCGAAAATATTGTCCCGAATCCCCGTACAGTCGAGGCTCTCCCTAACTTAAAATTCTGGGTCTACCCCCTAGGTAGGATAGTTAAAACTTAAGACTATAATAGGCTTAAGTTCCTTATGGTACACAAAAACACCAGACTTTCAACCGAGTGTGACGAAAAACGGAAGGAATTCAACATTTTGAAACCAAATGCAATTCCAAACGGTCATCGTTCGACCGTCCTCGCCATCCTTATTCATCTTTGAAATTCCAAACGGTCAAATGATGACGGTGGCAATTTTGTGAGCAACTTTTATGATGTGCGATTTTAAGCAGTTAAGAGTGATTTGTTTGAGCATCAAACGGTCATCTTTTGCATGTTTGATTATCAAATGGTTACAAGTTGTCCGTTTCTTAGCTTATAGAACACTACGTTTCTCGTATCACAATTTAACTTAAATTTAACATAATTTTTACATACACCATTGTTGTCGCTCTAACTATCTAATATAACCATAACTATTACTATCTAATAGCGCCTTTAATTTGGTACTATAGCACTATAGTTTCTACCCAATAACATGTTACCACTACACATTAGGTTTGCCAATACAGTGGTTAGTAGCTATGCACATGTGAATTAGGTTTAATAAATTACTTGTATGCGGACTTTTATATGTAATACATTTATTATAAAACTATTAGTCATAACTCATGACTAAATGTACTATCAAATAATTCAAAGTATGTGTGTCTTCTGTTAATAACTAACTTCACATGATTTCGGCACTTTCCAGCAAATTACGATAAAACATTTTTGTAAAAACAATTTCTAAGCAAAAAACTCTTAAGTCAAAAGTCAAACAACCCTTAAGTCAAAAATCCTTAAGCCTTAAGTCAAACAGCCCTTAAGCCAATAGCCATTAAGGCCATAAACCCTTAAAGCCAAAATCAAATTTCCCAAATATGATTTTAAAAAATATTTACGTAGGGTCTATTTGCCTTAGGGTGAGAAATTTGGGGATGTTGGGTTGGGGTCGGGGTTGGGGTTGGGGTTGGGGTTGGAGATAGGCTTAAGGGTTGTTTGACCATAGTTGGGGTTAGGGGCTGTTTGGAGCAACACAAAATATGTGTGTATATAGAGAGGTGGCCCTCTTTAGATAATCTTTGTATATATATATATATATATATATTTAAAAAAAATCAAGAAAATTAGCTTTCCAAACACAGTTTTTCAAAACGGAAGTTGCCTAAAAAAGTTTGCCTAATTGTTGGGGGAATTTCCAAATTGGGGGGAAATCTAGAGAAAATTTAGTGCATTAAATAAACATAATAAAATTGGAAACAAATTAATGAAAAATAAATTAGAAAATCCTAGTTAACAAGCACTAAAACACCACAAAATATCCTACTCAGCACACAGTTGAGCTCCTTTATAATATAGATATAGTTGTAGCAGTCAGGTTCTAAAGAGGGCACCCTTTCTTTATTAAGGAGAGGATCTCTGTTTTGACCGTCGGATCGATCGTATTTTTCATTAATGACAATTTTGTTATTTCACAGTTTTTAAGCGCGATTTGACGGCCAAAACAGAGGCACTCCCTTTCATAAAGAGAGGACGCCCTCTTTAAAGAATCTTTGATAGTTGTAGAGGATACATGAGTCAAACTTAAGCATAAACAATCTACGCTCATTTAAAGGGCTTGATTTTTTTTATTTTTTTTTTTAAGGGGGTTTTGAATTTTGGGCTCGTGATAAAACTGAGCTAAGCATGGGAAGAAAATTAAAATTTTTAAACGAGTTCGGACTTGAATAAACTTAAATTACTTCGGGCTGAGCTCAAACTTAAAGAGGTCCGGCTCCGAACGATCAATTGACTATCATAGATGTGGTTCTGACAGGATAACAATTTTTATTTTTAATATTTTTTTTAAAAACAAAAAAAAATATAGTATTCCACCATAGCCACATGACCCATCCAACATCACCCATATTGCAGCAAATGATCCTTCCTGTCCTAGATACATTTGTCACATAAAAAGTTGTCTGTGATTACAATCATACTAAAGTCTGTGGCCACATGCCATTTTGTATGTACATAATTATTGCCACACAAAAAGTCAAAAACAAAAAAAAGTTTATTGCCACACAGCATAAAAATATCACATGCCAATGGCCTCTACTGCTATGAGGCGTGGTCCCATGCATCTATTCACCGACAAAACATGTCTCTCTCCATCACTTTCACACACGAAAAATTATTCAATACATCAGTTACATAATCTTACATGGAATAATAAGTTAATAAAACGTTTATATGAATTTATCTTGCTTGTCTCCTATTTTTAAGAAATTTCTTCTCCTACTCAATAAAAAGAATTCCTACAACTCAATAAAAAATTTAAAATCTATAAGAGTCTGAGACGGGATAAATCTTATATGGTATCCCAATTGTATCTAATATTTGCATAAAAAAAAAAAAAGGAATACAAAATTTTACAATAAATTAAAAACAAGAACCCGTTTAAAATTGTGGCTTTAGGAGACTGATGTTAATTTTATCAAGAAGTTATCATGCTTCTCCTCACTCTTTCTCCTTAGGTAACCAGATACTTCTTGGACCCCACCCTATTCCTTTTCTATCTTCGACCACATGCATGGTTATATATATATATATATATATATTAGTTGGAGTTGCGCAGGAAATTTAATTGTGTTGTGTCATGTGATTAAGTGGTTGTTAAAAGTGTATAATAAGATGTTAAAACAATTAAATAGAAAATTGTAAATGTAACTATTTAATCTAAAACTATTTTTACGGAAGAAGTTAATAATTCTGACTATCTTATAAATAAGTAGTAAATGTACCTAATAAAGCGCCACTAAAAATATATGACACAAGTAAGATATTTCCTCTAAAATAAAGGGCATGAATGTGTTGTAGGTCTTAATTGATATTCGAATACAATTTATAAATCCTGAATTTGAGGGAAGAAGTTGACCAAAATGTAAACATTAGTGACCAATTCATAATAGCTACTAAAATAGCCACTTTACTTGACATTTTAAATATACCATAACTTAATTTTTAGAGAAGAAGTTGACTAAAATGTGAAATTAGTGACCAATTCCTAAATAGCCACTAAAATAGCCACTTTTTAAAACTTTTTTAAAGTGAATAATAAATATCCCAAAACTTGCTGACCTAAATGCAATTACACATATTATAATATATGAATCCTAAATTTGAGAGAAGAAATTGAGCAAATTATAAATATTAGTGACCAATTCCTAAATAACTACTAAAATAGCCACTTTTTTTTTTTACTTTTTATGAAGTGAATAATAAATATCCCAAAAATTATTAACCCAAATGTAATTAGACACAAATTGTTGATTGAAACCTCATTTAAGAGAAGAAGTTGTCCAAATTATAAATAATAGTGACCAATTCCTAAATAGCCACCAAAATAGCCACTTTTGTTGACTTTTTTTGAAGTCAATAATAAATATCCCAAAAATTATTGACCCAAATGTAATTAGACACAAGATTGTTGATTAAAACCTCATTTATATATTAAATAAATTTTGAAAAGCTGACTTGAATGTAATTATTTGTCCAAAATGACAGATTTACCCTCACACAAATCAATATATCCTTACGATGTATAGATAGATATATGAGTAATTATGATGTCGTGAAGGGCAAAAGAGGAAGTTCATATTTTTTGATGTGCTTGCTTATTCGTTTTTATAGTATAGTAGATATACATTTTTTTTTCGAGGTGGTGATATATTTAACACTGTTAAAGTGTAAAATCACTTAATTTAGACACTTTTACTCCAATAATTTTGTTAAAGATGTAGAATTTTTTACCCAAAGTTTCAAAATAGGGGTAATTTATCCCTGACCCATCACTGTTTCAACTTATTTTTCAAATCCATCACTTTTCCAGAAGTCGCTACTCCAACTAACGATTTCAGACCAAAACAGTCCTGCCTGAAATCACTATTTGAACTAGCGACTTTAGTCAGAAGTCGTTACTTGAAGTAGCGATTTCATTTAAAGTAGAACTCGTTACTTCAAGTAGCGATTTCATTTAAACGCATCTTCTTCTTCTTCCCCCTCACATACTAGATCTGCTCTCTCTCTCTCTCTCTCTCTCTCTCTCTCTCTCTCTCTCTCTCTCTCAGCTCTGTCTCTGCGATCTCTCTCTCTCTCTCTCTCAATGATCTCTCTCAGGTGTGATCTCTCTCTCATACGCCTCTCTCTCTCTCTCTCTCTGTAGACACACAGACACACGCACGCACACACACACACAAATACACATACACACACAGATACAGATTCCTTTACACACACAGATACACATACACATACACACACACATAGACACATACTCACAGAGACACAATGTATATACACACACAGATACACATACATATACACACACAGGCACATACTCACAGAGACCCACAATGTATATACACACAGATACACATACACACACAGATACACATTTCCATTAAAATTGTTAGGGTGGTTGAGAAAAGGGAAATGGTCCTTATGCTATATCTCAGAGCAATGGCTAGTAGGAATCCTTTCTCAATAGAAAAGTACAATTCTTTCTCAAAATTAATAAAGTCAAAAAAATGAGAGAAAAACTCTCTCAACTCAACTCTAATTAAAAACTGAATGTGCATTTATCGCACCCAAAACTTGATTATAATGATCACACACGCACAATCAAAAACTTAAAAGGGTACCCAACCACGGTACACATCAACGACACGATGGACCATTGATTACTTACACTTGAATTTGCAAATGTGAAGGTATTAAAATGGCTAGTGTTGTGACTATATTGCTGTATTGGGGGGGGGGGGGGGAACATGTGCATCGGAGCGGATGGTCTATACTACGATAGTAACTGTCGAAGTTTCATTCGGCTGAGAACAGACGCTCAATACAATGAACTTGTTAGAAACGTCTGCAAGAAAATGGGGGTTCATCAGAAAAGTGTTCGTTTGAAGTTCACTTGTAGGTTTCCGTCGGTTCTTGGATATCAGGTTTCTAAGTTTATACCGTTTGAAGTAAATGATGGCGAAAGTCTGCAAGTAATACTAGAAACAGCATCTACCAATGCAGCTATAAACTCTATGGATCTATTTGTCGAGACAGAGAATCTTCCCGAGGCCCATCAAACATTAGATGATTGGATTGGGCCGTACACTTCTCTATTAACACAAGAAGCTGAAAGCTCAAACCTGTTTGTACAGGGGTTATTGCCGTCCACGTCTACACAACATGTGGATTGCTCAAATCCATTGCAAAATAGTTAGACTGAATACAAGAGTCCGATGCAAGACATTATTTCAGAACGGCCAATTCATGTGCAGTTCGATTCAGATGATTGCAAATATGGTGATGATTGGGCACACAGAGGGATGGACACCAACTTGACACCAGAAAACTCAGATGAAGAAGATGTGCATGCAGACGAGTATACTGGGGGGGGGATGAAGAAGACGATGTTATCGAAGATATTGAGCCGACTGCCCAAATAAATCCTGAAAATGCTTTGTATGAGCCTCGTTCATCAACTTTTACATCGTTTGACTTGGGCATCCATACTAGAGATGCATGTTATGCTTCAAACATTGATGGTAGGCAATGGAATCCAGATCGAGACGAGTTGGTGAAGGGTATGATGTTCAAAACCAAAGATGATCTTCAGAGTTTTGTGGAGTTGTACTCGATAAGAACACATCAACGATACGTGGTGGATTAAACCAGTCCGGATCGTAGGTTGTTGAAATGTGAATTGGCAGCGTCACAAGGTTGCAAGTGACTGCTACGGGCAAGGTTGAAATGACACGGGATGTTTGAAGTCATAAAGGTCGAGTAAAACCACACTTGCATATCCCGTACGATGAACCTTGGTCGTAGAAATCTAAATGCTCGGCTAGTGGCGAGGGACATAATGCCAATGATTAAGGAGGACACATCTATTAACATCACAACGATAGTGAAGAAGGTGAAAGATAAGCATTTGTACACAATCTCATATAAAAAGGTGTGGAATGCGAAACAGAAAGCCATTGGAATGATATTTGGGGATTGGGGTACATCATACACTGAATTACCCAAGTTCATGGCTGCAATTCAACAGTATAATCCTGGCACGGTTGTAAAATGGTACTATGTGAACGGTGGTAGTGCGACTGTGAAGAACTTCAAAAGAGTATTTTGGGCGTTTAAGGCGTCCATTGATGGGTTCAAACACTGTCGCCCCGTCATAAGTATCGACGCCATATTCTTGTATGGGAAATATAAGGGCAAATTACTAATCACTATGGGAACAGATGCAAACAATCAAAATTTTCCTTTAGCATTTGCCATCGTTGACGAGGAGAAAGGTGAAACATGGACGTGGTTTCTGAAATTGCTAAGAGATTATGTTGTGCCTGGCATATCTGTACCGTGAGTTGTGTGTTGCATATCATCGTACCACAGTTGAGATATCCGGCCCGCTTATTCTTTTACATGTTATGTGTTATGTCAATTCTGTGAATTACGCATATTTTACGATTGTTCAGTCTATCATAAATAACTTAACTCAATTATTATCAATCACAGCTTTGGGCATGAGAGAGATTTACCCATATCCGACCAGTCCCCTTACCAGCAGCTGTACCAGAGGATGATCCATTGGGTTGTAGGTATACTTACATTGTTTTATACATTATTTTTATTCATTACTCGTACATTCATTTAAGTGCTAATAATTTTTTCATTACTTTAGGTGGTTGACCCGATTCTCAGTTTGGGATGCACCTACTCATGTCCAGCGTCACTTTCGGGACCAGTTGGACCAGATGAGGCCCGAGCAGGTAAATAATGTGCAAAGATAAACCGTCATTTGCATTATTGTTCAAGTTGCTAATTTTTTATATATTGTTTCATAAATGATTTGGCAGCCATACAGTGCTGAGCTTGTCGCTTCGTTACCTTAGTACTGTCGGGCTGGGCTGGGCACATGGATGGCCAGATGTCCGTTGATCATGTATGCCATGGTTGAGTGGCATCATCCCGATAGAGTGATGAGACAGTTTGGGATGAGGCAGGTAGCCCTAGAGCCATGTAACACTATAACGACATTATATCGCATTGATCGACGTGGTCATGCGAATACCTACTGGAGTCACTTTCATAGGGAGTATGTTGAGCTCTGGGACTATCGGCTGCAGCATGTTATGGTAGGTATTCCACATGCAGCTTAAATTTTTGCCTAAGACCCATATATGAGATGGTATAGCCACATTACATGTAGATTGATTAGACCAGTTAGACATCCACCGACTGTTGGCTTCAGCCAGTCGGTACGATTCGCGGAGTTCTAGTGAGATGTTTTCATTATCGTACAACATATAAAATTTCAATCCTGCACATGCCATAAAATGTGAAATACTTAATTAAACTTTTCATTTTCAGGAGGATGGTATGACTCGTGTGTATGAGGTTTCACGATCGGTGTTGGCTAGTTCAGCAGCAGGCGGCCCTCATTCCATCCCTCCAGAGGTGATGGTGGCATTAGAGGAGATTCATACTATTAGTGAGCATTCATTACAGGCTGTTCATGAGGACCGACGTTTAGACGGGGCTGTTCCATCTTCCACAGTATTCGTGCCCCGCATCTTAAAGCCTCAGCCTCAGCCTCAGCCTCAGTCTCTGTCTCAGGAGCAGACAAACCCATCTACACACTTTGAGTCTGAGCCACATACACCAGATGATCAGGGTCCTACTGTGTATGCATATGATGATATGGACAATGTTTATAGGCCTTTCACTCCAGGGGGCTTTCAGTTCCGTATATCTCCGATCTGTGACTTTTCCATCCCACAGTACACATATACAGATGCACCGTCATCATCGTCGATCCCGCTACCACATACAGATTCACAGTACGAGGCGAT
Organism: Hydrangea macrophylla; assembly: GCA_033977485.1. Lineage (NCBI taxonomy): Eukaryota > Viridiplantae > Streptophyta > Magnoliopsida > Cornales > Hydrangeaceae > Hydrangea > Hydrangea macrophylla. Next base: position 15,421,477 of record CM066997.1, read on the forward strand.
GGTGATGATAGTGGAGAGTTTGACGCAGGTAGAGGCAGAGGAGATGCAGGTGGAGGTAAGAGAGACGACTGGACATGATACCCCCATGGCAGAGACATAGGATGAGGGTTTGACACAGGTCAAGTCTCAGCGACGACCTCCGATACATTCAGTTTACGCTACGGGTAGAGGTCGTCATGGCCTCAGAGGGAGAGGGGTATCACAGGTCATCCAGCCACGTGAGGAGGTTCCACTAGTGGAGGATCCACCACAAGAAGAGGGTAGGCCTAAGAGAACAAAGAAGGTTTCGTGGTGTGGGACACATTATAAACAAAGATCGTCTATAGGATCTATAAATAATTACACATTTGTTTTTTGATGTATTATAAACAAATAATTACACATTTATATATATATAATTTTATTTTATTCTATACATCTATATCTCTCTCCCCCTCACTCTCTCTCTATCTCCCACTCTCTCTATCTCTCTCCCCCTCACTCACTCTCTCTCTATCTCTCTCACTCTATCTCTATCTCTCACTCTATCTCTATCTCCCACTGTCACTATCTTGTTAGGGATATATACTAAAAGCCATGCTTTATGTAGTTGATTTATTATTCATTCAATAAAATCAGTTATTCCATTTTTATGAGAATCTGTGTGGGCAATGTTTGTATTATATTATTTATTTAATATTATGCATGTGTGTCTCTCATTCTATATAGTAGGTGGTTTGGTGTGTAGAGTTCGGCTTACACACGGAAGATCAGGCCATCAGATATTATAGAATGTAAGATTTTGGTTTACAGTCTTAGATGGGATTGGACACACCATCGGTAGGACTGCAGCATGGTGTTGTAGTAGGTTTGTCTTGCCTACGGAAAATTGTAACAACCCTAAAATTTCTAAGTGTATAATAATTATTTTAATTATTATTTTCAGTTAACAATGATATATGAGTGTACCTAGATAAGACACGTGTTTAAAAAAATTTTAAGTTGGAAGGCACCGGATTATAATATTAGTGAGCTCATTTAATTTGGGTGTTACATTGTTATTAATTTATATTGGTTATATAAATATTATAGTCATAGGTTTTATTAAATTGATTTAAATTTAAGTTTGAAATTTATATGATTTAAAAAGGTTCCCAATTGAATAAAGGTAGGAAAGTTATGATTGTGAGACTTAGATGGAGTGGGACTGTGTGAATAAAGAGTTTTTCTTTAAACACAAGATCACATGTCCTTATCCAAGGAGTATTAAATACTGTTTTCAATAAATTTTCTGTTAGCATGTGTGAGGGTGTCACTCTCGGTGTTTTGGGAATTGAATATTAGTCTGGATACATGCTCTGGATTAAATATTTGGTTGTCCAAAAATCGGGGTGTGACAGTTTGGTATCAGAGCTTAAGGTTAGCTTAGCAAGTCTAGGTGATCCTCGGATTGTGGACTAGATGTTGGTCAGAGCTATAGGTCGCGGATTTATTTGGGTTTGGGGGTTATGTGTACTTATGTATTATCCAAGTGTTGCCTACATGTTATTTAATTATTTTCAATCAATTAATTACATAACTTTCCGTGCCTATCATAACATGTTAATTTGTTGAAATCATTTGTTATATTATGAGTTGCATAATAGTGCATGCATACATATTGTGGGTATGACGGGTAGTAGAGGAGAATTGGAGGACGATCAACAGTGGAGCTCCTCCTAGTGGATTCCTATTGTTATTAGCAGGCCTTCAGCATTATCTGGTATCTACAGGCATATCCTTCGAGAGATTATTATTCTATTGGAGTATCAGAAATTTGGTTATTATCGGGAAAAATCTTATATATTATTTCCCTTATTATCGACTGGTATTCTCATATGTATTCAATAATTCGGTTGTCTCGGATTTCTTATTATGGAGCTGTACTTATCAACAAGTATTTTGACATGGAGCATAATTCTTGTATCTTTATTCGGACTTTCTATTATATTCTGGAGCATCTATCGGATCAACGATATATCTATTTTCTACAACTATGACGGATTTGAACACGTGTTGGTTTATTTCCGACCGCATTATTATCTTCGCAGTCTTACTTCCAGTACAGAGTTATGTATATTCTTGAAGCGGCATGTTTGAAGAGTAAGTATGGTATCCTGAGGAGGTGTAATGGGGCACTTGGTAAGAGGTAAACATGGACATATAGTTAGAATCTTTGAATAACTGCGAGCATGTTACATGCATAGTTTGTATTCATATGTTTTGCAACAATATCTGTGTTTTGAATTATCTGTAACGTTTGACAATTGACTATACAAGATAAAGGTATATATATGAGGGTTTCCTTGTTTGGATTATTCGCTCGAAGTACCACATCTCGTAGAGTCAAGAGTTAAATGTTGATCAGTGCTATGTATGAATTTATGTGTTTAACTTTAATCTTGTTGTTGCATGTGTTACCAGTGTTTGTTCCAAATTTCGGGACGAAATTTTTTTTTAGGAGGGTAGAATGTAACAACCCTAAAATTTCTAAGTGTATAATAATTATTTTAATTATTATTTTCAGTTAACAATGATATATGAGTGTACCTAGATAAGACACGTGTTTAAAAAAATTTTAAGTTGGAAGGCACCGGATTATAATATTAGTGAGCTCATTTAATTTGGGTGTTACATTGTTATTAATTTATATTGGTTATATAAATATTATAGTCATAGGTTTTATTAAATTGATTTAAATTTAAGTTTGAAATTTATATGATTTAAAAAGGTTCCCAATTGAATAAAGGTAGGAAAGTTATGATTGTGAGACTTAGATGGAGTGGGACTGTGTGAATAAAGAGTTTTTCTTTAAACACAAGATCACATGTCCTTATCCAAGGAGTATTAAATACTGTTTTCAATAAATTTTCTGTTAGCATGTGTGAGGGTGTCACTCTCGGTGTTTTGGGAATTGAATATTAGTCTGGATACATGCTCTGGATTAAATATTTGGTTGTCCAAAAATCGGGGTGTGACAAAAATGGTATAGTTTCAACTCACGATGCTGGTACACTTTGTGTATTAAACGGGACTGACTTGGGGTAATTATCGTTATATTGACTTATAAGATAATTAATACCTCATGGCTATTATGAGTGCTTATGCACTAAATCCTAAGTTAATTTGTAGACACGTACATTTGATATTTACACTTTGATCCCTAAAAGGGTGAGATCCTTAAATGGGTCAATATTTCATTGAATTGGGTGGCAATATTAATTGTGTGGTGGATATTAATTAATGATGGAATCCATGTCTCAATTTTGGGATTGATGATATCCCCTTGAGAAAGCTTATAAGTTTTGATTATGTCAAACCCTGCAGGTGGATTTTGTATCCGACATATCAGATAAGTTAAGCACAGGATCTCAAGGAATTTTAAGAAATTAATTAAATATGATTGTCAGTAATTATTTTTAATTAATGGATATCTGTAATCTTAACGTGGGGAGATAATAAGCATTTAATAACATAGAGCTCGAACTATATTTTTGAGATAAGGGTAGGAGTGCAATTATAATTCTTTAGTGGTATGAATTATAATTTATGGAAATAGGAATCTGATTCAGTTCGAATTAGGGTTTCCTAATTCCATAAGGAAGCCTATTCCTTATTGACTTCTTATGGTCCCTATCGTAGCCTATATATATATGCTGCTTTGGCTCTCTCCTCAGTTTACGTTTTTTCCATCAAGAGTATTATAACTCGGAGTAGAAAAGAGAGCGTAAAAAGAGAGAGCAGAAACAGAAAGGATTTTGAAAGAGCCCACACTCAGTTCGATATTCTGGCAGCAAAGGAATACGGTAGAAGATCGTGAGCTGTTATCGAGCCCGTGTTCTCGATTCGTCTACTACAGCAATCCATTTTTGCTGTTCAAGGTAACCCTAGTTCCGCCCTTGCAGGGTTATTATAGATTTCACGAAATTTTTTTCAGTACCAACTTATACGCACTGTCAACGGATTCTGGGAACGCAGTTTCCTAACATATCTCACTCCCATTCTCTCTGTCTATCTCCCACTCTCTCTATCTCTATCTCCCACTCTGTCCCACTCTCTATCTCACTATCTCTCCCATTCTCTCTATCTCTCTCTATCTCTATCTCCCACTCTCTCTATCTCACTCCTACTCTCTCTATCTATATCTCCCACTCCTACTCTCTCGCACTCTCTATCTCTCCCCCACTCTCTCTATCTCTCTCGCACCTATCTCTCTCCCATATTATGTTGATAATGTTGGATTAATAATGCTTGGTGGTTCAATTCTGAAAATAAAAAATATGTTGGAAATATAGCAGGGAGCTACTGCTAAAATGTGTCATAGACTGCTGGAAATTTAGCTGCTGATGAAATCGCTACTTGAAGTAGCGACTTCTGCTTTAACTAAAGTCGCTAGTTCAAATAGCGATTTCAGGCTGGACTGTTTTAGTCTGAAGTCGTTAGTTGGAGTAGCGACTTCTGAAAAAGTGATAGGTTTGGGAAATAAGTTGAAACAGTGACGGGTCAGGGATAAATTACCCCCATTATGAAGCTTCGGGTAAAAAGTTCTATTCATGTAATGTCAAAGATTTATTTGAATAGTATTACATCATTTTGTCACCAACTACAATTCAAATTGGAAAATATATATATATACATACCTGTTGCAGAGTACAACATGGATAGTTGTCAAAATTATTGCATGTAACAGTCACAATCTTATGACGCCAAATGTGATTTGAGCATTATGGTTTTCCATAGTAATGCAAAAATTACCATTGCTATCCCATAACCATGAGACTTGATTGTTTGTTGTGGTTATATATATGGGATAGTAGTTGAGGTCCAGTTATTATTGTGTTATAATTATAATTTTTTTGGTATGTTCAATAAACAAATGGAACTCTGTCGGATTTTCGATAGAAAAATGTGTCTATTGTATATTCTATTCCTTTATTATTTTCTTAACAACCATATTTTTCTTTTCAGCATATAACTAGTGTTTTCCATTTATTAGTGTTGCAGATTCACTATGAACGTAGTTGATTTTCGGATGTTTAACTACATGTTTTTTTTTAATTACACGGACACTATATATTGGTTTCTATTAGTTTTGAACAGGAACACGATATAAGGTTATTTTGTGATTTGTATTAGTTTTGACATAAACAAGAAATAATTGTATTTTGTGATTTTTATTAGTGTTGAACAGGATTATGTAGTGATATTTGATTTGTGGTCTATTATTATTTTGCTGGATATATAAATGGGAACAATAATATGAAATTACGTACATTTTAAAAAAAAATAGTTTTGGCAGGGAAATATTTCGTCGCTAAAGGTTTTACTAATAGTATTTTTGACAACCTTTGGCAAGGAAATAATTTGTCACAAATTGATACAATACATGAAAATAAAGAAGACTTTTTGCAAGGAAACACTTAGCTGTGGCGAGGAAAAATTATTTCTTCGCAAAATGCTACAATATCATAAAAATTTATTAGACTTTTTGCGAGAAAATATTTAGTTATAGCCAATCGTGAGGAAACAATTTGTTGCTAAAATTTACCAATGGCGAGGAAAGTAAATTTCCTCGCCAACACCCCTTTAACGACAACCCTACTACGAGGAATGTTAGCGAGGAATTTATTCCTTGCTAAAGCTTTTAGCGAGAAAAGTAGGGCTTTTTGCGAGAAATTTGAATCCTCGCCAAAGCCAATTTTCGTTGTAGTGACTTAGTAAATATAAATCATGTACACCTAACTTGGGAAGCCAAGCTCAATAAACACTTTCCATTTCTAACTCCATAACCTTCCATTGGAATTATGTAATACCCTGTATTTTCAAGATTTATTTAATGCAGAGAGATTCTATATACTTCCTTTGACCATTCATGAAATTTAATCTTCGATCGATCGAAGCTCGTTCGAGCAATCGAGCATACCAGAAGTTCAAGCGATCGAACCCTGTTCGAGCGATCGAAACCCTACCGACCTGAATTTAATACGTGGTCCCCACTTCAATCGATCGAACCCTTTTCAATCGATCAAAACCTGGCCGATCTGAGTTCGAGCGATCGAACATACTTTGATCGATCGAACGTGTAATGATTTGAATCCCAGTTTTCGCGCAGAAACGGCCACCTGCACCCCATCCTCTCCTATATATATACATTAGTTTCGTGTGTGTGGTGGGTTTGCTGAACTCTTGTGATTTGGGAGAGATTGTGAGTGTGTGTTTATATATATATATATACACATGCATCCTCATATATATATATATATATCTATACACACATACACATATATATACTCAGAAAGAGAAGAGAGAAGCCGAGAAGAAGAAGAAAAACAGAAAGAGAGACAGAGACAGAGACAGAGACAGAAAGAGGAGGCAGAAAGAGGAGAGAGAGGAGGCCACCATTGGAACCCTTAAGCTCGAAGCTTAACCAAACGCACCTTAGGTGAGTTTTTACTCACTCGATCTCTTTATTATAATGTTTTACGAGTTTTGGTATGTTTAGGAGTATTAAAACGTCCCCCAAGACGCCTATTCTTGGGATGTTCAGAATCTGATGGAGAAGACAACTTTCGATCGATCGAGCAGAACTCAATCGATCGAAGGTTCAATCGATCGAACTGTTTTCGATGGATCGAACTTCATTTTCTCTCGATCGATCGAAATGGCTTCAATCGATCGAGACATGCAGAACATGGTTTGATTCTTTAGTTTATTTTATATGAGGTTCGAATACTCAATTCACGATTCGGACTTCTATTATGCGATTATGGGTTTAGTAGGGATAAAGTGACAACACAGATAAGTATGTTAAGAAAAATGGATGAATACAATGACGTCAGATAATATGCGGTTCATGTCTGAGTTCGATATCCGTTTATTTCAATCAGAGTAGTCAGGTCACATGGGAAGTCATGTATCAATAAAAGTACAGTGTTTAGGTAGGTTTGATAAGTTTTGGATATGGTACGTGGGCGGACGCCTGGTCATGATATGCTTTCGCATGCGGTGGATGGTTTATATCCTTAACGAGCAGCAAAAAGTGGGCAGGACCATGTAGTCCTAAGGTAGCCAGATGATCGACGTTATATCCTTAACGAGCGGTGGATGGTTTATATCCTTAACGAGCGGTGGATGGGTGATCACTAGTATACTACGAGAAGTCATGGCAATAGATTTGATATGCTGTTGTTCAAAGCGTTGTATCCCTGACATGCGGTGGATGGTTTATATCCTTAACGAGCGGGGGATGGACTGACGTGGTGTTCATGAATGCGGTCGATGGTTTATATCCTTAACGAGCAAATGGACAGAATGATGGTAGGTCTTCATATGTTAAACGATTGAGTCTGTTCTTTCTAGACAGAGTACGTTGATGTTTCGGTATGAGGGTAATAAGACGATAAGGGTTGAGTCGTGATGTTGGAATACAGAAAAGATATTATGTAATAGAACTATATCTTAAACGTTCAATAACTTGTTATACGTTATAGCATTGATACCCTGTGAGTTTCTATTCACTCAGCTCTTAGTAAGCTGACGGCCATTATTGCCTGGACATTCCCCGTCCAGATTTCCCTGTCCCTTTTAATGCAGATAGTGGAGCTTATAACGACGGTTACTATCCTGACAGAACTTATATAGAGAGTGGCCCCACTAATGTCGGGTACGCTAGAGAAGGAGGTTACACGGATGAATATCCTTATGCCAGCTGAAGATCGAAGATAGTGATATCTAGTTTACATTTCTATTTGTTCTGTTGAACTCTATTTAGTTTTAGTTTGACGGGTACTTGGGCATATGTTGTCTCCAGACCTGTCGTGATCCTGTGGACCGTACTCTGATGTTTGTAATAGATAGAACTGTTTATATTTCAGTTGTTTGTTGTTCCTGTTTGGACTAGTATTGTGTGGTGTGGATATCAGTGACTTTCACTTGTCATTCCCTATGGACCCATAAAGGAAATTTATTTTTTCTCTATTTATGCTGCACCGGGGCGTGACAAATTAGCTAATGGAATTGGAAAAACCAATCAACTAAGAGAAGAAGATGAGAAAAATGAAGTTGGAGACAAAAGACTCGCTTCCCTCCCCGAAAGAAAGGAGGGAGCTCTCTCCATCTCTATCTCTACCAAGGTTTTTGGTACTATCCCAAAGTACTTTTTAATAACCTTCCAACAACCCTTTGAGGCCAACCACGACGACATTATACTCAGCACCATGCCCAAATCAGGCACAACTTGGTTGAAGGCTTTATTGTTCACCGAGGGCGGAGTCAAGAATTATTATTGAGTGTGGACTGAGGGCTATACGAGGGGGTTCAAGGGCACTACCCCCGAAAAAAAAATTGGGGCCTATTTCTACATATTTAGTAATGAGATAAGAAAAGATAGTGAGATAAATACTAAGGTGGGCATGGACTAAAATATCATATAAACAATTATTATGGTGGTCTATACTACATTTGGGCTAAAATATCACATGTAGTAAAAATTTTCTCAAATTTTGGGGTAGGCTAAACTACATTTGGACTAAATATCACATGAAGTAAAAAAAAAAATTTGAAACTTGCGGGGTGGGGAGGCTATAGTCCACCCCAGTCCTTTGGAAGTTCCGCTCTTAGTGTTCACCATCATAAACTACGAAGCCCTTTGGAAGTTCCGCCCTTAGTGTTCACCATCATGAACTACGAAAATACAATATTGTAGTCTCAAAATGATCATCCCTTGCTCACTTCAAGCCCCTATGACCTTGTACCTTTCTTCGAATTCAAGCTTAATGCTAAAGGTCACCTTTCTCATGATTTGAGCAATTTCTCATCTCTTGGAATCGTTTTCATTCATGTTCTAATATTCCATTCCTTGCCTGAACCGATCAAGAGTTCAAATTGTCTTGTAGTTTATCTATGTAGAAGCCCTTATGATACCCTAATTTCTATTTGGCACTTCCTTACTAAGTCAAGGCCAGAGTCTCTAGGACCTCTTTTGTTCTATGCTGCTTTTGATATGTTCTGTAAGGGTGATGTGCCCTTTGGGCCCTTTTGGGACAATGTTTTAGGGTATTGGAATGAGAGCTTGGAGAGTTCAAACAAGGTGTTGTTTTTCATGTATGAGGGTTTAAAAGAAGACTTTGGGTTTAAAAGAAGACTTTGTGTCTACCATGAAGAGGTTGGCTGAGTTCTTGGGATGTCCATTTTCTTTGGAGGAAGAGAGAGAAGGGGTGATAGAGAAGATATATCAAAGTTGTGTAGCTTTAGCAATATGAGAGAATTGGAGGTGAATAAGAATGGTAAGTCATGTGGTAACACTAACAACAAGTACTTCTTTAGGAGAGGTGAAGTGGGTGATTGGCTAAATTATTTCACTCCAGAGATGTTTGAACGGTTGATCAAAGTGATTGAGGAAAAGTTTAGTGTTTCTGGTTTGAGATTCAAGATAGTTTATGAAGAGTTTAAGTGTGAAGTAATGCTATGTTTTTCAATGTCAATTGTAGCATATGTAGTGGTATGTGGTAGTACCGCCAATCACTACTACAGTATGTGGGAAACCTGTTAAAGCATTTGGGAACGGGATTTGGGATTTACAGTTGTTTACACCCTAAATTAGGGTTTCCCAAGGCCCGTGACGGTCATTTAGATTGAGGATGTCATCACAGGACCATGTAGGCAGATGAACAGGTGATGAGGCCGATGACATAGGAAAGACCGATATCTGATCTAGCTGCTAGTAAGGATGGTACATTCAATATGAGGATATCGGTGTCAAGACCGAGGACAGGATGATACAAGAAATACCCCAGTTTTAACAAGTATGGCTAGTGGCAAAGTAGCATCAACAATAGCCCTAACATCGGTCATACTTGACCGACCCCTAACCTATTTATGACTATTAAACCCTAATATCGGCAAGAGGAACGCGACTCTAATAAAGATATCGGCCCCAATAAGCAAGGCCGATATCAGAGAGGATCAAGGACATACACCTCGGCATCAGCAGATAAGGCCGATAACCTCCTCTATAGATCCTGCAGTGGTAAGACCATAGGATGATAGCTAACAGCAGTCATACAAGAAAATGTAATATCGGGCTTAGGAAGTGGTGAAAGCAGTCCATGGAACCAGTTAAAGTCAAAGGCAACATCGGTTAAAAGAAACCGAGGGACGCGAGTAGGCTTTCTACTGAATAGAAGGCCAACTTCTATCACCAGCAAGGATTAAGCTACTCAGGGAAGGATGCAATCGGTCCTGGATCTACTCACAGGTGGTAGGCAGTTAAGCATGGATGAAAACGTGGTCTTTAGAATATGCTGAGCTGGAAGGGAAGCAGTTACGTGAAAGAGGAACATGGCAGGAGTGGGATCATCACACAAGTCATGGAAGTGGATCGTGGGACATAGTGGGAGCAAAAACTGGTACACGCCTAGAAACCAGGGGCCACGTACCCCACTAACCCCATTATCCCCACTAACATGAACGGTTACGCACACAAGTCTATAAATAGGGCAGGTGGTGCAACATTTGAAGGGGGCTAACACACACGCCACTTCTGCTCTCAACAGACTTTAGTTTCTCCTCATAACAATTCTATTTTGTTCTTGAGTGATCTCGAGTGATTTGTGAGTTCTCGTTGTTCCTGAGTGCTCGTTTTTCTTTTTCGTTACTTTGAACGTTTGTAATCACTACTCTTCAATCAATGAAGATGACGATGTCTATGGAGGTATTCTGAATTATTGTATTTAGTTCGTCCTTTTTCAGATTCCATTTGTAATTACTTGCTTGCATCAGAGTAGAGTAAAAGCCCACATTTTGTTGTTTGAATATTGTTAATAACAAATCGCTTAAACTAGAAGTCAGATTAGGTGATCACCACCACTTTGAGTCCACGCGGACTCTGGCATGCCCGACGCACACCACACTAGAAATTATTGCAAACAAATTTTGGCACGCCCGGTGGGACACCGTGTCAAATGGCTGGAAAGGGAACACGATCTAAGGGAATTTCCCAGGAGGTAGGCTCACGCGAACCTCTCTTAGACCCTATCATAGAGTATGTCATTGAACCCGTCGTAGATCCGGTCATCAGCTCGGTAGCCAGTCAGGCCGACTTGTCTAACATGAGTAATCACTTAATGGGAATGTTCAACCAACGATTAGCTGAGATGTCTATTAGGCAAGACCAAACCTTTACCCAAGTAAGTGAGATGCTCCATGAAATGAGGAGTGGAAGGAGCATCAAGCGGGTGATCCTCTACAGCCCTCTATTTCACCAACTTCCCTGTCTCGGGTTGGGGGCAAGCCAGAATGCCCCTTCTTCCTCCCAGACTGAAAAATACGTTACACTGCTAAAGAGGGATGGCAAGGAGATCTTAGGGGAGACTGTGAACCCACCCAAGTTTCTAGCCCGACCAGGCATCACCATCAAGGATCCACTGATTTGCTTAAACGGACAAAGTTCAGACCAGTAGTGGGAAAGGATTAACCCATTATTCGGCGACAGTTTAGTCACCAAAGACGAACACATGGACGGCGAGAGAATCGGTCTAGAACACGAGATTGGTATTAGGAGGGGTGTCCCTGTCCAGACAGCTAGGGTAGACAGAGAACACATCGCCGATATCATTCGCCAAGACTTTGGTGGTCTACTCCGTAGGACCCAGAGACCTATCTATAGGTGGCCGCATAGTGATGCCATTGAAAGAGTACCTCTTCCTAGAGGGTATAAGGTGCCCAATTTCACAACATTCTCTGGTGAGGGAGACCAATTGATCGTGGAGCATATCGGTCGTTTCCTGCTTCAGAGCGGGGAGGTGAGTCACCGAGGAGATATGCTACTAAAGCTGTTCCCTAATTCCTTGACTGGGATAGCTTTCAGTTGGTACATCAACTTACCTCCAAACTCGTTCCACACTTGGAACCAAATGGAGGAAGCATTTCATGCCCAATTTTATCGGACTGAGCCCGAAGTCTCAACGGCCGATCTAACTAGGCTGAGCCAGCTTCCAAATGAATCCGCAGAAGCCTATATTGCCCGGTTCAAATGGGCAAAACACCGTTACAAGGTGATTTTGCCCGAAGAAGAGTTTGTTAACATAGCCATGGGGGGACTCAACTTTGAGCTACGAAAAAAATTTGAAGACATGGGTTTCCGCGACCTATTTGAATTGGCAACTCGGGCTTCCCGATATGAGCGCATGCTCGAGAAGGAACAGGAAATAAAGAATTCATCCAAGGGAACCTATTACAGGGATCCCAATTATGATATTCATGTCGCTGACTGTGAAATCAACACCGAGGTTGATGTGGCCGAGATCATTTCGAAACGGCCTTATTTGTGTCACCCGTTGCCAAATCCAATCAAGACACAGCAGTCATCGGTCAAAAAGCAGCCTTTTGAGGCTGACAAACAATACTCATTTAACATAGCGATGGCTGATCAAATTTTTGACTTCATGTTAGCCGATAAGCAGATTCGGTTACCTCACGATGTTAAGTTACCTTCGGCCAACGAGCTGAAAGGCAAAGAGTATTGCAAATGGCATAACTCATGGCGCCATACCACTAATAATTGCCTGGTATTCCGAAATGTATTGCAGGATATGATCGATAAGGAGAATCTAAAGTTTGCCGAGAAAGAAAAAGACGCGATGGGAGTGGACAGTAATCCATTTCCAGAGATAGTGGGGGCAAACATGGTGGCGCCCGATTTCACCATCCTGCGCAGACCAAGGGAGAGAGTTGATCTCAGAGGAGCCGACGCCGTAGAAACAAGCGCAAGAGTAAACCCACAGGAAAAAGAAAGATTGGCTTCTAGAATTACGTCAAACAGACCCAAGGCTGAAATGGGTAGGGTCCCGATGCTGCAATGGATGGTCGAGTTGATCGATCAAGGGCTATGTCCTAAATGCAAGGCTGAAGTAATTGAGCACTCCGAGGCAAAGAAGGAGAAGGTGTCTCGACCACCAAGTCCGAGACGGCCGATTCAGACCCGCCTCACATATCCTAACCAGGAGTACCGCAGGAAGCCCGATTCCTAGAAGCGCGAACATTATCGCAATGACCCAAGGCAAGAAAATAGGGACGTGAGACGGAAAATGCACCAACGCCAAGACCGAGTGTTCGGTGATGGGATATGTATGATTCAAGTACAAATCAATCGCAACAAGTAATACTCGGGTAGGTACGAGGTCGATTTCCACGGGGACTAGACCGGAAGATTATAGATTTAAGACACGAATACACCACTACTGTAACCAAAGGAGAAAGAAAAGGTGATTGTTTTGAGAGTATCTAACTCAGGATCTAAGACTAATCATGCAAGGAAAACTTACGTAGAACAGTAGCTAATTGAATTAACTAATTAAACGACAAGCACAAATTAACTATAACAAGCAAGCTAAAGTAACGAGTTGTTTTAAGACAAAGGGAAATAGGCTAGGGGTCATGCTACCAACCTTGGATCACAAAAGAGGAAGAATAAGGGATTTGGAGGGAACTTCTCGAGTGAGCAAAGTTCCTTGGGAGCCAACAATCAATCATGTGGGTTGTCAACCCCACTATGAAAGGTGAAGGCTTGAGAGAACTAGGGCAAATGTTGGATTGGTAATATAGATTCAATAACCTCCATTGCATAACAATGGGGGTAAAGAAACAAACATATTACAAACCCAACACTCTTCAATCACTCAAGAGGATCCAAAACCATTAGACTATCAAGAAAAACAAGGATCCATAGGTGGGTTCATGACCCCTAACCTAGAAAACTAGCTACACATGGATTTAACTATGAAAACATTAATAGAAACATTAAATGAAAAGGAAGATATCACCATTAATGCAACCAATACTTCAAGGGAGAGAGAGGGTGAGTCCAATAAATAACTTCAATAAATGCTCCAAAAGAAGAGTCCAAGCTTGCAAGTTGAAGAATCTCTCACAATCTCACTTACAAACACTATATCTAACTAATCTATGAACAAAATCACAAGGAATCCTAAAGAAATACAAGAGGGTTAAGAGAGAGATTCTAAGCTGTTATATAAAAATAGGTCAAGCCCCCAAAAACGAATTATAAAGGGGTATTTATACAAAAACCTCGGAGTGGCAAACTTGTAAATCAAAGAATGCAGAAACAGGGTAATTCGACCGGTCGAGCGGGTCAATTCGACCGGTCGAATGCCCCTCTCCCAGAATGTTATAACAGCACATCAGAAGTGGACCGGTCGAATGGGGAAAGTCGACCGGTCGAATACCCCTCTGTCTGAATCTTTACAGCTTCACACACAAGTTTGCACACCGATCACGAGAATCGCCATAACTCTTCGCTCCGGCCTCCGATTGAGGTGATGTTCGCGGCCACGCGAAGAAGACTCGCAGAGCTAGTTTTACCAAGTTAAGATCATCCTCCGTATTGTGGTCTTTGAGTCCAACGGTGAGAGAGAAGTGGCCGCAATGGACGAGAGCTTCAACTGAGGCATCGCCTCCCGACTCGGATTGTCTAAAAGGCCTGCAAAACACTACAATAACCCGTGTAAAGGATGTAAACAGTAAAAAAGAGGGTTATGCAAGGAAAGTTCGTAAATAATGTACTTAGAAGCTCCGGGAGAGGTATTTTGCGCAAAAACGAATCCAAACTCAAGCAAAATATGAGATAGATCACCGAGCCCTGCGGATGATCGTTCCACCACGAACTGAAGTGAACCAATGGAAAAGAGTGGAGCACCCCAAATTCCCAGAATATGCATACTTCAGCAAAACCTAGAAGAGAAGGATGCAAAGGCTAAGGCAGTCGGCTAGGGATTGGGAAGCCAAATACCGTTTAGAGAAGAAGCGGAAAGATCAACAAAAGAACATGGTGCCGAGAATGATCCTAAGCCGTAAAGGAAAGGAAAAGATCGAGGTTGAAGCCCGAGATACAAAGCCTCAGAAGCTTGAAACAACATCAATTTTGGAAGTGAACGAGTCAGACTTGAAAATGGCCGATATCGCTTCAGATTACGAGGAATCAATAGACAGATACATCCAATTTGGAAGTATTCCAAAAGATGTCCCAGTGAATATGGTGTACACGCTGCTGATGTCTTTCGGAGCAATGCCCGACCAGGAAAGCAAGAGTGGGGTTGATGTGCAGGAGGACAAGGGTCCATCAACTCCAATAATTGTTAATCAAGAAGTAAAAATGGAGAAGCCAAAGGTCTCGGTAATCAGGCCGAAGACTGAGGATGAAGAAGGAAAAAAACCCGCAAAGGTAGTCTTTGAAAAACCAGCGGTCGGAATGTCACAGCATCTAAAGCTGTTATACATTAACGCGGTTATTGATGGAATGACGTATTCAAGAGTGTTGATCGATAACGGAGCAGCAGTGAACATCCTGCCATCAATAATGTTGCTAAAACTGCAGCGTGATGAGAAGGAGTTGATCCCGACCGAGCTCACAGTCTGTGGGTTCACGGGAACACCAGCAAAGACAAAGGGGATTCTCCCAGTGGAGCTCACAGTGGGAAAGAAGACCACCATGACGGCATTCTTTGTGGTGGATTCTGGAGCTTCATATAATGCCTTGCTTGGCAGAGATTGGATCCACACCAGCTGGTGCATTCCATCAACTTTACATTAGTTCCTAATTTTCTGGAATGGAGATGAAGTAGAGGTTGTGTGGGCTGATCATAAGCCTTTTGTTGCCCGGGTCCACTACTCGGAGGCTGTTTTGTATGAAGACGATATCGGCCCCGTCAAATTCGTTGGAACAGATAAAAATGGTAGGCCAAGATCGGCTACCATGGTAAAGGACCAGAAGAACCAGTTGATTCAGGTATACAAATAACTCGATCGGCCATCAATCGTGATTACGCCGATCGACGACGATGGAGAACCTAACACCTTCAATGGACCAAAGCCCATCATCAGCGAAGTATAGAAGAGCACTGACCGTGCAGGCCAGTGTAGCCAGAGTATAAGCTTTTCTGGCAGATAAACAAGCACAGATATCGTCGGCAGACATGGCCGATATCCTAGAAAACCAAGAAATTTGGGATAATTGCATAAACCTCGAAGAATTGGCACCGGCCCCGGCAAAACTTGACGATTTGAAGACCGAGGTACAAGATCCTCTCCTTGAGGTTGATTTGGGGGCAAGCAGGGAATACCAGCCCACTTTCGTAAATCAATTACTAGAGCCCGATTTCCAAGCATCATTGATTTCCCTAAAAGAATTCAAAGATTGTTTCGCTTGGGATTACCATCAGATGCCGGGCCTGGCAAGGGGACTTGTGGAACATCGATTACCTATTAAAGAAGGGTACATGCCGTTCAAGCAATTACCCAGGAGAATGTCACCTGAGGTCATTTTAAAAGTCAAAGAGGAGATCGAGCGGTTGCTGAAGGCTGGTTTTATAAGAACAACCAGGTATGTCGAGTGGATTTCCAATATTGTACCGGTAGTCAAGAAAAACGAAAAAATAAGGGTTTGTATAGATTTTAGAAATCTGAACATGGAAACTCCAAAAGATGAATACCCTATGCCGATAGCCGATCAACTTATTGACGCCGCGGCCAAACATAAAATTTTATCCTTTATGGATGGGCACTCAGGCTATAATCAGATATATAGCTGAAGAGGATGTCCCAAAAACTACCTTCAGATGTCCAGGAGCGATTGGAACATTTGAATGGGTGGTGATGCCGTTTGGATTGAAGAATACTGGAGCAACATATCACCGGGCTATGAATGCAATCTTTCATGACATGATAGGGAAGATCATGGAAGTGTACATCGATGATGTTGTTGTAAAATCGGCCACGCAGGCGAAGCATTTGGCCGATTTGAGGCGATCCTTTGAAAGAATGAGAATCCATGGGCTGAAGATGAATCCCTTAAAGTGTGCCTTTGGAGTATCGGCAGGAAACTTTCTCTGGTTCCTAGTACACCAAAGGGGGATTGAGATTGACAAAAATAAAGTTCGATCTATTCAATCAGCGGAGGCCCCACAGAACAAAAAGGAGCTACAGAGGCTCCTCGGGCAGATCAACTTCTTGCGGAGGTTCATCTCGAACTGCGCAGGTCGGACACATGTTTGGTCCCTGTTACTCAAGCTAAAGGCCGAAGAAGAATTCAGGTGGGAGGCTCAGCATCAGCAAGCCTTTGAGGCCATCAAGCGATATCTATCGGAACCACCAGTTATCATGCCCCCGAGGAAGAAGAGGCCGTTAAAGCTGTATTTATCGGCCTCAGACGAATCAATAGCTTGTATGCTTGCACAGGATAACGAGTGGGGAAAGGAACAGGCAGTGTACTATCTAAGTAGAGTTCTTACTCATGTCGAGCATAGATATACGCCAATAGAAAAATTATGTTTAGCCTTGTACTTTGCTTCACAAAAGTTAAGAGTATATATGCTCCTTGTATTAGTTTACTTGATCTGTCAAACTGACGTCATTAAATACATGCTGTCAAGACCGATAATGCGTGGGCGTGTAGGAAAGTGGACTCTGGCTATGATGGAGTTCACATTTCAATACGTTCCACAGAGATCGGTAAAAGGCCAAGCCCTTGCCAATTTCTTGGCCGATCATCCTTGTCTGGATGTCGGCCCGAAATTAAATGAAGCTATTGATTCTACTCTGTTAACAATTTCATTGACCCCATGGACGTTAATATTTGACGAATCCAGAAATGCCGACGGAGCTGGGGCGGGGATAATTGTGATATCGCCTAGAAAGAGAAAGATCGTCTTCTCATTCAAATTAGAATTTGAATGTTCTAGTAATCAAGCTGAGTATGAAGCGTTAATCATCGGTCTTGAGATAATGGCTGAGTTAGATATATCGGCAATTCATATTATCGGTGACTCAAACCTTGTTATAAATCAGCTCAGTGGTGACTATCAGTGCAAGAGTTGGGAATTGCTACCTTTCAACTCAATCGCTCTCCAATTGTTGCGTGAGTTTGACGATGTCAGGGTGCAGCATGTTGCTCGAGCTTATAATTCTGAGGCCGATAATTTGGCACAGGTTGCGTCAGGAACTAAATTGGAAGTCACTGATAGTGAAAAGTTGATTAGAGTACAAAGGAGAATATTACCATTGGTAAGACAACAAGAGATGGCAACAGAAGCATTCTCGGTATACATGGACGATCAGGACTGGAGAGTCCCAATAATTAGATGCCTCTTATATCCAAGCGGAGAGACTCAGAGGAAAACAAAGTTGTCCTCGGTTAATTATGTCCTACTTGATGGAGAGTTGTTTAAGAAAAGCTTTAAGGACGAAGTCTTATTGAGATGCTTAGACAAACTCGAGGCCATAAAAGTAATGGCTGAGATACATGAAGGAATCTATGGATCACACCAGGCTGGTACGAAAATGAAATGGCTTCTTAGAAGATACAATTACTATTGGTCGAGCATGCTAAAAGATTGCATTGACTATGCCAGAGGATGCCAAACATGCCAAAAACACGAGCCAATACAGCGAGTACCAGCCACCGAGATGCAAGTGATCGTAAGGCCGTGGCCATTTCGCGGCTGGGCCATGGACCTAATTGGGAAAATTTACCCACCGTCATCGGGCCAACACTGTTTCATTGTGGTGGCTACTAATTACTTCACGAAATGGGTAGAGGCAGTGCTAGCCAAATCGGTGAATCAAGCATATGTGATCAAATTCATTAACGAACATATAATTCATCGATTTGGACTCCCAGAAACTATCACAGCAGATCAGGGATCGGTCTTCACGGGGGATGAAGTTAAGGCATTTGCTGAAAGCTGAGGTATCAAAATCCTTAATTCGACTCCGTATTTTGCTCAAGGAAATGGACAGGCCGAATCGTCAAACAAAACGATCAAGGGGATAATAGAGAAGACGGTGGAAGGCAACCCTAGGGTATGGCATGATTTGTTATTAGAGGCGTTATGGGCATACCGTACTTCTAAAAGAGCGTCCACAAACATCACTCCATTCATGCTTACCTATGGTCATGATGCAATGCTGCCAATGGAAGTAACCGTCCGGTCAGTAAGACGAGCATTCCAACTCGGCCTTAAATCAGCTTATTACACTGAGGCAATGATAGCTGAGTTGGAAGAACTCGATGACGTCCGTCGTAAAGCATTGGATTGTATTAAGGCACAGAAGAACAGAGTTACTCGGGCATACAACAAGAGGGTTAAACACAAGGCGTTTGGCGAAGGAGACCTAGTTTGGAAAGCTGTACTGCCGTTGGGCGAAAAAGATGGCCGATACGGAAAATGGTCAGCTAAATGGGAAGGACCATTCCAGGTGATATCGGTCATTACGGGAGGTGCATATCGGTTAATGGATTTAGATGGTGAGATGCATGCAAGGCCGATAAATGGAAAATATTTAAAGCAATATGTACCATCCCTTTGGGAATTAGTAAGAATAGATGAATGATGGAAATTTTCATTTGCATTAATTTTCAAAAAGTTTACATGGCATTAGCCGTACATTCCTAAAACGGCTACACAAAAAAAACATTATTTCTTCGCAAATCTCAACCTAAGCTCTTCCCAAGCCCGGTCCAAGTAATCCAGCTCCTTTTCAGCAGTAGCTTTGTCGGCCTCCCACCTGCTTGCAGCCGCTGCAGTGCCAGTCAAGGCATCCACATGTTCCTGCGCTGTGCGCCCAACATCGAGAATGGCCTTCTCAGATAATGCAAGACCTGCATCAGTATTGTTCAACTCGGCCTGGAGCTTGGCCATCTCGGCCTCGATCCTAGCCTTCTCCTGAAAGAGGCGCTCCTTCATGGCCTTGGACGCCTCAAACTGCTGCTTACAAGCACCCAGATGCTCGACGCGGGCTTTGCGTCCCCTGGACTTCTCTTCGATCTCGGAGATCAGCTTGGTGGCAGACCGATGTCGGCTTAAATAGTCTGGCAGCCTCACTTGCAAATCCCGAAGATCGGCCTTCATTTCTTCAAATATGTCCAACCAGGAAAGCAAGAGGCCCATGGCCGAGTGAAACTCATCAAAATTTGGGAGCTGGGAGAGTTTGCGTTGAACCGTATTCTGAAACCACTCTTCAGCCCACTGGTACTCAGCAGCAGAAGGACCAGCGGTTGCCTGAGCAATGATGGGCTCGGCCTGAAGGAGCTGCTCAGGATTGAGGAGAGCGAAGAAGGCCTCAATAGATGAGACCGAGCTAAAGTCAGGGATGGGGAGAGAGCTGGAAACCTGCAAGAAGAAATACATTAAGTATAAGAGTACAATGAAGCAGCAGAAGGAAAAGGAAAGGAGCAAGCAAGGTTACCGGGACCGATGGGGAGCTGGAAGAAGGAACGGATGCGGAGGCGAGACGGCAGGCTCCTTTGTTTGAAGCTGAGGTGATGCCAATGTCTCGGTATAGCTACCACCAGTGGATGGAGGCTCCTCGGTGATGTCCTCAGCCAGGATCCCTACGGGACTCCCAGAATCACCAAAGTCAGTAGGAACAGTTGGATCTGATCCCAAAGGCCTCTCGGCCTCAGTTGACCCTAGCGTCTCACCGATGGCAGCTTCTTCAGAACTGGGCGTCAAAATATCGGTCGCACCCTTGAGAATGGCCTGCCTGGCCGCGTCAAGACCCTTGAGCCGTTGGAGCTCGGCCATCAATTCATCATAGGTCATCGGCACGGTGACCTTGATTGGAGCAGTTTGAGCAGCCTCGTTGAAGCCACTGGGGAGGAGGTTGAAGTTGGAGGTTTGAGAGGAGATGTTTGAGGGGGTGGCACCTTTGGCCGAGAAGAGGGAGGCTTCATCGCCGCCTGCCCAGTCTTCTTGGAAGCAGCACCTCTAGCTCCCTGTTAACAAATAAGTAAAGGTCAGCCTCAAAAAGTTTTATATGTTTTAAAAAGAACAAAATATGCAAGGGAAATCAGATACCTTGCCCAATTTGACGGTGGCGGTGGCTACATTGCGACGTTGACGAGTTGAGAGAGGGACGTCTTCGTCCGACTCGATATCGGTCACGCCGGAAGGATTCTCTCGTGGAAGAGCCTCTGAACAAGAATGAGAAATAGAATCAGTTAGAGAAGTGGAAGGCATAATGAAACATAAAAAAGGAAATACCTAAAACTAGTGCTCCAGTTTCTACAACTGTGGATATCGCAGGTTGACTTACCCACAGCTTTTCTTTTAAAATACTTTTTCAAAATCAATTTCAAAAAGACAAATGAGTCGCCACTTTATTTTTAAAAGGAAAATTAAGAAACCATTTAAAAGGAAACTGATCTTTTGCGAAACCAAAGATTTAACTGGGTCCAGGGATTATGGAATGAGAGAGGAAGGAGCCCGTCGGACTAAAACACCCTCTCTCATCCTATCTTGCAATAGGCCTCTACTCAACATCCTTTTAATCGAGTTATTAATTTAAGCATGCCCTCAACTAATACATATATACGTATACATCACAAAAGCATGTCCAAAGGGTGTAAAATTGCTAATGACGAAAATATCATTCATAAGCCACATATATCAAGTAGCAAGCAATATGATGTGCAATAGGGAACAAGAGAGCTTACCCGGGATCCAGCAGCGATATTAAACGTGCAATGCATACACACAAAAGAAAGTCCTAAAAAGGGTCTCTAATCACATACACACATAAGGCAAATCTTAATTCTAAGGTGTCGCACATGAGGTCGAAAATCAAATAAAATCAAAGAATTCATTAAACTAGAGAGGGGTTGAGAAATCGTACCTCAATAGCGCTACAAAACAAAGGTTAGTGCACATGATATACAAGAGGTGAAGTTAGAAATAATAATCTTGAATTTCTAGCTTAAATCTATCAAATGTAATTGAATCTAAAGCAAATAAGTCCTAATTACAAGTGCCAAACCATATGGATGAATATGTACATGGTCAAGAATAAATATTGAAATGCTCAATGACTTAGATCATTTAAACTTTGAATTCAAGCTTAACTAATTATTATTAAAACATGGTTTGAACCCTAGGTCATAGAAAAGTCATTTGTCCCATTATTAACAAAGTTGGTCAAATGTGTCATAAAACTCTGAAAATTGCAGAGAGCAGACCAGAACTTCAAGAAAATAAAAAGCACGTCTCTCATGGTTTGATGTCAATGAATTTTGGACACAAGATGCCTCTGTGAGTCTAGTTTCCGAATCAAAAAGAAAATCAAAGTTTCAACGGTTAGATCTCTGGGAAAAGGACAAACATCAGACATCACTCAGAGATGTACAACTCTCTGTCCAGAGATATTGTTTGATTTTTTAAAAATAGAAAAAAAATCAAAAATGATTTGTTCTTTTTAGGGTGACTTCCTAACACATTAAACTTCATAGAAAAAATTATTTGGAGTCACAAACACTTTATTAGAACTCTGATTTAATTGTTTCAAAAGAGTGTCACTGTTCTGAAACTATTCTGAAACTCTGGACAGATTATTGTTACTTCACAAAACTCATGACCAAACCATTCTAAACATGAAACCACCTTAAAACAAAAATTACAGTGGTAGAATATTGTGTTATTGACACTTTCCCATTGGTTTCACTTGATTTCAACGGTTAGATTTCGAACTAAAAATCTTTGATCAAAAACAGTTTGTGAACTCACTGTTTTCATTTGTCAAGTTCAACTTTTATTTGTTAACCCCAACTATTAAACCATGAAATTGGGTTTAAACCAAACCATTTCTCTTACCATTTGATGGTCATTGGAGATCAAGACATGACTAAAAACTCATGAGTCTTCAAGGAATATAAGGAGACTCCATGAAAACTCAAGCTTAGAGGATCCAAACCATGGTAGGGGTTTGGATTCATCTACTTGTTCTTACTAAAATGATGATCAACTTTAAATCTCATATGAAGCATAAGCTTACATGAGACTAAAAGATCAAACTCATGAGATTCAAGTGAGGTATGGAAGATCCCCAAGAGTCTCAAGAGAAGAACATAAACAAGAAAAAAAGAGAAGAAGAATCAAAGAACTAGCTCATGGACTTCAAGAGGATATAGAGAAGACCCCATGAAATTCCAAGTTAGAGAATCCAAGTCATGAATATGGACTTGGATCCACCTATTTATGTGATGATCAAACTTTGACTCCCATGTGAAGCATAAGCTTACATGAAATTCAAAAGATCAAACTCAAGAGATTCCAAGAGAGATATTGAGGATCTCTAAGAATCTCAAGAAGGGAGTATAAACAACAAGAAGAAACAAAACAAAGAAAACTAAGTAGTTTAGAGACTTAAAAGAAAGAATGAAAAGAAACAACTTAATGGTTAGAGGATCACCTCCAAACTATCCTCAAAGCTTTTCTCCTTTGAAGATCTTCCAAGCTCTTCTCTCTAGTTTCCAAACTCTCTCCTTTTCTCTCTAAAAAATGTTGGTGTAATGGTAGTGTTTTTTGTATCTCCCAATATTTTTCTCTTGGTTGGTTCCCCTTTTCAATGAAGATACCTCTTCTTATATAGACAAAAAATACCTAGGTAATTTCAGTAAATTCGGAGTAAAAGACATGTGTAAACATCTCATTTGGTGGTACAATGTGTACTTTCTGAAATTAGGCAGACTGCTGCCCAGCGCGGCAGTCCAGAAACTGTCGCGGCAGTCCGTGAATGCCGCCGCGGCAGTTCATAACTGCCGTCGCGGCACTGCGTGACTGCCGCGCGGCATTCATCAAATGCCGCGGCAATTAATGGATTGCCGCATTTTTGTCAGTCTTACTTTATCAGTTTCTTGTTCTTATTCGCATACGCATACGTATTGCACTGCAAAATACAGACTTAAAAGGTGAACGGAAATCAGAAATTTGTGGCGGCACTTGGTGAATGCCGGAACGGCACTCTCTGACTGCCGTGCGGCACTCAGTGAGTGCCGCAGTAGTCTGTCGTGTGCCGTTTTTAGCTGAGATTCCCCCTTTTAGGTCTTCCCTCTTTTTGAAACAAATTATTCTTGAAGATCCTTTCCAAAAATCATGTCTTATACTTGAATTCTCCTAAATACCTGGTATTCTCTTCTTTCTGTGAAATTTCATCGCGTTTGGAGAACTTTCTGAAGAGCTTGGAATACTTCAAATCTTTCGGTCCTTATCATCATCGGACTTGGAGGTGACACTCTCCTAAATTTGACGTCCGGTCAAAATTGGGGTGTCTACAACAATCCATATGGTCGATGAATGATCGACCGCGCCGAGATCATGCAGCCCAGTATAAGTAACTTTTTCCCAGGGTTCCAGCGTGGACGATGCCTGCTTATCCACTATCGGAATGGCAATCGCAAAATCTGCATCTGGCAAGGGAGGGGGCCGACATTCAAAGGGCTTGAGAAACTGCTCATAGGACATGACGGATGAATAATCAGCCATCTGTAAGTACTTTCTATACGCTTTTGCTGTTTTATCTCTGTGTTCCTGCTCAAGCGCCCTCAAATGCCACTTCATATCAGACCGCATGATCTCGGGATGTCTGGGATCAAATTTGAATTTGAAGAACTTTTCTAAAGCAAGAACAGCTTGATACGCGGATTTACCTTTGGACGCTTGGGTTTTCCTCTTCTGCGCTGCAGCCTGAATCAGAGAAGGGTTAGTGGAACGAGAGGGTTTTTCAGAAACAGGAGGAGAAATGCGTTTTAGGACTGCAAATACGAGCTCGGATAGCAAGCCCGATATTATTTTGGACCACTGTAGACACCCCAATTTTGACCTAACGCCGAATTTAGGAGAGTGTCACCTCCAAGTCTGATGATGATAAGGACCGAAAGATTTGAAGTATTCCAAGCTCTTCAGAAAGTTCTCCAAAACGCGATAAAATTTCACAGAAAAAAAAATACCAGGTATTTAGAAGAATTCAGGTATAAGACATAACTTTTGGAAAAGATCTTCAAAAATAATTTGCTTTGAGAAAAAGGAAGGCCTAAAAAGGGAATCTCAGCTAAAAACGGCACACGGCAGACATTCGCGGCACTCAGTGAGTGCCGGGCGGCAGTCAGAGAGTGCCGGCCCGGCATTCACCGAATGCCGCCGACATTTTCTGACTGCCGTTTACTTTTTAAGTCCGTATTTTGCAGTGCAATACGTATGCGTATGCGGATAAGAACAAAAAATTGATAAAGTAAGACTGTCACGCCCCGGAGCAGCATAAATAGAGAAAAATAAATTTCCTTTATGGGTCCATAAGGAATGACAGGTGAAAGTCACTAATAATCCACACCACGCAGTACTAGTCCAAAAGAACAGCAACTGTAAACAAACGAGAATAACACATAGTGCTATCTATTACAAAATATCAGAGTGTGGTCCACAGGATCACAACAGGTCTGGAGACAACAAATGCCCAAGTACCCGTTAACTAAAGGTTTAACAGAACAACCGAAATGTAATCTAACTATAACATCTTCAGTCTTCAACTGGCATAAGGATAATCCTCCCTGGCATAACCATCATCGGTGGGGACTTCCTCTGGATAATAATCATCAGTGTACTGGTCATTACCTGCAGAATAAGGGGCAGGATATTCTGGACGGGGAAAGTCCAGGCAATAAAAGGCCGTCAGCTTACTGAGAGCTGAGTGAGCAAAAACTAACGAGGTACCAGTTATCTGAAGTAAACACAAGATGATGAAAACACGGTTTAACATCTTATTACAAAAATAACATTATCTTGTTCCTTTATCCATTCTGGTAAACCGACCCTTATCGTCTTGTTACTCAAATACCGAACTCAACATACTCAGATGTCATGAACAGACTCAATCGTTTAACTCTAGGGATACACCCTTATTCTGTCCATCGCTTTTAAGAGCAATATATCCTGCTCACCGCATGTCATGGACTCCACGTCAGTCTGTCCCCAGCTTTTAAGAACAATGGTCCTGTTCACCGCATTTCAGGGATATAACGTTTCGAACAAGGCATATCAATCTATTGCCACGACTCAACGTCATCTACTAGTGATCCCAGCTCACCGCTTTTAAGAACAATGGTCCTGTTCACCGCTTTTAAGAGCTATCAAAGATCATCCAGTCTATCTTAAGACTTCTTGGTCCAGCTCATCGCTTTTAAGAACCATGTATCCGGTTCACCGCACTTCAGAGCATATCATGACCAATCGTCCATCCACGTACCATTCCCAGAACTTACCAAACCTACTTACATTCCACTCTACATCGACACATGACAATTCCCAATGTGGCCTGACTACTCGGATTAAAAGAAAACGGATATCAAACTCATATCAGCATCAACGTGTCACCCATGTCTTCATATTCTTTTTATTCATCCATTACCCATAAATCTTTGGTGTCACATTACCCCTGTCTAACCCACCGTCGCATACAGGAAGTCTGAATTAGAAATCGAACAACTAAACCTCTTATATAATAAACAGGCAAAGGAATCCATGTTCTGATCATGCCAATCGATTGGGATAGAGGTCCAATTGATTGGGACAGAAAGTTATGTCAATCGATTGAGATACCTGTCAATCGATTGAATATGTCAATCGATTGAAATCCTATCCAATCGATTGAGAAACAACTGATATCAATCGATTGAGATTATGTCAATCGATTGGTACTACGTCTTCTCCAGCAGATTGTAAAAACAGCGTATATAAACGTACACTACATGCATTTAACCTATCTAAGCTTTATAACAACTTGCATAAACATCACATAAAGGGACCAAGTGAGTTATAAACTCACCTAGGGTGCGTTTGGGTGTGTTCAAAGCTTTAAAACTTCAAAAATCTTCTTTCTCTCCTTCTTGATCTTCTCTTTCTGCCCAGCTCTCTCTCTGTCTCTCCTTCTTCTTCCTTTCTGCTTCTTCTCCTTCCTCCCAGCTGCCACGGGCAGTAAGTGTGTGTATAGAGTGTGTATATATATATATGAAGATATAGAGATATAGATAGATATATGTATGTATCTCACAAGAGGTATATCTCTCTCTCCCAAGGTCTGAAAAACAGCCCCAAGGCCATAAATATGGAACATATATATAGGGGTTAAGAGTGCCACGCGTTTAAAGATGAAGGAAAGAAGAAAACATTTCTCAGGTTATGTCAATCGATTGAGACACCAGTCAATCGATTGGCAACAGATATTTGTAGTCAATCGATTGAAATACTGTCAATCGATTGGGATGAATGGCAATCGATTGAGATGTTTGACACGTCATGAATTCAGGTCGGTCTGATGGCAATCGATTGGGAACATGTCAATCGATTGGTATTGAAAAAGTGTCAATCGATTGGGAATATGTCAATCGATTGGTATTCAATTCTCACCAAAGGAAAGGTTAGGTTTATACAAGTATAGAAATGAAATACCAGGTCTTATTAATATACCAAAATACAGGGTATTACATCATCCACCACTCAACAAAAGATTTCGTCCTCGAAATCAAAGGCAACAAGATCTAAAACAAAAACGGAAACTTCTCTTGCATCTCCGACTCTAGCTCCCACGAAGCTTCTCTTTCATCATGATGCTTCCACTGAATCTTTACTAACGGAATTTCCTTGTTCCTGAGCTTCTTGATTCCTCGATCTAGAATGCGAACAGGTCCTTCGTTGAACGTAACGTCGCTGTTGACTTCGATATCCTCAAAGTTGATCTCGTGCACTGGGTTGTGAACGCACTTCCTCAACATACTGATGTGAAAAACATTGTGCACTCCTGACATCTTTGGTGGCAGTGCAAGGCGATAAGCGACCTTCCCAACACGCTCTAGAATCTCAAATGGTCCAATGAAACGTGGCGATAATTTGCCCCTTTTCTGACCAAATCTGACGATTCCTCGAACAGGTGAAACCTTGAGTAATACGTGATCTCCAACTGCAAATTCTAAGTCCTTGCGTCGCTTGTCAGCATAACTCTTGTGTCGTGTCTGAGCTGTCTTCATTTTCTCACGTACAACTTGAATCTTCTCGCTTGTCTCGCGTACCATCTCTGGCCCAAGAAGTTGACTATCTCCGACTTCGGTCCAACATAGCGGCGATCGGCAAGGTCTTCCGTACAAAGCTTCAAATGGCGCCATATCTATGCTCGAATGATAACTATTATTATAGGCGAACTCAATCAGAGGTAAGTGCATCTCCCAAGAACTCTCAAAATCAATGACACAAGCTCGTAACATATCTTCCATCACTTGATTAACTCGTTCCGTCTGTCCATCGGTCTGCGGATGAAAAGCTGAACTCAAGTTCAATGTCGTTCCCATTGCTGTCTGGAGACTCTTCCAGAATTCTGCAGTAAAGCGCGAATCTCGGTCTGACACGATAGAAACAGGTATTCCATGTAATCGTACCACGTGTTGTAGATACATTCGGCTCAAACGTTCTACTGAATACGTCATGCTATAGGCGATAAAATGTGCCGTCTTAGTAAGTCGATCCACGATTACCCATACAGCATCGTGATTCTGCTGTGACTTCGGCAATCCTACCACAAAATCCATGGTTATGTGTTCCCATTTCCATTGAGGAATAGGTAACGGCTGTAGCAGTCCAGGTGGTCTCTGATGTTCTGCCTTCACTTGTTTACAAGTAAGACACTGAGCTACATACTCTGCCACATCTCTCTTCATTCCTTCCCACCAAAAATTTCTCTTCAGATCCTTGTACATCTTCGTACTTCCGGGATGAATAGTCATTCGTGACTTATGAGCTTCATCCAATATTTCTTTCCGGAGATTTTCTTCGTTAGGTATACAGAGTCTACCTTTACATCTTAAAGCTCCGTCTGTACTAATACTCCAGACTTCTGGTTCCTTGGCTGACATCTTGGCGAACCATAACTTCAAATCCTCTACTGTCTGTTGAGCTTCTATGATACGACTGATCACAGTTGGTTGTACCATAAGACATCCAAAATGTTGTCCTTTCATTGGTTCCACTGGCTGAAGATCAAATTCAGCAATTTCTTCTAATGCTCTCCATTCTCTAATTAGTAAAGCAGCGATCACTAGTCGAGGTTTACGGCTCAAAGCATCTGCTACGACATTTGCTTTACCTGGATGGTATTGCAAAGAAAAGTCATAGTCTTTGAGTAACTCCATCCATCTCCGCTGTCGCATGTTCAACTCCTTTTGAGAGAACAAATACTTCAAACTCTTATGATCGGAAAACAGATCAAATTTTTCTCCGTAGAGATAGTGTCTCCAAATTTTCAATGCAAACACTATTGCTGCTAATTCCAGATCATGCGTAGGATAATTTTTCTCATGTACCTTCAATTGTCTTGATCCATATGCGATAACATTTCCATCTTGCATAAGCACACATCCAAGTCCTTGGTGCGATGCATCACTGTAGATCACATACTTTTCTCCACTCTTAGGTAATGCGAGTACTGGTGCAGAAGTCAATCTCTCTTTTAACTCCTGAAATGCACCCTCATGCTTATCTGTCCATTCATACTTCGTCTCTTTCCTTGTTAAATTTGTCAAAGGTCCTGCTACCTTGGAAAATCCTTCTACGAATCTCCGGTAATATCCTGCTAATCCAAGAAAACTTCTGACTTCTGTCACATTTGTTGGTCTGTTCCAGCTTAAGACTGTATCAATCTTAGATGAGTCTACCGAAATACCATCCTGAGATATAACATGTCCCAAGAATTTGACCTCTTGTAGCCAAAACTCACACTTGCTGAACTTTGCATACAACTTACTATCTCGAAGTGTCTGCAAGGCAATTTGTAAATGCTCCTTGTGATCTTCTTCTGTCTTTGAGTAGATCAGTATATCATCAATGAACACTATAATGAATTTATCCAGATATAGTCTGAATACTCTATTCATCAAGTCCATAAATACTGCTGGCGCATTCGTCAATCCAAAAGGCATAACTAGAAACTCGTAATGCCCGTACCTCGTCCTGAAAGCAGTCTTCGATACATCCTCTGATCGAACTAACAGCTGGTGATATCCAGAACGTAAATCGATCTTAGAAAAGGTCCTTGATCCTTGTATCTGGTCGAACAAATCATCTATCCGGGGAAGTGGATATCTATTCTTGATCGTTACCTTGTTCAACTCCCTGTAGTCTATACAGAGTCGAAGTGTTCCATCCTTCTTCTTTACAAACAAAACTGGTGCTCCCCAAGGTGACGTACTCGGACGAACAAATCCTAGATCTTCAAGCTCTTGAACTTGCTTCTTCAGTTCTAACATCTCAGTTGGTGCCATCCTGTATGGAGTCTTAGAAATAGGCAATGTACCAGGTACTAATTCCACAAAGAAGTCTATTTCTCTTTTCGGTGGAAGTCCTTTAATATCCTGAAATACATCCTGAAAGTCTCGTACTATAGGAATTTGATCCATCATAAGCTCCGTACTCGTACTAATGATCGTAGCTAAACCACTCGTAAGGAACATGTCGCTTGTCGGTTGACACTGAAATCTGATCGTCGGCTTTCCTCGTATTGGAAATACAATCGTTCTAGTAGGGCAATCCAGATTGGCACTGTACTTAGTTAACCAATCCATCCCTAGGATAACATCGAATTCTGACATTGACAGAACTACCAAGTCTGCTGGAAGATTCCTATCTCCCAAAGTCAAAGGGC
Source organism: Hydrangea macrophylla (assembly GCA_033977485.1). Lineage (NCBI taxonomy): Eukaryota > Viridiplantae > Streptophyta > Magnoliopsida > Cornales > Hydrangeaceae > Hydrangea > Hydrangea macrophylla. The sequence goes on from CM066997.1 coordinate 15,452,020, forward strand.
AATCTCTACACACTTTACTCAACTTAACTGTCACTCCCAAAGGTGACACCGCATTCAGTGTTGACTCAAGTGTCTGGGGTTCTAAACCCAACTGACGCACAATCTTAACAGCAATAAAAGAACGTGCGGCTCCAGTATCAAATAAAGCTTTAACTGGACTATGAAAGAGTACAAGCGTACCTTCCAAATGTTGCTGCTCATCAGCATTAAAGCCTACTTCTCCTGGAATGATAGCATTCATTCTGGTCTGATCAGGAGGTCCTTGGATTCCTTGTACTGGGACTCCGTAGTGTCCTCCTCGTGGTGCACGACAATCCCTGCTCACATGCCCTGGTTTATTACAGTTGCGGCAGACAATATCCGGCCTGCGATTAGGTCTATGGGCAGTGCAGTTCCTTGCAATATGTCCGGGTTTTCCACAGTTATAACATCCTCCACTATTGCTGGGTGGGGCTGTTAGTAACGCCTGTGGCTGTGACCCCTGCTGACGATATTGTTGAGGTCGATTATAACTCTGCTGCGGTTTCCTGGTTCCTTCCCAGGTTCTCTTGTTTCCTTGAAAGTTTTCCTGAGGTCTCCACCCTTGGGTATTTCTCGGTGGTCGATTATGGAAATTCCTCTGTTGAAACACTCGTGACGACTGAGGTCGATGTATCTGTGGCTGCTGTACTGGATTAGCATCCTTTTCTAATCCTGTAGCAAATCTAATAATTTCCTCATACGACTGGTTCAGATGACCAACCATCATATGTCTGAGGTGGGGGTTCAGTCCTTGGTGAAATCTCTTCACCTTCTTCTGCGAAGTGTCTATCATATGCTGAGCAAATCTGGATAGACGCTCGAACTGTGTTGTGTATTCCCGTACATTCCATCCTCCTTGGATCAAATTGAGAAAGTTCCTTTCCTGTTGATCTCTCTCATCTTCTGGAAAATACTTCTCCAAAAATCTGCCTTTGAATGTCTCCCACGACATAGTTCTAGCGGCGTTGATCCCAATAGTGGCTTGCTCAGCTTCCCACCAATCTGCGGCGGCATAAGTGAGCTGAAACGTAGCAAGGCGACGTTTCTCTTGTTCGCTGCATTCCAATGCTTCAAATATCAACTCCATCTCTCTTATCCATTGTTCTGCTTTCCATGGTTCTGTTAGTCCATCAAACTTTTCGGGACGTAACCCACGAAAATTTGCTAACAACTTATCTCCAGTCTGTCTTGGTGGCGGGGGTGCAAGAGGTCTCTGGTGGGTGGAGTGATTATATGTATCCCCCACATGCTCCATCCTCTGCATAAATGCTTCAAAAATTCCGGTTGGGTCCATTCCCTCTGGAATAGGTGCTCCATTACGCGCTTGGTGATTTCTCAAGGGTCCTACCATGATGATAACGAGTATTGCCTACAAGAGACATATTGATCAGCTGAAAGTCTTCTCGTAGAAACGAACTCAAGATAGAACAAGAAACAGCAAAGCTAACAATTCTACTAAACAACGTAGTACAACGCAACATCCAAACAATAACAAAAGTACTGATCGTATATATATCAAAAGATGTACCGTATAGTACACACTAGTCAAACTGTGTACCATATGGGACAAGAGTTACAACAACTAAAGTCAGCTAATACTATACAAAGCTATGGTCAATAGCTATCTCTCAAGCTCTCAAAAATCTGGTGGACAACATGTCCTAATATAAACTAACAAAATCTATATCCTGCAGATCCTGACTCAACGGTCGTCAGCATCTGATCCTGCTGGTGGTGCCTCGTCCTCTGGGTCTATATCCATCTCCTCGAGTGGATCATCCTCAACTGGTACGACAAGATCTCCGACTACTACCCCTATATCCCAATCCTCTATCATCTCTGCATCATCGTCCTCCATCACGTCTGCTATTGCCTGGTTAGCGACATCAACAGCTACTGCAGCAAAACCGTCAGCTATGTCAAGAGCTCCTGCTATAGCTACCTCTCCCATAACAAAATCGGCTGGCTGTGCTATCATCTGAGCTATCCATCCTACTGCCATATCGGCCATGGCTGCCATATGCATAATGGGTCCGGCTGGTATCTGAAGCACAACGGGTACCTCTGGCACAATTATCTCCTCGTCGGGCGCATCCTCATCTACTACAACGTCTCCCTCAACATCCCCTGGGTCTGGTACTGGATCCTCTGGCTCAAACTCTGGCTCCTCGGGGTCATCCTCATCATCATCTGCATCGTCTGCATGCTCATCGTCCACTGGGTCCTCGTCATCTATCGGCTCCTCCTCCCCATCTCCGTCCATGTCCTCATCGGGATGCTCATCCTCAGGCTCTAGATCCTCCTCATCCTCAATCGGCTCAGGCTCTAGCTCTGGGACGGGTACTGGTGATGGTGGTGCTGCTGGAGCTGATGCAACTACGGGCTCTGGTGGACCAGCTACAATAGCTCTCAACTCAATCTCATCCATCTCAGGCTTACTCAAAACTAGTCGTAACATCTCCTTGCAAATATCTTTGCCAACTCTCGCTAAGTGGTAAGTGTCCATACGCATCTGTGTCGGGTGAGTACTCCCGGTCACATAAAGAGCTCTCCACATGTCCTCCTCCAAATGTCGACTAGCTATCTGGCACACACGCTCACGATAAAACTCTGGATCAGCTGGCTCCACGGTATCTCCATTGATAATATGCCCTCCATAAGCATCAGTCACAAACTGGTGAAACTCCGGATCCATGCTATCCTGCAAAGGAAACTATCTATCGTCAGGAAGACGAACTTATCTTATACTCATATCTCATCTCAAAGAAATCCTATCATACTAGGACCAGATGGTGTGGAAATACTTAGTGAACAAAAGTATCACAACCTAGAGTACCAAACACTGGCTCTGATACCAAAAACCCTGTCACGCCCCGGAGCAGCATAAATAGAGAAAAATAAATTTCCTTTATGGGTCCATAAGGAATGACAGGTGAAAGTCACTAATAATCCACACCACGCAGTACTAGTCCAAAAGAACAGCAACTGTAAACAAATGAGAATAACACATAGTGCTATCTATTACAAAATATCAGAGTGTGGTCCACAGGATCACAACAGGTCTGGAGACAACAAATGCCCAAGTACCCGTTAACTAAAGGTTTAACAGAACAACCGAAATGTAATCTAACTATAACATCTTCAGTCTTCAACTGGCATAAGGATAATCCTCCCTGGCATAACCATCATCGGTGGGGACTTCCTCTGGATAATAATCATCAGTGTACTGGTCATTACCTGCAGAATAAGGGGCAGGATATTCTGGACGGGGAAAGTCCAGGCAATAAAAGGCCGTCAGCTTACTGAGAGCTGAGTGAGCAAAAACTAACGAGGTACCAGTTATCTGAAGTAAACACAAGATGATGAAAACACGGTTTAACATCTTATTACAAAAATAACATTATCTTGTTCCTTTATCCATTCTGGTAAACCGACCCTTATCGTCTTGTTACTCAAATACCGAACTCAACATACTCAGATGTCATGAACAGACTCAATCGTTTAACTCTAGGGATACACCCTTATTCTGTCCATCGCTTTTAAGAGCAATATATCCTGCTCACCGCATGTCATGGACTCCACGTCAGTCTGTCCCCAGCTTTTAAGAACAATGGTCCTGTTCACCGCATTTCAGGGATATAACGTTTCGAACAAGGCATATCAATCTATTGCCACGACTCAACGTCATCTACTAGTGATCCCAGCTCACCGCTTTTAAGAACAATGGTCCTGTTCACCGCTTTTAAGAGCTATCAAAGATCATCCAGTCTATCTTAAGACTTCTTGGTCCAGCTCATCGCTTTTAAGAACCATGTATCCGGTTCACCGCACTTCAGAGCATATCATGACCAATCGTCCATCCACGTACCATTCCCAGAACTTACCAAACCTACTTACATTCCACTCTACATCGACACATGACAATTCCCAATGTGGCCTGACTACTCGGATTAAAAGAAAACGGATATCAAACTCATATCAGCATCAACGCGTCACCCATGTCTTCATATTCTTTTTATTCATCCATTACCCATAAATCTTTGGTGTCACATTACCCCTGTCTAACCCACCGTCGCATACAGGAAGTCTGAATTAGAAATCGAACAACTAAACCTCTTATATAATAAACAGGCAAAGGAATCCATGTTCTGATCATGCCAATCGATTGGGATAGAGGTCCAATCGATTGGGACAGAAAGTTATGTCAATCGATTGAGATACCTGTCAATCGATTGAATATGTCAATCGATTGAAATCCTATCCAATCGATTGAGAAACAACTGATATCAATCGATTGAGATTATGTCAATCGATTGGTACTACGTCTTCTCCAGCAGATTGTAAAAACAGCGTATATAAACGTACACTACATGCATTTAACCTATCTAAGCTTTATAACAACTTGCATAAACATCACATAAAGGGACCAAGTGAGTTATAAACTCACCTAGGGTGCGTTTGGGTGTGTTCAAAGCTTTAAAACTTCAAAAATCTTCTTTCTCTCCTTCTTGATCTTCTCTTTCTGCCCAGCTCTCTCTCTGTCTCTCCTTCTTCTTCCTTTCTGCTTCTTCTCCTTCCTCCCAGCTGCCACGGGCAGTGAGTGTGTGTATAGAGTGTGTATATATATATATGAAGATATAGAGATATAGAGAGATATATGTATGTATCTCACAAGAGGTATATCTCTCTCTCCCAAGGTCTGAAAAACAGCCCCAAGGCCATAAATATGGAACATATATATAGGGGTTAAGAGTGCCACACGTTTAAAGCTGAAGGAAAGAAGAAAACATTTCTCAGGTTATGTCAATCGATTGAGACACCAGTCAATCGATTGGCAACAGATATTTGTAGTCAATTGATTGAAATACTGTCAATCGATTGGGATGAATGGCAATCGATTGAGATGTTTGACACGTCATGAATTCAGGTCGGTCTGATGGCAATCGATTGGGAACATGTCAATCGATTGGTATTGAAAAAGTGTCAATCGATTGGGAATATGTCAATCGATTGGTATTCAATTCTCACCAAAGGAAAGGTTAGGTTTATACAAGTATAGAAATGAAATACCAGGTCTTATTAATATACCAAAATACAGGGTATTACAAAGACTGACAAAGATGCGGCAGTGCATTAATTGTCGCGGCATTTGATGAATGCCGCCCGGCAGCCACGCAGTGCCGGAATGGCAGTCATGGACTACCGCCGCGGCATTCACGGACTACCGCCGCGGTATTCACGGACTGCCGCGACAGTTTCTTGACTGTCGGCCTGGGCAGCACTCTGTCCAATTTCAGAAAGTACACATTGTGCCACCAAATGAGATGTTTACACATGTCTTTTACTCCGAATTCACTGAAAATACTTGGTGGTTTTTGTCTATAAAAGAAGAGGGATCTTCCTTGGGGGAAAAAACTAAGAACAACACATACAAGAAATCACTATCATTTCAACAAGAGATATTTGAGAGAGTTTTGGAGAGCTTGAAGAAGAACTTGGAGATCTTCAAAGTATAGGAATTTGAGGATAGTCTTGGAGGTGACCCTCTAATCTTAGTTATGTTTTCTTTCTTTTGAGCTTCTAATTTTCAAGTCATTTAGTTTTTTTTTTATTAAGTTTTAGAGTTTATTAAGTAAACTTGGAAGTCTTTGCTTCTAATTCTTTGATCCTTCTTCCATTCTTCTTGTTTATACTTTTCTCTTGAGACTCTTGGGGGTCCTCAATATCTCTCTTGAAAACTCTTGAGTTTGATCTTTTGAATCTCATGTAAGCTTATGCTTCACATGGGAGCCAAAGTTTGATCATCATCTTAGTAAGAACAAGTAGATGAATCCAAACCCCTACCATGGTTTGGGTTCTCTAAACTTGATGTTTCATGGAATCCTTTCTATATTCCTTTGAGACTCATGAATGTTAGCCATATATTCATCTCCAATGACCATCAAATGGTAGGAGAATATAGTTTTGAGTCTAAGCCCATCTCCATGGTTTAGATTCTTTATCTTGTAGATTTCATGAAGTCCATCCATACTTCATTTGAAATCTATGAAAAATAAAGGTCTTTAGCCTCCGATGACCACCAAATGGTAGGAGAAGTGGTTTGGTTTAAATCCAACTTCATGGTTAATAGTTGGAGTTACCAAATAAAAATTGAAGTTGACAAATGAAGATAGAGAGTTCGCAAACTGTTTTTGATCAAAGATTTTTAGTTCGAAATCTAATCGTTGAAATCGAATAAAACCAACGGGAAAGTGTCAATAACTCGATATTCTACCACTGTAGTTTTTGTTTTAAGTTGGTCTCATGTCTAAAATGGTTTGGTCATGAAGTTTGTGATGCAAATGCAATCTGCCCAGAATTTCAGAATGGTTTCAGAACAGTGACACTCTTTTGAAATAAGTAAATCGGAGTTCTAATAAAGTGTTTGAGACCCAAAATAATTTTTTCTATAAATGTCAATGTGTTAGGAAGATACCCTAAAAAGAACTAAGCATTTCGGAGCATTTTGCTATTTTTAGAAAATCAAACAATATCCCTGGACAGAGAGTTGTACATCTCTGAGTGATGTCTGGTTTTTGTCCATTTTCCAGAGATCTAACCGTTGAAACTTTGATTTTCTTTTTGATTTGGAAACTAGACTCACAGAGGCATCTTGTGTCCAAAATTCGTCAAGATCAAACCATGAGGACCATGCCTTTCATTTTTTCTAAGTGATGATATGCTCTCAGCAATTCTCAGAATTTTGCAATGAGTTTTAATCAATCTTGTGAATAGTGGTTTAGATGATGTTCCTATGAATTGAGGTTCAAACCATGTTTCAATAATGATTAGTTGAGTTTGAATTCAAAGTTTAAGAGTATTTCATAGTTTATTCTTGCCCATACATATATTCATCCATATGGTTTGGCACTTGTAATTAGGACTTATTTGCTTTAGATTCAATTACATTTGATAGATTTAAGCTAGGAATTCAAGATTGTTATTTCTAACTTCACCTCTTGTATATCATGTACACTAACCTTTGTTTTGTAGCGCTATTGAGGTACGACTTCTCAACCCCCTCTCTAGTTTATTGAATTCTTTGATTTTATTTGATTTTCGACCTCATGTGCGACACCTTAGAATTAAGATTTGCCTTATGTGTATATGTGATTAGAGACTCCTTTTTTTAGGACTTTCTTTTGTGTGTATGCATTGCACATTTAATATCGCTGCTGGATCCCGGGTAAGCTCTCTTGTTCCCTATTGCACATCATATTGCTTGCTACTTGACATATATGGCTTACGAATGATATTTTTGTCATTAGCAATTTTACACCCTTTGGACGTGCTTTTGTGATGTATATATATATATATATATATATGTATTAGTTGAGGGCACACTTAAATTAATAATTCGATTAAAAGGATGTTGAGTAGAGGCCTATCACAAGATAGGATGAGAGAGGGTGTTTTAGTCCAACGGGCTCTTTCCTCTCTCATTCCATAATCCCCAGACCTAGTTAATCTTTGGTTTCGCAAAAGATCAGTTTTCTTTTAAATGGTTTCTTAATTTTCCTTTTAAAAATTAAGTGGCGACTCATTTGTCTTTCTGAAATTGATTTTGAGAAAGTATTTTAAAAGAAAAGCCGTGGGTAAGAAAACCTGCGATATCCACAACCACCAAGTATTAAACTCGGTGGATGTTGAAGGCAGCTCTAGAAATGGAACAAACTTGAGGCCGGCCCGAGCAGATTCATTGTTTGACGCACATTTCTCAATCCTGGCTAGGTCAGAGAAAAGAGATCGTCCGGCCATGGATCGGTTAAAAGTTTTGAAGGGGGGAAGAGGGATTAATTACTGCAGCCCGAATTGTCGGGCAAAGGCTGGAGCATTATAATACTCCACCCCGCATTTGTTATTATGTTGAGGGATGGTAGGGCTATACAAAAGATCTCGGCCAACTAAAAAGCTGGCCCAAATTGCTTCATGTTCTTCACGTTCGGTCTCAGGAACCTGACCGGGCCTATGAAGAAGCCAGCCCGGATATCGGAGACGGGGGTGAAAAGGAAGAAATTGTTGGGGCGACTGATTGCCCATATGCTCATAAAAGAAAGAAAAAAGGTGATCAAAAGAAAGACCCATCGGGCCAAAACCAGCGAAGTGAAAAGCAAATGCGGAAGAAATCTGGCCCTTGCCCCTCTCGTCCTTTCCCATCTTTACCAGGCACTTCTCGGGGAAGTAAGATTGAAGCCAGCATTGGAGGAGCCAGAGGGCTCCTCCCGAATTTTTAAAACCTGAAAAAATAAACTCAAGAATGCCTCGGTAAAGATGGGAAAGGACGAGAGGGGCAAGGGCCAGATTTTTCCCTTCGGCCAACGCTAGGGCGATATGATGATATTCCTTTGTTACGCTATATGAGGCCGAGCAAAAGATGAAGCGGTTCAGCCAGTAGATCAAGAAGGCAACGTGTTCTTGATCGGTGACCTCCCCTTGTCCCATACTGGCCGAAATAAAAGGGCCAAAGCCAGTAACGATCCGAGAACTCTTGCCCGTTGTGGTCCTAGGATGTTCAAATTGCAAAGAGGAAAAAAGGTTGGGAGTCATGAGCAGGCAAACCGGTGAGAAAGCAGACGTCTTGAATGGTTGGGCTCATAAGGCCACAACGGAAGAAGAAAGCATTGGCCGAGGTCGACCAGAAAAAAATGGAGGAAAAGAAAAGAGGCTTATCAAGGTAGAACTTCTCTCGGCTAAGCATAATTGCATCATAGATGTCAAGGGCACTCCATAGGTCCTTTTTCACCTCCGCCAATCTGTTTACCCAAGAGACCCAGTCAAGAGAAGGAATAGGCCAATTTCGTAAAGGGTTGGAAGGAGCATATTGGGAACCCCAATCAAAGGAGGGCAACTGGTAGAGTAGTTCGTTATCTTCTACGACTAAGGGGAAATAAGGATCCAAAGAAAAGGGAGGAAAGGAATTTAGAGAAGGACCAAGCCCCATGGAAGAACTAAAAGGCAGAGGAGTCAATACCCGAGGGTTAATCAACCCTGGAGTGGCATCAATGGCATGTTTTACAACGGTGGCGTTGGTTTTAGCCACCGGCGCAGTACCAGTAGCAACAGGGGAAGAGGGAGTGGCGCCGGCGGCTTGGGAAGCACTGGTTGCAGAGGAGGAAGCCATAGAGATTTGAGAGAGGAAAGAAAATTTTCCTGAAAAAATAAGGCAAGAAAGTGAAAAGTAGAAAATAATAAGGACAGAAAGGTTTTTATAGAAGGAGAAAGGGGTCATCATGATTTGGGAACGGGTTCCCAAGAGGCACGCCTCGATTATGGAAACGAGGCAGGAGGGACTATTGGGGGGATGCCACGTGGAACCATACGCCGCCAATTTGCAGCTGGTATTTAAATTTGAATTCAAAACGTCTCATCAAACTAATGACGCCACGTTTGACAAGACGTTTTGGGGGCATTGTTTACACCCTAAATTAGGGTTTCCCAAGGCACGTGATGGTCATGTAGATTGAGGATGTCATCACAGGACCATGTATGTAGATGAACAGGTGATGAGGCCGATGACATAGGAAAGACCGATATCTGATCTAGCTGCTGGTAAGGATGGTACATTCAATATGAGGATATCGGTGTCAAGACCGAGGACAGGATGATACAAGAAATACCCCAGTTTTAACAAGTATGGCTAGTGGCAAAGTAGCATCAACAATAGCCCAAACATCGGTCATACTTGATCGACCCCCAACCTATTTATGACTATTAAACCCTAATATCGGCAAGAGTAACGTGGCTCTAATAAAGATATCGGCTCCAATAAGCAAGGCCGATATCAGAGAGGATCAGGGACATACACCTCGGCATCAGCAGATAAGGCCGATGACCTCCTCTACAGATCCTGCAGTGGTAAGACCATAGGATGATAGCTAACAGCAGCCATACAAGAAAATGTAATATCGGGCTTAGGAAGTGGTGAAAGCAGTCCATGGAACCAGTTAAAGTCAAAGGCAACATCGGTTAAAAGAAACCGAGGGACGTGAGTAGGCTTTCTACTGAATAGAAGGCCAACTTCTATCACCAGCAAGGATTAAGCTACTCAGGGAAGGATGCAATCGGTCCTGGATCTACTCACAGGTGGTAGGCAGTTAAGCATGGATGAGAACGTGGTCTTTAGAATATGCTGAGCTGGAAGGGAAGCAGTTACGTGAAAGAGGAACATGGCAGGAGTGGGATCATCACACAAGTCATGGAAGTGGATCGTGGGACATAGTGGGAGCAAAAACTGGTACATGCCTAGAAACCAGGGGCCACGTACCCCACTAACCCCATTATCCCCACTAACATGAACGGTTACCCACACAAGTCTATAAATGGTGGTGCAACATTTGAAGGGGGCTAACACACACGCAACTTCTTCTCTCAGCAGACTTTAGTTTCTCCTCATAACAATTCTGTTTTGTTCTTGAGTGATCTCGAGTGATTTGTGAGTTCTAGTTGTTCCTGAATGCTCGTTTTTCTTTTTTATTACTTTGAACGTTTGTAATCACTACTCTTCAATCAATGAAGATGACGATGTCTATGGATGTATTCTGAATTATTGTATTTAGTTCGTCCTTTTTCAGATTCCATTTGTAATTACTTGCTTGCATCAGAGTAGAGTAAAAGCCCACATTTTGTTGTTTGAATATTGTTAATAACAAATCTCTTAAACTAGAAGTTAGATTAGGTGATCACCACCACTTTGAGTCCACGCGGACTCTGGCACGCCCGACGCACACCACACCAGAAATTATTGCAAACAACAGTTGGGAAGCATAGCACTATGAGGCTACTACATATGCTTTTCATTCTTTTTCTCAAAAGTCCTTCCCTTTGTTTGTTGAAGTTTCTGTGTTTGAGAGAAGATTCGTTTTACTTCAAGTTAGACATATTTCTTGTAGTTTATTTATTTTCTTTTTCCGTTAGGCTCTGTTTAGTTTATGGACGTAATAAGAAAAACATAAAGGAAAAAATTTTCTTTTGTTTGGTTACCAATGAATATAGGAAAGAAAAGGAAATTTAGTGGGGAATAGATTACAAATTTTGAACTTAGTGGGTTGTTTTCCTCCCTTTTTCCTTAGGTTACAATGATATTTAAAAAAAATGTGATTCATAGAAAATCATACCCAAAATAGGTATAACATGTCCCAAAAAATTTGCCTCGGGGCTCCCTCAAGAGGTCCATCACTATTTGAACGTCTATTCAATCTTGCCCCCCCCCCCCCCCCCCCCCCCCCCCCCCCCCCCCCCCCCAAATATTAATCGCAGAAGTAGAGAATCACTCCAACACTCGAGGCAAATTCAGTACAACTAACCAAAAGGGTAGAGAATCACTCCTACACAGGCACTCAGCCAATACACCAAAACACACGCTATAAAAAAGTACACACTCCGAACACCAACAACATGAAACAAAGGCACACCCCAAAACACACACGAAAAAAATCGGCTAAAGGAAAACCAAACCAAACCCAAACCTAAATTTTTTGCTAAGCGTCAAACTTTTTATTAATGGCATAGAGCTAAGCCAAAACACCCAGAAGACAAAATCAAACAAAATAAGGAAACCACTTTAATCTCACCCATGACACCCCCATACACTCTCACATACCTTCCGTCAATCCAACAACCTCACGAGGAGAGAACCACACATCGAACGACCACAATCTGATACATAACCACAGAAGATAACACTCCAAATAGACACGTGGATATCCATTATTAGCCCGTACCGAAAAAAAACCAGTCACAGGAACTCGAAAATAGGTGAGATGGCAGCAAGGATGGAACATGAGGAATCCTTAGACACACAATGTGAGCAAGAAGAATTGAAGGGGCTCGAAATACAAACAAGGATTAAAGCCAAATGGGAAAACTATGATAGCATTGGCCCAAGATCCAAACAATAACCCAGCAACCCACACTAACCTAGAACACAACCACAACATGGCCTGAACAGAAACCAAGCCCCACAAGAAATAACAAGCTAAGAAAGAAGCCTAATCCAAAATAGAGCCCTAAATGGTAAATCAGCAAACCAAGCAAAGAGACAACCCAAGACAAACCCGACAGACTAACCAAACTAAAACCCCCACTACTAAACACAGCTGATACACCCAAAGAGACTTGAAAACCTACCTAAAGACACCACCCACAAAACCCAACCTTTACCACCAAGCCTCAAAGAGAATATTTCCTAACCACCAATTACCACCAAGCTCTCATAAAAGACTGCTGGATTTGAATTTTTTGTTGTTCTCAATTTTCTTCGCTGAATGGTGATTCAATTTTCTGCTATGGGATGACTTTGTTGAAGTTGCCTGATGAATTGGTTGATGCTCAGTGGTTCATATTGGTGTTCATGGTCAATTGGTTGTTACTCGGTGCTTCAAATTGGGTCAGTTTGGCTGCTGTTCTTTGTTTGTTTCACGGAAGCTGTGCTCTTTTTTTCTTGGCTATTTTCGGGCTTCATGTTGCTGACTTTGAGCTGAAGGTGACAGTTCAGATTTGCTTACAGATTATGTTCTTGGTTATCCATAAGTAGCGATGGCATTGGAGCGGGTTTCCCAGGTTCCCCGCCCCGTTTAGGTAGGGTATAGGGGTGACTTAATCGGGTATGGAGGAAAAAATATTCAACCCGAGTCGAGGTCGGGGTTAGGGGCAAATCCCCCGAACCCGCCTCAATTATCAATAGAATTTACATTAATACCCTCATTAGTTTTGAGTATTACCTAAAACCCTTTTTAGTATAAATAATATGAAATAAATTAGGGCTTTCCATTTCATTTCTCTCACAGCGGCTGACAATCAAGGCTCTCTCATCCCTCATCTCTCATCTCATCTGATTATATAAGGTTGACCCAGAAGTTTATCTAAGCGGGCACAAACTCACAGGGTTGGGAGTGCTACGCTCCCGACCTGAAATTTTTTGGTAGAATGGGAAAATTACAAATTTTAGGAGGGGCACAAAACTAGTTTGCTAAAATCTGTAAATTTTATAACAATCATGTACTCCCTCCGTCCCATTTTGTGAATCCATCTTTGGGAACTCAACTTATTAGAATTTTTTACCCAAGGCATCAATCCGGGCCAAATAATGCCCTCACCCATCACTGTTTCAACTTAATTCCCAAACCCATCACTTTTCTATAAGTCGCGACTTCAACTAGCGAGTTCAGGCAAAACCAAATCCAGGATGAAATCGCGAGTTCAAATAGCGACTTCATCAGAAATCGCTACTTGAAGTAGCGACTTCATTTAAAGTGGGATAACCCGCCGCATCTTCTTCTTCTTCCCTCAGTCCAGATCTGCTACTCTCTCTATCTCTCAGCCCTCTCTGCGATCTTGGTCTCTCTCTCAGTGATCTCTCTCTCTCTCTCTGTCAGTGATCTCTCTCTCTCTCAGGTGTGATCTCTCTCTCTCTCAGGTGCCTCTCTCTCTCTCTCTGTCTGTGTAGACACACACACAGATACACATACACACACACTAACATACACACACTCACAGACACACATACTCACACATACACACAATGTGTGTATATATATACTCACAGAGATACACATACACATACACATACACATACACATACACACACACAGACACATACTCACAGTGACACAGACACATACTCACAGAGACACATACACATACACATACACACACAGACACAGACACATACACATACACACACACAGAGACACATACAGGGCCGATGCCTCTATTGCTCTTATTGAAGATACAATTCCTATCACAGCTTCATAGAAATGAACAGTTCAGATGCCTCTATTGCTCTTTATAAGGATTGTATAGAGAGGCAGCCCCAGGTCCTCAAATTTAGTTAATTTTTACCATAAAAAAAGGGCCTCAAAATATGTTAAAGTTAGGGCCAGAATAAAAATTACGTTCACCTAATTATAATCCAGCCAAAAATGCAACCAAAAAAAAAAGAGAGAGAAAGAAAGAGAAAAAAAAAAAAAACCGAACGGCCTAATTGTTGTCGAGCCCACCTTACATATTTGATACAAAACATTTCCTTCTCACATCCTAGTTTGGGCTAAATATTTGATACAAAACATTTTCTTCTCACATCTTAGTTTTAGCCCAAACCAAATCGCTTTCCATCAATCCATGCTTTACAAAGTACAACAAACAATCAATTCTTATTATCGGGGAAAAAAAAAAAGAGAGAGAAAAGGTGACAGCAAAAAGATCAAAATGCAATATACATGCAAGAAAAAACCTCAACTCTCAAAATGGCTAGAAAATCTCACATAGCAAAATTGGAAATCTTTCTAATCCAAAAAATTCTAGCCGAATATACATATAAATATACCGAGCAGCCTTGCTTAGGATTCTCCATCTTTAAAAGATCACCAAGGCCCCCAAGATTGTCAGAGCTGACACTGGAATAGCTCTGGACTAACTGCCGAGAAAACATATGTTTCAACCTTTTGACTCCCAAGTAATTGCAGGCGACAAACACAGAATCATGCCTCAGTTAATTTTAAACGAGGAACAACATTCATCGACTGGAGTTCCTGAAAGCATAGAAAATAAAACGTTAAAATGACGAGCCTCTACACCTAGTTTTTTTTTCCCATTTCTCTTCCATGTAAACAAGCAAAAATAAAAATGAAAGACAAAATGTCACGCCTTTCAATAGTGAAGTGAAATAACCGAACTACAAGTGGCTTAACAGTTGTTCCACATGCTGTGACAGTGATCGGTGGTACCACATGCCAATACATGTGATACAACTGACAAAGTATTTGGGAACTAAATTTGGGAAGCATAGCATATCTTGTGAATTGTGACTTAAAAGGGTATAATCAATAAATTCTCTTGGCAGATTTTCATTCAGTGGCTACCCCTAACAGAGCAGTTTTAATGTATCATTAAAATTATATCTAATAACTAGTAAAAGGAAGTGAAGCGCAGCCAAGTGTCTTAAAACAGTGATGTAAAATAAACAGCATGACAGTTAGAATTGTTTCTTAGTCTCCCTAAAAAAAAAAAAAAAAGAATTGTTTCTTAGATACCAATGATAGCTCCAGATTTGACCACCATAAAAATCAGGTTTACACTTTCAGGTAGTACAAAGAAAAGAGATGAGATTTGAACAGGAAGAAAAAAGGAGAAAATAATTCAGCAGAGAGTCCTTAAAAGGTTAAAGCTCTTTCTCAGTACTCAACATGTTGGGTTCAATAAGTTTGGTTGGTAATCTTTTGAATTTTATGTCTTCTTTTCAATTGATATCAAAGTTCAAATTAACCAAAAGAAGACAAATCCAAATGTTGCATTGAGATAACAAATTTTCCAATGAGATAATAACTTTTTGTGAAGTGTTGCGCTGAATCATATATCTATAATTTTCTAAAACAAAGCGGTATCCCAAAAAATCCAAGATAGATTGCGGATGAAAATCTAAAACAACAGAATTTTGGGAAAAGAATATTTTTATTAGACTGATCCCATGTATATATATATACAATGTTTAGAAAAACAAAAAAAAGGAAAGAGATATCTCCTAATAAATAGAAAATAATGACTGGTCAACATGACCTAAAATAGAAGAATAAAATCAGCAGAAAATTCCCTAATTCCAACACTCCCCCTCAAGCTGGGGCGAATATATCAACTAGTCCTAGCTTGCGAAGAGATGACTGAAGAAGACCAGGACCAATAGACTTAGTGAACGTGTCTGCTGTTTGTTCACGTGAGGTGACAAATCTTGGTGAGATAATTCCTGACTTAACTTTCTCACGAATGAAGTGAACATCAACTTCTATGTGCTTTGTTCTCTCATGAAGGACAAAGTCGGATGATAACATGATAGCCGACTTATTATCACAAAACAAGGTAGATGAGTCCTTCACAGGAAACCCCAACTCGTCAAGAATAGAACGGAGCCAAAGCAGCTCACACGTCCCCTAGGCCATGGCACGATACTCGGCTTCAGCAGAAGAACGGGAGACAACTACCTAGTTTTTTGCTTTTCCATGATATTAGGTGATAACCACGAAAAGTACACAAACCAAAAGTGGAACGTCTGTCGTTTTTCGAACCTGCATAATCTGTCAGTAAAACAGGAAAGACCTGATTGTATTCCTGTCTTAAAGAACAGACCAAGACCCGGACAAGTCTTAAAGATATCTGAGAGTATGATACACAACATCCAAATGAGAGGTCCGCGGTGAGTGCATAAACTGACTCACAACACTAACAGCAAATGTCAAAATCCGATCTTGTGTTCGTCAAATAGATGAGACGACCCACAAGGCGCTGATATACTGAGGGATCATGTAAAAACTCCCCCAACTCAGTAGATAGCTTCACGTTTGGATTCATAGGGGAAGAGGCTGGTCTACACCCAAGCATACCGGTATCCTGAAGGAGATCCAAAACATACTTTCGCTGAGATAAAGAGATACCATGGCGTGAGCGAGCTACTTCAATACCAAGGAAATATCTTAGAGGACCCAAATCTTTAATATCAAATGACACCCCGAGATCATGCTGTACTTGAACAATACCTGAAGCATCGTCACCCGTCATAATAATATCATCGACATAAACTGAGATAACAATACACTTTCCTTGGGAGTTACGACGAAGAAAACAGATGTGATTTGAGTGGCACCGGATAAAACGCATAGTATGTACCACTTCACTGAAACGGCTAAACCAAGCACGAGGAAACTGCTTCAATCCATAAAGAGATTTTCGGAGGTGAGAATTCCCCGAACACTCCCCCTAAGCTCGAAAACCAGGAGGGGGATCCATATAGATGACTTCAGACAAATCACCATTAAGAAACGCGTTCTTGACATCAAGCTGATGAAGAGGCCAATAATAGGAAGCAACAAGAGAAACAAGAAGTCGGACTGTGGTCAGTTTAGCAACCCGAGCAAAAGTAGCCCCAAAATCCTTACCTGGAACCTGTGTGAAGCCCTTAGCCACAAGGCGGGCCTTTTATCGGTCAATGGTGTTGTCTGCCAAATACTTAACACTGACTTACAGCCAACTGTACGTTCACCATCCGGGAGAGAGACAAGTTCCCAAGTCTGATTATCCTGAAAAGCACTCATTTCTGTTTTCATAGCAGACACCCATTTTGGATTCTAGAGAGCTTCATGAACAGTGCGAGGAATGGAGATAGAATCAACTGCACTAACAAATGAGCCAAATGGTTTTAACAGACCCTGATAAGAGACATACTTAGAAATTGGATGGTTAGTACTACTCGAAAGAATAAAACGTGAAGGAGGACGACGAATACGAGTAGGATAACGAGGAGCAACATCAGAGACTAAGGGAGGTGATGAGATACCTGATTCTGGAGAAGATGTTGGCATAGGGTCTGGAGCGCGAGGACGACGAGAGTACACCTGTAACGGATCAATTGCAAGGACCGGAGGCAAAGAGTCACCGGGTATGTCAAGAATAGGCAAAGGACGAGGAAGGACTGAGACATCATCCACAACATGCTCTACTAGAGTTTCCCGAGAGGAAGAAGCACCTAGAAAAAAAATGAACCGTTTCCAAAAAAGTGACATCCAAAGAGTGATACAAGTGACGTGTGACAGGATCATAGCAACGATATCCTTTGGACATGGAGGAATACCCTAGAAAAACACACCGAACAACCTTATCATCAAGTTTAGTACGTGTAGGGCTGCGATTTTGGACAAAACAAGTGCACCCAAAAACCCGGGGGACAATGGGAAAGAGTGTACTACCAGGCTTATGGACATGAAGCGGGGCCTGGCCTTGTAGAATACGGCTAGGAGTACGATTAATAAGGCAAGTAGCAGTAAGGACAGCAAAATGCCAAAAAAAAATGGGAACATCCATACCACGTAAGAGGCACCTAACCATAGCCATAAGATGACGATTTTTACGTTTAGCCACCCCATTTTGTTCAGGGGTGTAAGGACAAGTGAGTTGTTGAAGAATTCCCTCTTTATTAAGTTCGGCCGAAATTCATTAGTAATATATTCTCTACCTTTATCAGCCCGAATATTACACACCACAGTATGAAATTGAGTTTTATCTCATTTTAGAAAAAAAAAACTTCAGATTTTTTTTTTCATAAGATAAACCCAAGTACAACGGGTATAGTCATCAATAAACGTGACATAATAACGGTGTTAAGATAGAGCAGTGACAGGTGAGGGTCCCCAAACATCTGAATGAATAAGATCAAAGGCACTGGGTGCTCTATGCATGCGGGGAATATAAGAAGTGCGAGTATGCTTTGACAATTCACAGACCACACATTTAAAATTAAAGCCTTTGCAGGCTTTATTCAACAGAGGAAATAACCAACATAAGTACTGAAAATTTACATGTCCTAAACGAGCATGCCACAAATCCAATGTTTGAAGAGAAAAATCATATTTATTAGAATCGGGTAAGACAGAATTATTAGAAGTAGACAAAACAGAAGCTTGTAGGCTGAATGACAACCCTCCTGAAGACGGAGGATCACCAAAGTAATAGAGGCCATCACGCTCATACCCCCTGCCAAAAATCTTCTTCGAAATCAAGTCCTGCAAGTAACATGACTAGCTAAGAACACGACAGCACAATTATGATCCTTTGCAATGCGATAAACAGAGAGAAGATTATAGGCAAAATTAGGGACAAAATAGACAGATGTAAGAGTGATGTCTGGGGATAATTGAGCATCACCTTGACTCTGGATAGGGATGGAAGATCCATCAGCAATACGAACAGATTGATGAATAGAACTTAGAAGTAAACGGAGATGTGAAAGTGGAAGTCTCACCAGTCATGATTACTTGCCCCAGAATCCAGAATCCAAGTGGGATGTTCTGACGTACCATAAAGAGCGGTGGGTGTACCTGTAGCAAGGGTAGCTGTAGAACTAGAAGATGAGACTGACGTATCCAACCCTAAGCGTGACTGAAGCTGAGCAATCTGAGACTGAAGCTGATCATAATCAGGAGGAGAAGTCATGATGCTATGAAGAATACCCAGAAGATGATATAAAGAGATGGGCAAGAGAGGCAGCCGAGTGGCCTGGTAGGTGCGTCGCAGGTGAGGGAAGGCTAGGACCTGCGGCAGGGGTTGTGGCAGAAGCTGGAAGGGTTGGCGCAGGTGGTGGTGTTGTTGAAGGTCTGGCGCAGAGGAGAGAGGAGGATAGGTTAGGTGTTTTTTTATTTTTTATTTTTATTTTTTATCCTTGCGGCTCTGATACCAAAAAGAGTTTTGGGAAAAGAATATTTTTATTAGACTGATCCCATGTATATATAAAATGTTTAGGAAAAAAAAAAAAAGGAAAGAGATATCTCCTAAAAATAGAAAATAATGACTTAGTCAACATGACCTAAAATAGAAGAATAAAACCAGCAGAAAATTCCCTAATTCCAACAAAAACAATATACATATATAGTGTGTGTGTGTGTGTGTGTGTGTGTGTGTGTGTGTGTGTGTGTCTAAAAGCATACAATAATTCTAGAAGCACAAAATTTTTCGATAATGAAGTGAAGAAGTGCGTGTTTGCATATAGAAGACTGAATATGAGAAACTTTCGCTATTGAAATACCATGTTTACCTGGAATAAGAGCTTGCATGCATATGGAAGTTTCATTGTGGAAATACTTTCCCCATTCTTACATGTTGAACAAATGCCAGTCTTCAACTTGTAGTTATAATATCCCAATAAACCACATTTTCTACATACCTGCATCGTAGAAGAAGAAATTTCAGGCAATTGCAATTAACCGACACATATTGTGGTTTTGATAAAAATGGCTCTACTTGTGGTTGATTTCATTGGCGCAAAAAATCTCCAAAATGATACCTATTTATAGTAGATACTTAAAGAGAATAAATAAAAACTGAAATGCTGATAACTCAAGTAATTGGAGACATGTACAACCAAAACCCAAGGAAATATTAAAAAAGAAAAAGAAAAAGAAAAAAAGGGGTGTCAAGTGTACACAAGAAGTTGTAATGCATTTGCCAAACACTACTATGTCCAAGCAATTAGTACGTGAATTGAGAGAAAAATGCTAAGGTCGTATCTCTCCTGCAGTTGGGGGAAGAAAATCAATCTAAATCCTATTAAAAAATTGGTACTTGTGATTGTTAAAGCTTGATTATTGTATAATAGCATAAACTTTTAGAGCAATTGGTGACTTGGTATCAGAGCCTTGTTTGTGGGAGGTCTTGGGTTCGACTTGACATGGTATCAATGTGGGTCTGTTATTGTTTCTTATTTGCATGACTTTCCCACCGTCGCCGCCTCATCTCCTCTCGATTTTGACATCAACTATATTCATGAATCACTTCAAGGGATTGATTTAATTTTCATTACACGAAGACAGGTCTTTTTCAGTCTCGTGAGAGCAAAAACTGATTCTTTTTTTTTTTTTTTTTTATGGGGTTGGAAATTTGGAACTAGAAAGTGAATTTATTTATTTTTCTTGGTTTCTACAAGCCGGCAATCTCTCCCTTCCTCTGGTTCATTTAGCTACTTGCTCCACCACTCTCTCTCTCTCTCTCTCTCTCTCTCTCTCTCTCTTTGATTTTTCTACCTCCTCCATCTTCTCTCTCTAAACTCTCTTTTAAGTTACTTGAATATTCCCCATGGACCTTTAAGACCAATCCAACAATCTTCAAGACAGACAAGTCAATTTTCAAATTCAACATAGCCTTCTTGTGATTGCCTTTAAATGGTAACCGTTGAAGCTTTTGATATAAATAGTTGAACCCATACTTGAACAACTTAATCTATTTGGAGTAATTGGTGACTTAAGATGATACTAGAGCCTTGGTTCTAGGAGATCTTGGGTTCAAGTGTCTGTGGTGTGCATATTTGCTCTTTGGTATTTGGCTCCATTCTTATGGAGTTCGTTTCTTTGCTTCCATTTGTTGCAGCTCCATGTGCAAGACGAAGTTGCAAAAGGAGGGTGTTTAAAGCTTAATATGTATTGTTGCGCTCATTCTTTAACTTAAGTTTTTGGAGACATTGGTGACTTGATAATAACACCTTCGACCACTTATACATAAATTTCTTATATTGAAAAGAAAATCTCAATATCACTTCATTTAGACCAAAGAAACATAACCACAGACATTGTAGTGAAGACCATCCACAGATCCATGTCATGTCATACTGGCATAACTCATAAGTATGTAAAGTGTATTGAGAGATGTTTTATTTTTGTGGGCCTTAGACTTATTTTTTATTTCTTAACTTTGTGTAAGGGCCTTAATGTAATTGTTCTACTTACACTTAATTAATAAAATGAGAGAGCACATTAGACTCTCTAAGCTTTTCCAGCAAATACAACAAAGTGCATAGAATGTGTGCATGTACTTCGTAATCTAAAGATTACTAAGAGGAACATGAAACCACAACAACGAAGAATGGCAGAAGGAAATTTGAGGCTACCAGTATTCGTGGATCAGACAAACACTCAGACAAAGCCCGTAACCAAGGAACTCGTTATAGAACTGTAAATGACAATTCATGAAACGAAGGCTGAAAAACTGCAAAGTAGAGGACTCAAAGACAAGCCCTAAGATACAGGAAACAAACAGAGAAACAAAAAAGAAAAGAAAAATGCCAAATCTGAAAAAACTAAATTCAACCAAAAAAAAATAAACTTGCTTGATTTCATTTTTTCCACTGGTAAGAACATACTTATCCTTATAATTGGCTAATGATCTTGTATATAGGACAATCTATTTTGTTAATAAATCGTTAATGATGTCTCTCTGTGTGTATATCTAGGAGGAAAAGCTTGTCTCTTTAGAATAATAAAGAATCAAATAAATTTCTTCAATTTTACATAATCACAGACAAGTATATATGGATAAATTTGAAATGTAAAACCACCATAATCACTGAGTTTTGATTAGTTTCTATAGAAGCACTATCAGAATACTAGATGCTTTTTGACATGAAAAGAAAGTAATAGCCCAACCACTTCATTAAGAAAGTTGAGCGATTGATGTCATGCAATGAAGAAATCAAAGAGAATATGGAAGAAAAGTTAGGGTTTAGGGGTTTTACACCAAAGATGAGCCAACAATGCTCTAAATAGGTTAATTTCTATTCAAGTAATGTCAAAAAGTCCCTTACAATGCTGAGAATAAGAAATATTTATACTACTACTAGGTTCACTAACCCTACATGGTTGTGACCAACACAAAATAACAACCCATTAAAGTAACTAATAACAGAGTACAAATAATAAAGCGAAAAGTACTACATCATACTCCCCCTCTAAAGAAAAGACTTGTCCTCAAGTTGGGCCAGCACTCGCGGCATAATAAGGAACTAGATGCTTCACATTGAAGACATTGGAAATATTCAAGTGTTGAGGTAGTTGCACCTTGTAAGCATTGTCATTCACCTTTCCCAAAATCTTGCAAGGACCCACTTTCTTATCATTCAACTTCGAATACGACCCATGGGGTTGCCTCTCTTTAGATAAAACAACCCACACAAGATCACCCTCTTCAAAAAGGAGCTCTCTCCGGTGTACATCGGCCGTAGCCTTATACTTAGCATTAGATTCGACAATTTTGGACCTCACTTGAGCATGAACTAGCTTCATAAATTCAACCATATCCATTGCCTTAGAGTTTAATTTCTTTGGAAGCGGTAAAGGAGCCAAATCGAGAACACTTGAAGGTGTAGAACCGTAAACCGCTTCAAAAGGAGAGGTGTTAATGCTTCGGTGAAGAGAAGAATTATAACCAAATTCAGCCAATGGAAGAATCCCCCCACCCCCCCTCTCCCAATTTTTAGGATTTTCACCCACCAAACACCTCAAAAGATTGCCAAGACTTCTATTCACCACCTCGGTTTGTAGATGAAAAGAAGTGCTAAAGTTAAACTCTGTGCCCAACTTTCTCCACAAAGTTCGCCAAAAGTGAGCAAGAAACTTAGTATCTCTATCGGACACAATAGAGCTAGGTATCCCATGCAATTTGTAAATTTCCTTGAAGAAGAGATGAGCAATATTCGAAGCATCCATGGTCTTCCGACAAGGGATGAAATGCGCCATCTTGGAAAAGCGATCAACTACCACCATGATTGAATCACTCTTCCGTTGTGTAGGAGGAAGACCAAGCACAAAATCCATACCAATAGACACCCAAGGTTTCTCCGAAATCGGTAGAGGTAAATATAAGCCCGCATTAGTCGTTGTACCCTTTTCCCTTTGACACACATGGCACCTTTGAACATGTCTTGCCACATCTTTAGTCATTCCCGGCCAAAAGTATTCCTGTTGGAGCAACTCAAGGGTCTTATCCTTGCCAAAATGACCCAAATTATGTTGTTCAATCAAGATTTGTTCCCTCAAGGAACATTGGGCCACACACAACCTCAAACCCTTAAAAAGAAACCAATCTTTGAGCATGAAATGTGGATAGGAAGCGTGCTGCCTGTATTATAAAGAATGCAAGATCTTTGCGAAATAGGCGTCGCCATGGTAGTGATACTTGAACTCATCAAACCCAATCACCATAGATCTCATTTCTACCAAAAGATTGGCTCAGCGACTCAAGCCATCGGCAACTTTATTAAGAACTCCGAACTTATGCTTCGACAAGAAATCAAATTCTTTCAAATAACTTACCCACTTAGCATGCCGCTTGTTAAGATGATGTTGACTATTTAGGTACTTGAGAGCAAGGATCTAAATTTCGTGTCGTGTCAACCGAAACACACGAAATTTTTCGGTTTCGCTGGGGACCGAGACGAAACCCTAACGGAATTAGGAAATTCCCATGTGTCACACAAAACGATATCGTTTTGGTGTGTGTCATACGAAATACACATGTCTCGCACGAAACATGTGTGTGTGTCGAATCAGTCGCAGATAGCCACAGAGCCAAAGAGAATTTTTAGTTTAATTTACATCACTGACTTTTTATTCTTCATTCTTGTAAATCTTCTTCTTCTTCTTCTTGATCTTCATCCCCTTCTTCTTCTTCTTCATCTTCTTCTTCTTCTTCGTCATCTTCATCTTCGCTCTTCCACTGTCGCGATTCTCTCTCTCTCTCTCTCTCTCTCTCTCTCTCTCTCTCTCTCTCTCTCTCTCTCTCTCTCCTTCTTCTTCTTCTTCTTCTTCTTCTTCTTCTTCGTCGTCGCCGACTCACCGCTAGGAGGGCTGCGTCGCTCTCTCTGTCGCTCTCCTCTCTGTCACTCTCTCAGTAAGCGTGAATGTAATACTTATATTAGGTAAAGTATATGATACAGTATATATTAGCCTAATAATACTTATTAGGTAATAAAATACATATATTATTAACTTATTACTAATAATACTTATATTATTAACTTATTAGGTTATATATTAGGTTGTATAATACTTATATTAACTAGTATTACTTATATTATTACTTAGTTAGTATTACTTATATTATTACTTATTACTAAGAGTATTAGTTAATACTAGTAGGGGGCCACTCGCTCTGTAGCAGTTTTTGGTAGTTTTTAATTGGTTTTAATTGATAATTTCTAGGACAAATTAGTACCCTTTTGTTTTTATTTTCTTAGTAAAACATACTTGATTTTATTATAAATAAAAGGTATAAAAAAAATACAATTGGTACCCCTCCCTTTCCCTTTATAATAGTAATAGATTACTTATATTAGTACTTATTACTTATATTATTAGTCATATTTTATTTATGGATAGTTTTAAATTTTTTTTTAAAAGTATTGTTTATCAAAATAATAGTGTTTTAATTATAATTATAATGTTATTACTAGATGAGTTACATCCTTATAAGCATATTAAAAAAAAAAAATTAGCCATACTTGTTTTTATTAATTAGTCTTAAAATCTGTTCAAAAAAAAAAAAGAACCGTTTATAAATCTGTTAAAAAAAATTACAGTGGACAATGATTATTTCGTATGGAAGAAATCCAATATAGAGAAGTAATTTCTTGTATTACTCAACTGTAAGGTCCAATATTTATATACAAGCTAAAGAACTAAAAAGGAAATAAAAATCATAGGAAATAAAATCATATTACAATCAAATCCTTAAACATAAGCGATATCAAATCATGGGATTTGACTAGATTAAGATATATCTCTAAAGATCCAAATATATCTCCACTCCCCCGCAAGTTGAGGCACGGAAATCTTTTGAAGTGTCCAACTTGAACTTGAAAGCTTCGGAAGATGTGAATTTGAAAGTCTTTGGAAGAGTGCTCCCGGACAACACTAGAAGCCCAAACAAAGATGGCACCGAAAAACACCGGTGGACCGAATAAGAATGCTCCCGAAAAACAACGAGAGCAAATCCCAAACTAGAATGGCATCGGAAAAATCATCAATAGCCATACATGCCTTTAACATGCCCTTGGGAAAACAGGCGCAACACTAATGTTGTGCAAAGAAGATCCTCAACAGGAAAGGCAGTACTAACACTGCGCAAAGAAGACCCTCAACGGGAAGGCAGCACTAACGCTACTCAAAGAAGCGAGGCGCGCCACACATAGGCTGCACAAGAGAGAGGAGGCAGCCGATGGCTATGAATTGCACAGGACGGCCGGCTGGGCTGGCCAAAAGATGCGGACGAGGCTCTAATGGGCTGGCCAACAGCTGGACATGGCCGAGAAGGCTGGCTGCTGTTGGATGGGCACGTAAGGGCATGGACAAGGCCCGAGAGAGCTGGCCGGTGAGTGGACAGGCCCGGAAGGGTTGGCCGGCGGCTGGAGAGTGACCGTGGGGGCTGCCAAATAGGCCCTTAAAGCGGCTGAATTGGTGGCAGCAGCAGAAATAATATAAGAGAAGGGACAAAAGGAGTCATAAAGGAAAATTCAGAGCAATTCAAAAGGCCGGGCGGACGGCCCCGGAAATGCGGAAGCACTTGAACTTTAGGCCAAATCGACCTGCTCTGATACCAAGAAGAAATCCAATATTGAGAAGTAATTTCTTGTATTACTCAACTGTAAGTTTCAATATTTATATACAACCTAGAGAACTAAAAAGGAAATAAAAATCAAAGGAAATAAAATCATATTACAATCAAATCCTTAAACATAAGTGATATCAAATCATGGGATTTGAATGGGATTTGACTATATTAAGATATATCTCCAAAGATCCAAATATATCTCCAACACTTATAAATAGACGCATTGATATATTTATCAAATTTTATAACTTAACAACGTAATGTCTTAAAAAAATTATGTATTATGTGTAGGAATGTCAGGAAAAAATAAAGATGATATTTCACAACCAACTGAAAAAAAGAAACGGCAACGAGATATTGGTTGGAAGCACGGGACACAGATTGGAGA
Source organism: Hydrangea macrophylla (assembly GCA_033977485.1). NCBI lineage: Eukaryota > Viridiplantae > Streptophyta > Magnoliopsida > Cornales > Hydrangeaceae > Hydrangea > Hydrangea macrophylla. Next base: position 15,478,379 of record CM066997.1, read on the forward strand.
TAATCGGCAACATGTGCAATGCAACTACTGTCACAAACAAATGAAAGGTGGTGGTGTGTCACGTTTGAAGAAACACTTGGCTGGAGGTGATCCAAATGTTGAAAGATGTGATAAGTGCCCTTCAGCAGTTTCTAAAGCAATGAGGGACTACTTGAATCGTAATAAGAAAGAGAATGAGAAAGTGGAAGAACAAAGAGCTCAAATGAGGAGGAATTTGATCGGAACTGCTAGAAAGAGAAGTGGGATTGAAATCAATGATTCGGATGATTCAGATGATGCTATGACAAAGGAGGAGAGAGATGATTTAGAGTACGCCAAACAACAATCTATTCACGATATTCATATGGCTGGTGAAATGTATAGAAGAGCAAGGGGGGAGCCATCCACTCAAAAGGGAGGTGCAAATGCAATGCATAAACTAATGTGATCTCGTAATGTGAAAGAAGCTTGGAATAAAATGTCTACCAAATCACAAAAAGATAAGAAGAAAGGACTTGACATTCATGAAATGACTCCTTCATTGTATCAAAATAAGGAAGTTCAACAAGCAAAGTTAACTCATTTGTGGAATCCAAAAAAGTGGGCAATGTGGGCAAAACATGCAATAGCAAAGTTCTTCATATACTATCCTACCATCCAAGGCTCAAGGCCACTTTTATCAGTTGATGATAGATGAAATTGCATTAGCTGGTGCAGGTGTCGTAGGGCCAACACCCTACGAGATTGGAGGGCCATTATTAGTTAGATGATGAAATAGAGGAGCTAAGGGAATATATTGAGCTTTTCAAGAAGAAGTTTGACACTTATGGAGTCACAATCATGTGTGATGGGTGGTCTTCAACTACCAGATTAGCAATTATCAACTTCTTGGTTTATAGTAATGGAAAGGTTATTTTTCACCGATCTTTTAATGCTTCAAATAATGACAAGGATGCAACATTCATTTATGATCTGATGGATCAGACCATTCAACAAATTGGAGATAAACATGTGGTTCATATCATCACAGACAATGGGAGTGCGTACAAGAAGGCTGGTGAAATGTTGATGGAAGTGAATCCACACTTATATTGGACTCCTTGTGCAGCTCATTCCCTTGACTTAATCTTACATGATTTTGCTGGCATTGAGGCTGTGCGGAATGTCTTAGATAAGGCAAAGAGGGTCACAAACTTTATTTACAACCACAACAGAATATTGGCAATATACCGAACATACTGCAAGGGAGAATTGATTCGTCCAGGGCAAACACGATTTGGAACTAATTACATTGCTCTTCAAAGTATTTTAGAGCAAAAAAGTGGTTTGCAAAGGATGTTCACATCAGATGATTGGGGTATGAGTGCTGGTAGCAAAGACGTAACGGAGAAGCGAGTACAAGCTACTATACTCGATGCTAAATTTTGGGAAAAAGAAAAGATTGTTGTCAACATTCATGCACCTATTGCAAAGGTTCTAAAGATGGTGGATGGGGAGAGAAGAGCTACAATGCCATATGTATATGACGAAATGATACGAGCAATACATGCCATTACAGAGATTGCCCCTAAATCTTGTAAGAAGTATCTTGATATTGTTGATGCTCGATGGAAGAAGCAAATCATTCATCCAATTCACATGGCAGGTATGGTAGTGAATATTTAATATGCTATATTTAGTCATTGCCATATGTAGTGACTAATTGAATATTCATGTGCTTCATTGTAGCTTACTATTTGAATCATGCATACCAATACGAAGGTGTAGGTGTGAAAGAAAGTTTGTTGAAAGCGCTTAGAGCCATAGTATCTCGATTGGAGCCTGATGGAAATCGTGCTTCTCAAGCACTTGCTGAGGTTAAAATGTTTCGTGAGGCAATGTATGGGTTTTCAGACCAAGCAGCAATCAGGGGGAGAACTAGGACGGATCCAAGTGAATTTTGTGCCATATTTACCAGTTTGAAACTCTTAACATTTTTAATTAACAATTATCTATTAATTACAGCTATATGGTGGCTTTTGTATGGTACGGACGCTCTTAACTTGAGGAAGATTGCTATAAAAATTTTATCACGAACAGCTTCATCTAGTGGTTGTGAAAGAAATTGGAGCACATTTGCTCTTATTCATACTAAAGTGCGCAATCGACTCCATTATGACAAGTTAGAAAAGTTGGTTTTCGCACAATACAACATGCGTTTGAAGGTTAAACACATGTTTAAAGAACAAAGAAATCAAGAATTCCAACCAATTGACTTGAGTACTATATTTGACGAAGATGAAGAAAATATGAGACTTTCAGAATGGCTAGATGACCCCGGGGATGCACTTCTAGATGAGATTGATGGCAACGGTAATCCGAATAGGCCAAATACATTCGTAGCTACATGGGTAAATCACCCGAGAAATGATGGTATGGCTCAAGATAACAGTGAAAGAGGGTCAAAAGCACGTGGTAAGCAACCTATGGTTAGTAGCAATCATGACGATGATAGTGATAATGGAGATGGAAACAATGATGACGAAGATGATGATACTAGTCCTCCACAAGGTGGGAGTCCGGGTGGCAATGTTGGTTTTTCATCGCCAATACGGAGGGGTAGCCAAAGTCCTCGAGGGCCTATATTCACGGAAGAGCAAGGATTCACTCATGCTACACAAGATGAAGATCATGGCTCCCGTCGTGTGCTTCAGTATGAACGTGGTCAAGGTCGACATTGTAATCCACGCAATCAGAGAAATGATCCCGCACTAATTGATGCTATGGATATTGATATGATCAACACTGGCATGTCTAGTATGAGTATGAGCAGGGGTGATTTCTATGGGCAAGGATCATCATCTTCAAATGCTTATGGCTCAGGATATGATTCACATACAGCTGGTCAAGTCTATACATCTGGATATGACTTCCAAGTATCATCCTCACAAGACTATGGACATGGCCATGGACTTCAATTTGGATGTAGTCAAGTTGATTATGAGAGGTTTAAGGCTCAATATGAGGCATGGTTTCGTGCTTATATGGGTTGGACTAAGAATTGGCGATATATCCAGAACACGTATAATGTTCCTCTTGGTGAATACCCGGAGCCTGGACCAGTTTATGCGCCTGCTCGACACTCTACAGCCGGTTGGATGTGAATTTGTTGGATGATCAACTATATATATTTTGGAGATGTCTCCAGGTTGGTCTTTATGTGCTTATATGTCACTTTTCTAATCTATTAATGGTGTTTTATGTATTCTATGAACTGCTTGACAGTAGATTGACGCCTAAATTATCAAGTATTTTCAATTTGAACTATATACTATTGATATAACTACATATATAGGCCTCTCAAAGGTTTAATTAATCAATTATAAGCTTTATATATGCATACAGTTTAGTTTGAAGTTATGTTTCCACAAGTTTTTTTGTGTTTCCAATTTTTTCCGGTGTTTCCACATGTTTCCGAAACGTTTCCGTTTCCGGGAACACCGAAACAAAATTTTGATCCTTGCTTGAGAGCTTTATGATCGGTGTTGAGAATGGATTCCTTGTAGGCCAAATAGTAACTCCAATGCTTGATAGATTGCACAATAGCATAGAATTCCAAGTCATACGTTGAATATTTGAGTACCATTTAACTTCTCACTAAAGAATGCAATTGGCTTACCTTCTTGACTAAGGACTTCACCAATTCCCACTCCCGATGCATCACAATCTAGCTCAAACATTTTATCAAAGCTAGGCATGGCAAGTATAGGTGCTTTGGTCAAGACCTTCTTCAAGTGTTGAAAACTTCCTTCGGCCTCCAAATTCCATTCAAATGTCTTACTTTTAAGAAAATCCGTGAGAGGGGCTGCTATAGTGCTGAAATTCCGGATAAAGCGCCGATAAAAAGTAGCAAGACCATGGAAACTCCTCACTTCTTGCATACTTGAAGGTGTAGGCCACTCTACTATAGCCTTGATCTTTTCTTCATCAACATGAACCCCAAGAGAAGACACTACATAGCCCAAGAACACCACTCTATCCGTAGCAAAACTACACTTCTTCAAGTTCCCATAAAACTTTTCCCTTCGCAAAATATCAAAATCATGTTGAAGATGAACCACATGTGTAATATCTCAACATTTTGACATGTGATACTATTATCTTAATGTGCATTATACGGTAATGACATACATATATAAGATTTGCATACCTAATCTTATTATACATGGCAATCTATTTGGCATTTGCCTATTTTGAAAAACATGGAATTATTTAATGCCTTGTATTGGATATATATTTGATGTAAAATGTTGAATTGCTAGACAAGGGCATAAATGATAGGAGTAAAAAGAATACATTTTCCTAACTAGTAGGTGAATTAGCAATTCACGAGAACTAGAGGAGCTATTGTGTAATTAGTAAGAAATATGGTAGGTGAAAGTGTAATTTCGGAAATTTGGTAGATTTTTCCTAATCAAGATTAATTAGTCTAATTGAGATTAATTAGCTTAATGATGATTAGTTAGCCTAATCAAGGTGCTAGCTTACATTACCTAAGCTAGTAGGTGGCCTAGTAGGTGGGCAAGTAGGAGGTGTTGGGCTATATTTGGCTAAGTCCATGTGTATTCAAGTGGGCAAGAGAGAGAAACGGAAGAATAACTAGTTAAATAAGATGTACATCTTTTTGAGGTGCTTGTCTCTATACAAGCAAGTAGGTGCATAGAAGAAAGGGAAAAACAAGAGAGAAAAGAAGGAAAAACAAAGGGAAAAGGGTGCTAGGGAGATTTCTATCTCAAATTGAAGCTATACTTGAGAAGCTAAGGGTAAGAGGATTCTTTCTATGTGATTTAATTTCATTTCCATAGAGTTTTGATGGATTAATTAAAAGAATTCATATTGATTTGCTATGAAATCTTATATGACTTGTAGGAGTTTGAAAGTGAGTATTACATCTTGTCAATTCTATATCTAGAGCAAGGTGAGTAACCTCTATCTTTGAGGAAACTTTTCAAGTAATGAAATTGTGGCATATAAATGATTTACTTTCAATTCATGAATTATGAGCATGTGTGTATATCATGATTGACTATATGTGCAAGAGATAGAAAGGATTATGCGTTGGAAACATGTTTATGTGATTATGTGGTTGAAGAAGCAATTGTTCTATCACTACAAAGAGAAAGCTCCAAAAGGGAGTAAAGAAAAGCCTTCTAAGGCTTGAGTGTTCAATACGCCTTGTGTAGGGTATTGGATAGCTCGGAACAAGGATAAAGGGTGCCATTACGGGCACGGGGTAGTGAGAAGAACAAGAAGCTTTGGAGATAAATACTTACTTGGTTGTGATTCATTATGTTACATTGAATTGCATATCACGTGTTTAAATGATATACACAAATTTATGTCAAAGAGCATGTTATTCATTGAGCTTCAGCTCATGTGGTTATTGAATAACCATTTCAGGTGAAAGGAAAGAGAAGGGGAAAGAGAAATAGAGGACGAAAGAGGAGAGCAAGTGTTTAATGTGCATATTGTATATGGCGTAGTTGTTGTAGTTTGGGACTAAGGACTTGTAAATTATGTTGTTAGGTGAGCATGTGTAGAACTTGATGTATAAGACTCCTATGTTCATGTATGAAAGGTTTTGACAAGTGCTTTTGCTATTCAAGTGTGTTTGATTGCTTAGATACTCATGGCTAGAATTGTGGATAGAAGCTGTTTCGATCGATCGAAATACACACTGTTTTAATTGGTTCAAAACGACGATTTTTACGAAAACAGACAACTTTTTCTGAAATTTTGAAATCGTGCACCGTTTTCAACGTTGGCACCTAGACTCAAACGGCTATCTTTTGGTACAAAATCTAACTCAAATTTTCAAATTCCTATTATACCCTTGGGGCTAATCACTTGCAAATGTGATTTAATTGGGAGCCTAAAAACCCATTTTGTACGTTATTAACATAGAGTCAGGCCTCAGTGGCATGTCACGTACCCTCGTGCCATACTTAGTGGATTTGGGTCGTGACAACATGCTCTTCCAAACTTCGACTATATACCAAGATATCGTCAAAGTATACCACCGCACATACACCCAAGATCAATTGTAAGGTTTGAGTCATAACCCTCATGAAAGTGCTCGGTGCATTAGTCAATCCAAATGGCATGACTAGCCATTCAAAGAGACCATTGTAAATTTTAAAAGTCGTTTTCCATTCAATCCCCAGGGCGGATCCGTATTTGATGATAGCCACTTCTCAAGTCAACTTTTGAAAACACTTTAGCTCCCGCCAAGCAATCCAACATATCATCCAATCTAGGGATAGGAAACCGATATTTGATTGTGATCTTGTTGATTGCTCTACCATCCACGCACATTCGCCAAGATCCATCCTTCTTCGGAGTCAAAAGAGTGGGAACGGCACTAGGACTAAGGCTAGCGTGAATGTAACCTCTATATAGAAGTTCTCCCACTTGTCTTTGTAACTCCCCCTTCTCCTTGGGATTCATTCTATACGCAACTTTGTTGGGAAGAGAAGAACCGGGGACTAGATCAATGCAATGTTGTATATCATGCATGGGAGGTAGCTTGGGAGGTAGTTCTTGAGGGAAAACATCAACGTAACTCTCAAACAACCCTTCCACGGCTGTGGGAACTTCAAAATCAGCACTTCCTTCTTGTAGAATTAAGACATATATGCAACCACTCTCATGGCTTTCCTTCGTAAACCCTTTGGAAGTAAGCAAAGAAGTTGTTGTAGGCTTAGAACGCACCTTCTTCTTCATGGGCAGTAGTGTATATTGTTGTTTCTCCTTACAAATCATGTATGTATTCCTCTTTCCATCATGTAGCGTTTGTCGGTCATATTGCCAAGGTCGCCCAACCAATATGTGACGAGCATCCAAAGGCACCACATCACATCACCTCATCAAAATACTTCTTTCAGATGGAAAATGAGACCAAGCACCTCTTCGTCACCTTGACTTCATTCCCTTTCTTAAACCAAGAGAGCTTATAAGGATGAGAATGATCTTAGGTTTTCAAATTTAGCTTATCCACCACTTCTTGGGAGATCATATTCTCGCAACTTCTTCCATCAATAATCATGTTGCATACTCGACCACCAATGTTACAAGTGGTATAAAAGATATTGGTCCTCAAACCAATCATCTTCGGTTTCACTCTTAGGTGCAAGAAGAGTATTCTTCAACATAAGAGATAGTCCCTCTTTGTCCTCTAAATCGCCTCCAATTTCTTCGTTCGGAGCTTCATCATAGATTGGGAATTCGTCCTCTAAATCGCCTCCAATTTCTTCGTTTGGAGCTTCATCATAGATTGGGAATTCCTCAATTTCCTCCATGTTGTCCTTTTCCTCTACTAAAAGCGTCTTGTTTTGGTTTCCTCTTGTTTGCCGACATTTCGCAGACTTATGACCGGGTTCCCCACACTTGTAGCACTTAAACGCGTTTCCTTGGGTTGGTTTTCCAACACCCATACGAGTGGAATTTTGCAAATTCGGTGAAGGCGTGACTCCCTTATCAACCCTTGAGTGTTGCCCTTCTTTGGAAGTGTTGCTTCTTCCAATATTTGATGAAACACGCCTTACTAAAACTTTGATAAGGCTGCCCGTACCTTGAATTACTCCGAATTGTTGTTTCTCAACCAATATGGCCCGATTGAAAGCTTCTAAAACCGTCACCAATGGAAGCAGAGAAAGGGTGTCTTGAATGGAGGGTTTTAAGCCACTAATATACCGTGCCACCATTTGTTCCTCACTCTCATTCAAATCAGCTCCAGCAACAAGTTGATAGAATGCATCGGTATATTCCTCCACACTTCCAACTTGCCGAAGGTTGTGCAAATTCTTGTAGAGAGTTTGCATGTAGTTGAAAGGAAGGAATTGTCCCGTGAGCTTCTTTTTCATCTTTTCCCACTCTTTAATTTCCCCTTTCCCCTCTGTTGTCTGCTTGTTTGCAATTGTTCCCACCAAGCCGAGGCTCGCCCCTTCAAACGAATAGACACAAGCTTCACTATCTTCTCATCAGAGACTTCATGGTAATTAAACACCCTTTCAAGAGCATTCAACCAATCAACAAATTCATCCGGATTCAAGCTTCCATGAAATTCCGAGAGTTCCACCTTGATGTTGTGGTCCCACTCGCTTTCATGTCTCTCACCCACATCCCGACGCCTTTGAGGGCCTCCGAAAGGATTCTCAAAGTGGGATTGAGAATCAACGGACTCATCATCCCTCAAACTACGGGGTTGTAGTCGTTGCACCATTTCTGTTAAAGCGGCAACTTGCCTCCGTAATTCTTCCACTTCATTCCTACGAATAGGAATTTCGTCTTGGGCACTGTTAGGTCCCATCGGATGGGCAAATCAGCCCCATCTCCAAAGTTCATGGCGTTTCCTCGCCCTCAACCCCTTCTACCTCTTCCTCTTTGAGCCATAGCAAAGTACAAGCAAATTTACCAAAATTGTGGAAACTAGAATCGAATTCCAACCCACAAGCCAATACCAAACCAAACAAAACTAAGTATACCCAAATATAGTCTAATTGTAAATCACAACCAAGAACAAGCCAAGCAACAACCAACACAAACCACTTCTCAACCAAAACCACCTCAAAATTACAACATACCTTGTCGCAAGGCCAAGCGCACCACCGGAAAGTGAAACCAGCCACCGGCGACCCAAATACAGTCTCGGCACTGTCACAAGCTTGTCGCAAGGCCCACAGTAGCAGTCAACAATCGCAAACTCCAATAAACTGGATACCCAGCTTCGCAGTCTGTTTGACCACTATAAGGCTCTGTTTGGTTGGTGCTGAGCTCACAACCTTGTTCGCATTGGTTCACAAGTCACCAAAAGTGGTCGGACTAGTTCGAGTGGCTCTGCTTGGGGCCAAATCTGGTTCAATAGGGTTAGAATTTATGGTGTCATTGGTTCGAGAAAGGTTAGCTATGGTCGAAAGTTGGTCTCGATTGCTTCTGAGTTGATTTCAACTGTTTCTAAGCTGCGTTTGGGTGGGATTCAGATATTTTCCTACAATTCCATCTCGGATCTCAAAGCTCTGATACCAAATGATGTCATGCAATGAAGAAATCAAAGAGAATATGGAAGAAAAGTGTTGGCAATTAGCTGTCATTTAGCTGTCTTATTAGCTGTCATTTAGATAGAATTTCTACTTATTTCCTACCATTATTAGGTGGTTTATATTTGGGTCATGTTGACCATTTAATTCTCTCATTTATTAGGAGATTTTTTCTTTCCTTTTTCTAGCTCTCAGCATTGTGTATATATTCATTAGTGATTAATGAATAAAATAAGCTTGATTCTATCAAAGTCTTCATGGTATCAGAGCCACCCTAAATAGGGTTGGTTGAAAAACCATCTCCACCACCCACCATTGCTCCGGCCACCACAAGAACACCAGCCGAAATTCCTAACCAACATACCTTCAGCCGAAACCTCAAACACCACCATACCTCCAGCTGAAACACCCAAACCCAAACCTCATCAGCCGCTGCTCTAGCCTAATCCTAAGACCACCATACCTCCTCTTCGAGACCCCAAACACCCTAACCCCATCAGCCGAAGCCCTAGACATCACCATCTAATCATTGGGTCCATTGTTTCAACTTGGTAACCGTTTCTTCTCATTTTTTTTTTTTTTCCCGGACAGCTTGCTGCTGGTTGGTTACATATTCCAGTCATCTTGATGTTCTCTTAGGCCCTTTGTGTGGGCCATTGATTTCTTCCCGGATGCAGTGAGTGTTGATTACTGTCTCTTTATTCCCGTTTTTTGTGTGAGTGTTGAGGGTTGTTCTTTTTTATCTTACAATGACTCTTGATAAGCCTGAGGATTCTGCGACTTCTGGTACGTCTCAGTCACAAACAGGGGGACATGTTATTGTTTCCAATGAACACCCTAACAATATGAAAATCACCACATCGTTGTTTGATGGCCAAAATTATCTTTCCTGGTCTAGATCAGCAACCCTCACTCTAAAGAGTAGAGGCAAATTGGGTTATGTAAACGGGAAGATCCCAGTACCTCCTCCTGCAGATCCGGGTTATGCCAAGTGGGAAATCGAGAATTCCCTTATCATGAACTGTCTGGTTCACTCTATGATTCCTTCCCTTGGTGAAGGTTTCTTGAACTTAACTACAGCTAAGGATATATGGGATGTTCTTGCTGATACATATTCCAGAAAGGGGAACGTTGCTCAGGTTTATGACCTGAAACGGACTATTGAGAACCAGAATCAAGAAGGAATGACTACGCTCCAGTATTTCACTACACTTACTGGCCTGTGGCAAACTTTTGATCATTTTCAGGATTTTACTCCGGCCTGTTCGGCAGATGCTGCTAGTTATCAGAAAATTATTGAACGAGATCGCATATTCAAGTTTCTTGCTGGTTTGAATCGTGAATATGATCAGATTCGTTGCCGTGTTCTGGGAATGACACCTCTTCCCTCACTACGTGAGGCATTTGCTTATGTTCAAAATGAGGAAAGTCGACGTACTTCTATGTTATCCTCTCCTACTCCTGATCGCTCTGCTATGCTGTCTGTACCTCAGCCTGATGGTCGCAATCAATCTTGGAACAATAGCACTGGTGTCCCAGATGAGAAAGATAAATTATGGTGCGATCACTATAATAGACCCAGACATACTCGAGAGACCTGTTGGAGGCTCAATGGAGGTCGTGGTACTCGTGGTAGGGGAGGACGCTCTGGAGGGAGATTTGGGGGACGTGGAGGACGTGGCCGTAATACTCAAGCCCACCATACGGAGATTATTGATTCATCCTCCATTATTGCTGATTCATCTCCAGCTGCATCTAATGCTTTGTCTTCCTCAGAAATGGACACTCTCCGTCGCTTGATGACTAGATTGGATACACCGACTATTGCCTCATCGTCTTTTGCTCATTCAGGTAACTTAGCCACTTCCATAAGTGCACTACATTCTCAATCTAGTATTCCTTGGATTATTGATTCTGGGGCATCTGATCATATGACTGGTTCATCTCCCGTGTTTTCCACTTATAAACCATATTTAGGTCAGGATAAGGTCAAAGTGGCTGATGGAACCGTCTCTTCGGTTTCAGGCAAAGGTTCAGTCTATGTTACTCCCTCATTGTCATTATCTTCTGTTTTACATGTTCCGAGTTTTTCCACTAATCTCTTATCTATTAGTCGTATTACTCGAGACCAAAATTGTTGCGTCACCTTTTTTCCGTCTTACTGTGTTTTTCAGGACCTTATCACGAGGAGGACGATTGGCAGTGGTAGAGAGGAGAATGGTCTTTATCTTGTAGATCCACAGGACCAACAACAATTAGCTCATCATACTACTCTTGCTGGTTCAACATCCAATGATATCATGTTATGGCACAGACGCCTAGGACATCCTTCCTTTGGGTTACTTAAGTCTTTATTTCCGTCATTACTATCTAATAAAACTGTATCCACCTTTCGGTGTGAGGATTGTGAACTTGGAAAGCACCACCGTGCTTCCTTTTATCCCAGTAATAATAAAAGTTCTGTTCCTTTTTCTCTAATTCATTCAGATGTTTGGGGTGCTTCCCGTATTGTTGCACTTAAGGGCCATAGGTGGTTTGTCACATTTATAGATGATTGTTCTCGTGCTACTTGGGTTTATATGATGAAAGAAAAGAGTGAGGTTCATTCCATTTTTAAAAACTTCCACAAAATGATTTGTACCCAATTTAATGCGAGTGTCAAAATTATTCGTTCAGATAATGGGGGGGAGTATTTCAAATCTGGTCTTGAGGATTATTTTTTGGATCATGGCATAATTCATCAATCATCTTGCACCAACACCCCACAACAGAATGGGGTTGCTGAACGTAAGAATAGGCACCTCCTTAACACTGCTAGGTCTATGTTATTTACTGCTCAGGCTCCAAAGCCTTTTTGGGGAGAGGCAGTCTTAACTGCTGCCTATCTTATCAATAGGCTACCTACTCAAGTACTCAACAACAAATCTCCGGTTGAAGTACTTTCTCGCCCTCCGGCCTTGTTCTCTATCCCTCCTAAAGTCTTTGGTTGTGTATGTTTCGTTCATAATCATGCTCCAACACGAGGAAAACTTGATCCTCGTGCTATCAAATGTGTTTTTGTCGGTTACTCTCCTACCCAGAAAGGCTATAAGTGTTACCACCCTCCTACCCGGAAGTGGTATGTTTCCATGGATGTCACTTTTTTCGAGGAACAGTCTTATTTCACTCCTCACACACCTCTTCAGGGGGAGAATAGACATATTGAAGAGGTGCCTAATAGAGTTGAGTTTTTGACTAGTGATGTTCCTGTGTCTAATCCATTTGAGATACTGGGGACTATTGAAAATGACAATGATGATGAAACAGAGGAACCCAGAAGAAGAGGAGGGAACCCAGAAAGTGATGATATAGTATATCAGAGAAGAAATTGGAGGATGAAAGATAAGACCATTGCTCCAGATCCGCCACTTCCATCTCCTTCTCCTGATAAGAACCTAGGTAACTCTGATTCTATTACTGTTGTTGATTCGCCTGTCATTGTTTCTACTCCTGTTATTGATGATTTAGATATTCCGATTGCTACAAGGAAGGGTGTTAGGTCATGTACTCAACACTCGATATCTAAATTTGTTTCATATAGTCGCCTCTCTCCTTCCCATAAAGCCTTTGTGTCCAATCTTGCTTCTGTGTCTATACCTAACCATGTACAGGATGCACTCACGGATCCCAAATGGAAACATGCTATGATTGAGGAAATGAAAGCCCTTCACAAGAATAACACTTGGGAATTGGTTGACTTACCTAGTGGGCACAAGACAGTGGGGTGCAGATGGGTGTTTGCAGTTAAACATAAGGCAGACGGGTCCGTTGAAAGGTATAAAGCTCGGTTAGTTGCAAAAGGTTTTACACAAACCTATGGGGTAGACTATGAGGAAACATTTGCTCCAGTGGCTAAAATGAATACTGTGAGAGTTCTTTTGTCCCTCGCTGCAAACTTAAATTGGCCCCTTCATCAATTTGACGTTAAAAACGCGTTTCTGCATGGAGATTTGGCTGAAGAAGTATATATGGATATCCCTCCAGGTTTCGAAGATTCTAAAACCAAAGGGAAAGTCTGCAGACTTAGAAAATCTCTATATGGACTTAAACAGTCTCCAAGAGCGTGGTTCGAAAGATTTACTCAAGCTATGCTGAAATATGGCTTTAAACAAAGCCAAGGTGATCATACACTATTCATTAGACATTCCTCACAAGGGAAAGTCACCGTTCTCATAGTGTATGTGGATGATATTGTCTTAACAGGAGACGATGTGGAAGATATGCAGGAATTGAAGAAATATCTGGCCAAGGAATTTGAAATAAAAGACTTGGGAAATCTCAAGTATTTTCTGGGGATTGAGGTGGCTAGAAACAAACAAGGAATCTTTATCTCCCAGAGAAAATATGTTCTTGATCTTCTCCAAGAAACTGGCATGCTAGGGAGTAAAGCATGTGATACTCCTATGGAAGCTAATCATAAGTTAGGGGATGACACTGATGGAGCAGTTGTTGACAAGGGGAGATACCAAAGGTTGGTGGGCAAGCTAATCTACTTGTCACACACTCGTCCAGATATCGCATTTGCTGTAAGTGTAGTTAGTCAATTCATGCATGCTCCACGAGATTCACATTACAATGCTGTTCTTCGAATCCTTAGATATTTGAAGTCAGCACCTGGAAAAGGCCTATTCTTTGGTATACATGGTCATCTTCAGGTAGATGGATATACAGATGCAGATTGGGCCGGCTCAGCTACGGATAGGAGATCTACCTCAGGGTATTGCACGTTTATTGGAGGGAATCTTGTTACTTGGCGTAGCAAGAAATAGGCGGTTGTATCTAGATCAAGTGCTGAAGCGGAATTCCGGGCCATTTCTCAAGGAATTTGCGAATTACTGTGGATAAAAATTCTATTGAGAGATCTTAGACTTGAGCCTACAAGTTCAATGAGATTGTACTGTGATAATAAAGCAGCTATCAGTATTGCTCACAATCCAGTATAGCATGACCGAACTAAGCATGTTGAAATTGACAGACACTTCATCAAGGAGAAATTGAGCAGTGGAGAGATCTGTATTCCATTTGTTAGATCTAGTGAACAATTGGCAGATGTTCTCACCAAAGCTCTCGGAAACAGGCCTCATCATTTCTATCTAAGCAAGCTGGGCATGAGAGACATCTTCGCACCAGCTTGAGGGGGAGTGTTGGCAATTAGCTGTCATTTAGCTGTCTTATTAGCTGTCATTTAGATAGAATTTCTACTTATTTCCTACCATTATTAGGTGGTTTATATTTGGGTCATGTTGACCATTTAATTCTCTCATTTATTAGGAGATTTTTTCTTTCCTTTTTCTAGCTCTCAGCATTGTGTATATATTCATTAGTGATTAATGAATAAAATAAGCTTGATTCTATCAAAGTCTTCAAAAAGTTGGGGCATTGGGGTTTCACACCAAAGAAGAGCCAACAATGCTCTAAATAGGTTAATTTCTATTCAAGTAATGTCAAAAAGTCCCTTACAATGCTGAGAATAAGAAATATTTATACTACTACTAGGTTCACTAACCCTACATGGTTGTGACCAACACAAAGAAACAACCCATTAAAGTAACTAATAACAAAGTACAAATAATAAAGCGAAAAGTACAACATCGGCGATGACACTAGAATTGATGCTACATACAAAGGGTGCCAAAAAGTGAGTTGCTTGTTTTAGAGTACTGTTGAAGTTTATAAAGGTAGCATTACAAATATATATATATATATATATATGTAAATTGCATAGCTATGTAACTCACCTGAACCTCAAAAGGATCACTAGAAATCATTAAGCGTTCAAAAATCAACATACTAGTGCCATAAGCAATTAAACAATCACGTTCCATTTCTCCAACCCGCAGCCCTGAAAAAGTAACCAAATAACAACGAAATTTCTTTCGAATAACAGTAAATTACAATATTGAGGATCAAAGAATCTAGAAACCTCCATTTCGGCTTCTTCCTTCAGTAGGCTGTCTAGTAACCATGACACGTGGGCCACTACCTCGGGCATGCATTTTATCCAACACCTATGTAATCATTGTGGAATATCAACAATAGTTATAAAAATAAAAATAAAGATTTACTATATTCCACATAAAGCATGCTAAAAGGAGATGTGATTGTGTACACTTGGGGTCTGTTTGGTTCATGGATTTAGTGAGGGAAAAGAAAAGGAAAACACTTCTTTGTTTTGTTAGTAAGGTAAATAGGAAGGAAAAAAAAAATGTGGTGGGAAATAAATAAGAGTTTTGAATATATTCAGTCACTTCCCTCCCCCTTTTTTTTTTTGAAAATTTTAAGATATATAATGTAATTACTTAAAAATGAAGGAAAATACAAGGGAACTACTATTTTTGCTTGTTTTACATTCCGTTTCCTTTTCTAAATTCGCAAATCAAACAGAGCCTTGAGGCAAAACTCCTCCTAGCACCTCACACATGTAGGAAAAACAATAGGTCATGGTCTTAATAGCCAGCTATGAGCTAACAAACAATCAAGTCACTCCATTTGCATAGTAGTCTATAGTTCAATGCAATGTAAAAGGAATCTTATGCACCTGTTATGTTTATGGGGGAAATGATAAACATATGTGAGCAATGATTCAAAATGATTACCAATTGACAAGGTGAGAAGAAAAAGGATTGTTGAAGCTTGATATACATTGCTGGGCCCATTCTCTAACAACTTAAGCATTTAGAGCAATTGGTAACTTAACATGTTATCGGAGCCTTGTTTGTGGGAGGTATTCAGTTCGACTCTCCATCCCCGTGTTGGTGCGCATATTTTCACTTTGTTATTTGTCTCCACTATGTGGAGTTTAGTTTGTTGGCTCTCCACGTGCGAGATGGGGTCGCACATGAGAGATGGAGCTTAGTATATTGAAGCTTGGTATACATAGTTGGGCGCATTCTCTAACAGCTTAAGGTTATAGAGCAATTGGTAACTTAACAACGATAATGTGCCATTGATGACATATAAATATTTATATATATATATATGTTATAGATTCAGGTTCCAGTGCGCACTAGGTGAGCGCACTGGACTTTTCAGCCAAAAAAAACCGCGGGTCAGCGGGGCAACAGAATGGAGCGCAAGTCAACGAGGCAACCTACGGTTCTTTTAGGCTTAAAAGTCCAGTGCGCTAACCCAGTGCGCACTAGAGCTTGACTCTATGTTTATATATTAGGATGAAAAAGTAAAAGGCTAACATTTAAAATTCGAATTATGTAACTAAATAGAAGGCAAGAAGATATGCCCTTGATGTGTGGACAAAAGATATATGATAATGGGAGGTGCATATTACCTAGTTAATAGTGCTTTACAAGGCTCTATTTAAAGGGACCTCAAGTCAAAAAAAAAAAAATCTTAATAGAAGGAATAGAGAGTGATGCTTTGTATTGAATCATAAAATAGAGGAAATACAGCAATACCTGAATGTATATACATAAGCATAGACATATATGCATAATATGTCATAGATGTAGATGGCTTTTATGCAAGGGCGGAGCCAGGATTTTAATTTGGGGTGGGCTGAGATTAGATGGAGTGCATATAGTGACGAATCTATATGGCGGTTGGATTTCCTGAATTTCACTTCTTCTTTGTTTTGTTTTTTGCCCATACTAATGGGTTGATCGCTTCTTGTAATTTGTAAAGCTTGAGTGATGATAAAACAATTTCAATTAGACTAAATTGAGAAGTGATGAGGAAATTAATCTGATAGAACAAATATTTTAGGTGGGTTGATTTACAATTGGGCAAATATACTATACATATTGTTTTAAATAAATTGAAAGTAAGAAAATGAGTTTGGCCAAATATTTTAGGTGGGTTGATTTACAATTGGGCAAATATACTATACGCATTTTTTAAATAAATTGAAAGTAAGAAAAGGAGTTGGGCCAAATATTTGGGTGAGCTAGATTATCATTGAGCTAATGTAAGGTGTTTTATTTGGAATGAACAATAATTTGGTTGGGTTACAATGAAAAGTAGGAAGGATAAAGCATTGTGTCAAATATTTGGCAGGGCTAAACTAAAATATTACAGGTAGTAAAAGATTTTGGGGGGACTATAGCCCACCCCAGCCCCTTCATGGCTCCGCCTTTGCTTTTATGCCTAATACAATGTTAAAACTTCCCGGGCCCCCTACTCAGAAACGACCATTTACACGTGCATGTATGCAAGTATGTAAATGTGCAAACATTTCCAAAAAAAAAAAAAAGTATGAATTTCATGTTCATGCAAGAATTGCAGTATTCAAGAACTAAGTCTCACCATGTGTTTCAACTTCTGGTAATAAATTGGCCCCATAAATATATAAGTTTGTAGTGGCAAACCTGTAATACCTGGAAAGGAATTTACAACTGAGTAAGAACACATATACTAATGTTAGATAGATACATGAATGTTTATCTCCTGAAGGCATTAGAGATAATCCCCCATTTGCTGCATGCTGATGGAATGACCCAAAAGTCACACCTACCGTAATCAAGTATTTGTTTTATTAGAATTTTAGAAAAAAGTACCTGATATTAGAACATGTTAGTTAAAAGCCCAAATCATTTTTAATTTTGGTTAAAACTCCTTAAATGGTAAAACATAACTAAATCAACTCCTTTGACCACTTAAATGACTAATACTAGGACAAAATACCACTAACCTAGTTATACATATTAACAGAGAGATAGAGAGGGAATGTTAGAGATAGAGAGAGAACATCAGAAAAAGAGGAAAGGAAGGGAGGAGGAGGCGGTGACCGGCAATACAGTGGGCAGTGAGGCAACGGTCGGCAAGACAGCCGCTGACAAGGGGACTGGCGATGTGGTAGCTAATGGGCGACATTGGCCGGCGACGTTCAAGATTCATAGTTTTTGTTGATTGGACTTGACTGTTGAGATTTTGTGATTTCATGAAGGATTGCTGGCTTCTTGATGAAATAGTTTCACCGATCCATATGGAAAACTGTTGAAGCTTGATATACATTGTTAAGCCCATTCTCCAACAGCTTAAGCTTTTGGAGTAATTGGTAACTTAACATGGTATCAGAGTAGGTTATTGTTGGGCCCAATTTGTCCACGTCTGCTCCACGTCACCCTATCCACATATTTGGCTCTGAGGCATACCACCATGCAGGGGCGTGTTGAGATTGTCCCACATCGGGGACTTATAACCTAGCTACTCAATATATAAGTTCAAGGGGCTACTCCACCCATTGCCAATTGGTTTTGGGTTGGATGCTCCAATTTAACATGGTATCATGATGTAGTATTTCGTACCTTAGTAGTGGTACTTTTGTTATTAGTTACTTTTTTATGGTTATTTTGTGTTGGTCACAACCATGTGTGCTAGTGTACCCTAGTTAGTAGTATATATATATATATATCTTTTTCTCAGCTTTGTAGCAGCTTTTACATTACTTGGAGAGAAATTAATACAATTTAGAGCATTGTTTGGCTCTTCTTTGGTTTCAACCCCCAAAACCCTAATCTTCTACACTTTAATTCTTCCATATCTCTTTGATTTATGCTTGCACGACATCATTTGGTATCAAAGCCTAAGAAATCGAGCCTATGTTACAAGTGAATTAACGCCAATTCTACCATTTCGGACCAAATCAGAGCCAAAGTGTCCTTGTGACTGTCGGTGACACCCAAGATCAACTCACAAGGCATAGCAACTTTGTATACTTGATGATTTTGAACCAAATACAACCTCGAGACACTACGAACAAGAATTCTGGTGTATCGCGACCTTGAATCGAGTTGCCCAGTTGGAATAGCAACCAAACAAGCCACAAAGAGCCTAGCTACTCAATCTGAACCAAACCGAGCCTCTCAGGCTTCTCGAGCCTCTTACGAACCAGTCGAGCTACGATTGTTTCGAACCATCCGAAATTCGTATTGAAACCTCCGCCAACCATCTCGGATGACACTCAAACCAAACCAGACCTTGCAACTGGTTTGAACCTGGTGAAAGGAGTCACGACTGAGGTTGTAGATGTGACTGTGCTTCAGACCCAAATTTCGGACTGCATTGCGAGTGTCCCGTTGGTATTGGCTTCACAATTGAACTGTGACTGCTTGAGGGTTTGATTTCTGATCGGGTAAGTCAATTTTAACTCTCGACTAGGTTTTCGGTTGCAATTTTTGGGTTCCTTATGACTGTGACTGTTCCAATTGGTTGAGGTTGAACTTTTCGGAAAGATATTGGGGTTGGTGATTTGTGAGTATACTCTATTTTGTTGTGGTTTGGTTTGTGTGTTGAGAATTGGCTTGTTGGTTGTTTGTGGTTTGAGATTGTACTCTATTTGGGTTGTGGGTTTCTATTGATTGGTTTGGTATAGACTTGTGGGTTAGAGATTCGATTCTCTTTTCTAGAACTTTGATATCAAGTTGATTGTGAGTTGCTATGGCTTAAAGAAGAAGAGGTAGAAGGGGTCGAGGGCGAGGAAATGCCATGAACTTTGAGGATGGGGCTGAATTGCCGCATCCGATGGGATCGAATGGTGCCCAAGAAGAAATTCCTATTCGTAGGAATGAAGTTGATGAATTACGGAGGCATAACGGAGATGGTACAACGACTACAACCCCGTAGTGTGCGGGATGATGAGTCTGTTGACACTCAATCCCACTTTGAGAATCCTTTCGGAGTCTCTCAAAGGCGTCGGGATGTGGGTAAGCGACATGAAAGTAAGTGGGAAAACAACATCAAGGTGGAACTCCCAGAATTTCATGGAAGCTTGAATCCGGATGAGTTTGTTGATTGGTTGAATGCTCTGAGAGGGTGTTTGATTACTATGATGTCTCCGATGAGAAGAAAGTGAAGCTTGTGTCTATTCGTTTTAAGGGGCGAGCCTCGGCTTGGTGGGAACAATTGCAAACAAGTAGACAACCGGGGGGGGGGAGGAAAAATTAAATAGTGGGAAAAGATGAAAAATAAGCTCATGGGACAATTCCTTCCTTTCAACTACATGCAAACGTAATAGTTCTGCTGGAAGAGGCACCGGCCGTGGACCTCTACAAGAATTTGCACAATCTTCGGCAAGTTGGAAGCGTGGAGGAATATACCGATGCATTCTATCAACTTGTTGCCCGTGTTCTAAAAATCAGCGCTAGGCGGTGCCTGGCCGCCGAGATTTTCCCTAGGCGTTTGCGAAAATCGGCCAGTGGATTAGTCGGCCTCTAGGCGAGGCCTAGGAAGTACTAGGCGGTGCTAGGCGGGCTAGGGTGAGAATGCTAGAGAGTTATTTGGGTCTAACTCTTTGGGAAAAAAACCCTAACATTAGTATATATACACTTAAGGTTTAAGTTAATTATGGAGAGCTCCCTAATAGTTTTTAAATATTAAAACCTTCTAATAATCTTTACTTATTTCCAAAAAAAACCACATAACCTTTATATAAATATATATATATATATATATCTATTATTTGAACCACAAATCTATAATTATTTTTAATTAACACCACATAACTCGTATATATATATATATATATCTATTATATAATTAATTTTATTTATAAAAAAAATCCGCCTAGGCCCTAGGCGCTAGGCCCCCCTCTGCCGCCCGACTAGCGCCTAGCAATTTTTAGAACATTGCTTGTTGCTAGAGTTGATTTGAATGAGAGTGAGGAGCAAATGGTGGCACGGTACATTAGCGGTTTGAAACCCTCTATTCAAGACCCCCTTTCTCTACTACCATTGGTGACGGTTTCGGAAGCTTTTAACCCCGCTATATTGGTTGAGAAGTAACAAGTTCGGACCAACTCACGGTATGGGCAACCTTATCAAAGCTTTGGTAAGGTCAGTGTGTCATCAAATGTTGGAAGAAACAACACTTATAAAGATGGGCAACAAGCAAGAGTGGATAAGAGAGTCGTACCTTCTCCGAATCTACAAAATTCCAATTGTATGAGTGCGGGAAAGCAAACCCAAAGAGTCGGGTTTAAATGCTACAAGTGTGGGGAACTCGGTCATAAGTCTGCGGAGTGTCGGAAGACGACGGGAAACCAATCCAAGATGCTTCTAGTGGAGGAAAAGGACAACATGGAGGAAAATGAGGAATTCCCAATCTATGATGAAGCTCCAAATGAAGAAATTGGAGGCGATTTAGAGGAAGAAGAGGGACTATCTCTTATGTTGAAGAAGACTCTTTTTGCACCTAAGAGTGAAACCGAAGATGATTGGTTGAGGACCAATATCTTTTATACCACTTGTAACATTGGTGGTCGCGTATGCAACATGATTATTGATGGGGGAAGTTGCGAGAATATGATCTCCCAAGAAGTGGATAAGCTAAATTTGAAAACCGACAATCATTCGCATCCTTATAAGCTCTCTTGGTTCAAGAAAGGGAATGAAGTCAAGGTGACGAAGAGGTGCTTGGTCTCATTCCGCAAGAAATATTTTGATGAGGTGATGTGTGATGTGATGCCTATGTATGCTTGTCACATATTGCTTGGGCGACCTTGGCAATATGACCGACAAACGTTACATGATGGAAAAAGTGTAACAACCTGAATTTTCATTTAATTACTAAATGTGATTTTCATCATTTTAATTGGTATTACTTGCTTTATTTTATTAGAAATTCTTATTTGGGGTTAAACCGTAATTTTTCCATAAATATAGTAAATACTTTCTATGGTTTTGAAAACTGTATCTATACCTTTTGTACATCCAGGAATTTAATTCCTATCCTTATATTATTTTCTGTATTTTTATTTCAACCGTTAATACCAGTTATTATTTTTAAGCCGCGACTATATCGCGTTTTGGGTGTGGGAGCATGTGAGCTCAACCACACCGAACGAAATCCCCCAATTGCTTGGAGCCCAAATTTGGGCAATCTATATATGTATCTCACAGTTTCTCTCTCCCTCACAATTCTCTCACAGTCTCTCAAACTCTCTCAACTTCCTCTAGTTCTATCAAGAGAATACACAAACAAAACATCTTATCTGATATATTCATACACACAACTTATATATATATAAATAATAGATACTTATATATAGTTCAAGAACGGGAGAGTAGAAATTCAAGAATTCAAGATCGACGGAAAATTCGGCGGAAATTCCCGGCCTCTAATTTCTGTCCAATTAGTCTCAGTGAGTATTACTAACTGACTTTGAATGTAATTTCATGTTCAATTACTGTTGGGTTAGTTTAATTTCGAAATCACCATTGCTAATTTTGGCTATATGGAAGTTCAAGCTTGAAAACATGATTTTTCAAACTTAACCAAAATCATTTTTGATAGATAAAAATGAAAGATTACAGTCCCTAGAGGTTGTATTTAAAGTATTGGAGCTTAATTCATTCGTATATGAAAGTATTAGAATTGAAGTTTTGTCACCCCTCGGCTTTTCGTAAAATCCGAGAGCTACGATTGAAATTAGTTAAAACCGATCGCGTATGCATAATCCTTGCAAAAAAACGGAGAGAACCATATATTACAAGTCATGGTTACATTCAGATTTGAAAATGGGTCAAAAATAGGTTTTAAATTCATAACAGGGGAGAAACTGCTGATACCAATCGATTGGCATACCAATCGATATGCATCATTACCAATCGATTGGAATGTATACCAATCGATTGGCATGTATACCAATCAATTGGCATTTTTCAGCACTGACGACTTTTAGTAAAACGGCCATAACTTCCTCTAGAAAGCTCGAAAACGCACACCGTTTGAAGCGTTAGAAACTAGACTCAAAGACTTTTCTTTTGATATGTAATTGATGCACAAAAATTATAACTCATTTTTTAGGGCATTGCTTCAAAGTAGACCCACTTGTGTTCTAGTAGCGATAAAAGCATATTAAAGCATTCTTTGATGAATTCACCGGTTGTTTCATATAAAATTTGATTTCTTCTCGTGTATCCATGGTTATTGTTCCCAGTACTTTATATTTCTGTATTAAGTTCCATGACATACATGTGGGTCAAAAGAGTTCGGTAAAACTTGATATATTATTTACAGCACAATCAAATATATACACCAAGTTGAGAAAGTAAAAAAGGAAAGCAATAACACCAAATAAAGTTGGTCAACATGACCCATAAATGAAATATTTAATATAGAAAGACTGCGATATTATCTGCGATATTATCTCCTAATTTCAACACTCCCCCTCAAGCTGGAGCGAAGACATTAACGAGACCCAGCTTGCCAATATAAGACTGAAGAAGCGTTGGACCAACAGACTTGGTAAAAATATCAGCGGTTTGATTGGATGAGGAAACAAAACTTGGAGTAATAACACCAGACCGAACTTTCTCTCGAATGAAGTGAATGTCAACCTCCACATGCTTAGTTCTCTCATGAAGGACAGAGTCTGAAGATAATAGGATGGCAGATTTATTGTCACAGAACAAGGTAGATGATTCTGCGATTGGAAAACCCAACTCACTCAGTAGAGACCGAAGCCATAGAATCTCACACGTGCCCTGAGCCATAGCCCGGTACTCAGCTTCAGCAGATGAACGTGAAACAACAGCTTGCTTCTTACTCTTCCAGGAGATAAGGTGATTACCACGAAAAGTACAGAAGCCAGAGGTAGAACGCCGGTCACTCCTAGAGCCTGCATAATCCGCATCTGTGAAGCAGGAGAGACCAGACTGTGCTCCTGCTGTAAAGAACAACCCAAGTCCGGGACAGGTCTTGAGGTATCGAAGGATATGGTAGACAGCATCTAAATGAGACGTGCGCGGTGAATGCATAAATTGGCTCACAATACTAACGGCAAAAGTAAGATCTGGTCTTGTGTTCGTCAGATAGATGAGACGACCCACAAGACGTTGGTACACTGAAGGGTCTGGTAACAAGTCTCCCATTTCTGCAGTAAGTTTAAGATTTGGATCCATCGGAGAAGAGGCAGGCCTACACCCAAGCATACCTGTGTCCTGAAGAAGATCAAGAGAATACTTTCTCTGAGATAACGAGATACCTTGTCGAGACCTAGCAACCTCAATACCAAGAAAATAACGGAGGAGGCCCAAATCCTTAACATCAAATGACACACCCAGATCATGTTTTACTTGAGCGATACCAGGAACATCATCGCCAGTAATAATAATATCGTCCACATAAACTGAGATAATAGTACATTTCCCTTGAGGCTGGCGACGAATAAAACACGTGTGGTCAGACTGACATCGAGTAAATCCCATACCAAGGACCACATCACTAAAACGACTAAACCATGCACGAGGAGATTGCTTAAGCCCGTAAAGAGATTTACGGAGGCGACAGACTTTCCCAGAACACTCCCCCTGAGGCCGAAAACCAGGTGGGGGATCCATATAAATCGTCTCAGATAGATCACCATTAAGAAAGGCGTTCTTAACATCAAGCTGGTGTAGAGGCCATGAATAAGAGGCTGCTAACGAGACCAGGAGACGGACCGTAGTTAACTTTGCCACTGGAGCAAAAGTGGCACCAAAATCTTTACCAGGCACCTGTGTAAACCCCTTAGCAACCAACCGAGCCTTATACCGATCAAGGGACCCATCGGCCAAATACTTGAGACTAAAGACCCATTTACAACCAACAGTGCGCTCACCAGCAGGAAGATCAACAAGCTCCCATGTCTGATTACCCTGAAGAGCACTCATTTCTGCTTCCATGGCAGCGACCCACTTTGGATTCTGGAGGGCTTCATGAATGGAGCGAGGAATGGAGACCGAATCAACCTGACTCAGAAAAGAGTGGTAGGAAGCAGATAAACCCTGATAAGAAATATACTTAGAAATGGGATGATTAGTACTGTTAGATAGAAGAAAACGAGCGGGGGGACGACGTACACGAGTAGGGTAACGGGGAGGATCAACAGGAGTAGGGACAGCAGAAGAAAGAGGAGAAGGAGAGTTACCTGAATCCGGAGAAGAAGATGGCAAGGGGGCAGAGGGGCGTGGACGGCGAGAGTAAACTTGCGAAGGATCACCTGTGATAACCGGAGGTAAAGGCTCATCGGTGGAGTCAAGAATAGGAACAGGACGAGGTAGAATGGAGTCATCTACCACAACAGACTCCACCGGTGCAGTTGCTGAAGGAGAAGAACCTGGAAAAAATGGAACAGTTTCGAGAAATGTAACAACCAAAGAATGATATAAATGCCGAGTAATCGGATCATAGCACCGATATCCCTTAGACATAGATGAGTACCCTAAAAACACACAGCGAACTGATTTATCATCAAGTTTTGTTTGGGTAGGACTCCTATTCTGAACAAAGCAAGTGCACCCAAAAACACGAGGTAAAATAGAGAAAAGAGTGCTGGAAGGCTGGAGGACTTGGAGAGGAGCCTTCCCAGCCAGAACACGGCTGGGAGTGCGATTAATAAGATATGTGGCAGTAAGGACAGCCATGTGCCAAAAATATTTAGGGACATTCATACCACACAAGAGACAACGAACAACAGCCATGATGTGGCGATTCTTGCGCTCCGCCACACCATTCTGTTCAGGGGTATAAGGACATGTGAGTTGTTGAAGTATTCCATCTTTGTTAAGGGTAGCCCTAAACTCATCAGTGATGTACTCGCGACCATTATCAGATCGTATATTACGTACAACAGTATTATATTGAGTTTTAACCATTTGAAGAAAATTTTTAAAGTGAGAAAAAACTTCAGATTTTTTCTTCATAAGATAAACCCAAGTGCAACGAGTGTGATCATCAATGAAAGTGACATAATAGCGGTGCTGAGATAAGGCCGTAACAGGTGAAGGGCCCCATATATCAGAATGAATAAGATCAAATGCACTAGGTGCTCTATGCATGCGAGGAATATACGAGGTACGAGTATGTTTAGACAATTCACAAACCACACATTTAAAATTAAAATCCTTGCAAGCTTTATTCAAATTAGGAAATAACCAACACAAATACTGAAAATTTGCATGTCCGAGACGAGCATGCCACAAATCTAGAGTTTTAAGACTAAACACATATTTATGAGAATCCGGTAACACAGACTTATTAGACCTAGGTAAAACAGTAGCTTGCAGACTGGAAGACACAGGAGCGCCGAAGTAGTAGAGGCCATCACACTCATACCCCCTGCCAAAAATCTTCTTCGAAGTCAGGTCCTGTAAGTAGCAACAACTGGGTAAGAATACAACAGCACAATTATGGTCTTTGGCAAGACGATTAACAGACAAAAGATTGTAGGCGAAGTTAGGGATATAATAGACTGATGAGAGAGTAATATCAGAGGACAAATAAACATTTCCCTGACTATGAACAGAAACAAAGGAACCATCGGCAATACGGACCGACTCATCAATAGATGTACAAGGAGAGACAAACATAGA
Organism: Hydrangea macrophylla; assembly: GCA_033977485.1. Classification (NCBI taxonomy): domain Eukaryota; kingdom Viridiplantae; phylum Streptophyta; class Magnoliopsida; order Cornales; family Hydrangeaceae; genus Hydrangea; species Hydrangea macrophylla. Next base: position 15,504,777 of record CM066997.1, read on the forward strand.
AGACTCACCAGTCATGTGATTATTAGCACCAGAATCCAGAATCCATGTGGGATTAGCTGACTTACTATGGAGAGCAGTAGGAGTACCTGTAGGAGGACCTGTTGCAATGACAGCTGTAGACCCAGGGGCGGAAGAGGAGGTACCAAGGCCCAAATGTGACTGAAGCTGGGCAATTTGAGACTGAAGCTCTGCATAATCGGATGGAGGTGGAGTCATTTCAACGATGGCACCGGTACGTGGGGCACCCCTCCCACGCCCAGAAGCCCAAGCCTTAGTAAATTGCTGCTTCAATTCGGGATGGAGATCAAAACATCGATCAATAGTGTGTCCAGGCACACGACAGTGCTGGCAATAAGGACGGTTGCCGGTAGGACGAGGGCCTGAGGAAGCACCAATAGTGGGACGGGAGCCTGAATGAGGTCGCTGACCTGATTGAACAGCAAAAGCTATCTGATCGGAAGCTAAAGGGACAGTCACAGGTGACGGTGACAAAAGACGACGACGACGCTCATCTCCCTCAACAGTAGCAAAAGCCTCAAATAACGAGGGCATAGGAACAGTATTTAAAATCTGGGTACGTAGGGCTTCAAACTCTGGTTTTAGGCCCATCAAAAATTGATAGGTGTGCCGACGATCAAGACGTTTGACTTCAACGTCACCATCATTAGGAAAATCACTGATGGGCTCATATTGAGCTAATTCCTCCCACCGGGTCTGCAGATAACTAAAGAACTCAGATACAGACTTTCCCAGAGAAGCCTGAGAGGCATGAGAGATGTCCTGGTAAAGCTCAAAGACTCGTGAATCGGAGTGAGCATGAGCATACATCTTCGTCAATGCCGACCAAAGCCCATGAACAGTGGAGTGATACATAAACATGTGATATATCGACTCCTCCATCGAATTAAACATCCACCCCAAAATAATACAATTATCGGAGAACCATTCATCATACTTAGCATCAGTTTCCGCTGGTTGAGGAACCTTGCCAAGTAGCCAACCAATTTTTCGTTTGCCGCCAAGGTATAGACGAAGGGAATTGGACCATCCATGAAAATTTTTGCCGTTCAAGAGAACACTAGTAACTCGGTGAGCAGGAGTTGGATGAGAGAGATCCAAACGAGCAGTGGTTGTAGCACTGGACTTAACAGAATCATCCATGGCAGCGTTGAGGGGATAACTTCAAGAACAAGGTGAGACGAGAGGGGTGGACAGCCGGTTGACAGCGGCAGACTTAGACGGGGGTAACCGGAGACGTGGTTACCCGACAAGACGACAAATGAGCACGAAAGACGAGAAAGAGCAGCCGGAGAAGCTGCAGGTCCAAGCCGACAGGCTTGGAGTGCCGAGAGTGATCGGCGACTAGGCTGGGGGCTGCGCCTGGTTGCGCCGAGGGTGCAGGTGGGTGGTGGGTGCTGCGGCAAGTGGTGGTGGGTGGTGCGGCAGTGGTGGTGGGTGATGTTAGGGTTAGGGTTTGGCTCTGATACCAAAAAGAGTTTGGTAAAACTTGATATATTATTTACAGCACAATCAAATATATACACCAAGTTGAGAAAGTAAAAAAGGAAAGCAATAACACCAAATAAAGTTGGTCAACATGACCCATAAATGAAATATTTAATATAGAAAGACTGCGATATTATCTGCGATATTATCTCCTAATTTCAACAGGGTCAATTGTACATGCATGGTGAAGTGTTGGTCAGTGTGGAAAAGAGTATGTGGTTGAGATGGTGTTGTGGACAATCCGTGGTATTTGTGTACCAAAGTGTGATGTTTTTGAGATTGCGGCTAGAGTGTCTTTGAAATGCGACGGTGGCAAAACTGGACACTCCCTGACGCCCATGGTAGCGCTAAAGTGTGTGATGCCGAACTTGGACATTCCGTGGCACCCATAGTAGTGCTAAAGTGTGGCCTACGGACACTCCCTGGTACCCGAGTCTGGATACAACGTGAGGTTTCCTCCAGTATTTGCGAGGCGGATTAGGTACTAAAGTGTGAGGCATTGGACACTCCCTGGTACCCCGTACTAAAGTGTGAGGCAAACTGGACACTCCCTGGTACCCCTGTGCTAAAGTGTGGCTATCGGAGTATTTCAAAGATACTGGTGTGAAAGAGTGGGTTGGTGTGTAGTCGAGAGAAAAGAGTCGGTAAGATGAGTTGGTGCATTGTTTTCATGCACGGTCACATGTTTTATGAATTAAAATTTACTAATGTAATTCTTACCTGATTCATAACGTGAATTCATTTCTATAACATTAACCTATTGTTTAAATGAAACTGTAAAATGGAAAATAGTAAATGAGTATGTATTACATGCGAGAATATGTTTTTAATACTCACCAGCTTCATAAAAGCTGACGGTGTTGATGCGCCATGGACATTCATGTCTAGGCTTTTCAGGTTATAATCAGGCCGGACCGTACGACTATGCTAATTGAGAACAGCTAATTGTGAACAGAAACTATTCATTATTATTGCTTTAGCTAAAGAACTGAATTTGTAATAAGGATGACTGCAATAGATATTATTTTGTTTCAAGGCGTATTGTGCCTTTAGTTGACCACGTGCTGTAATATTTATCAAGTTAGAAAAATTTTGTAAGCCTTGATTGCTCATACTCTGATATTGATTATTATACTGTTCGACGTTTGTGACGGAATCGATCCTTCAAATTGTCGCGACCTACGGGTCCATAAAGGAAATTAAATGCTTTCCATATTTATGCTACATCGGGGCGTGACAAAAAGGAATACATACACGATTTGTAAGGAGAAACAACAATATACACTGCTGCCCATGAAGGAGAAGGTGCGTTCTAAGCCTACAACAACTTCTTTGCTTACTTCCAAAGGGTTTAAGAAGGAAAGCCATGAGAGTGGTTACATATATGTCTTAACTCTACAAGAAGGAAGTGCTGATTTTGAAGTTCCAAAGGCCGTGGAAGGGTTGTTGGAGAGTTAGGTTGATGTTTTCCCTCCCGAACTACCTCCCATGCGTGACATACAACATTGTAGTGATCTAGCACCCGGTTCTTCTCTTCCCAACAAAACTGCGTATCGAATGACTCCTAAGGAGAAGGAGGAGTTACAAAGACAAGTTGGCGAACTTCTGGATCGGGGCTACATTCGGTTATGAAGCATGGACACTCCATTTTGGGTGTCGTTTGCGTTTCTGACACTCCGCGGACACGGACACCCGTCGGACACGGCAAGACACGTGCGGGACACGGCTGTATAAGTGTCGGATTAAATTAAATTAATTGATATTTTCGGACACGCAAGGGACACTTTCGTGGCACGGCAGGACACTCCCGAGACACTTTTGGAGACAAGGCCTGATAGTCTCTTGTTGGTTTTTTTTTTTTTTTGAGAGAGATCAGGTGATCGTTTTTAGATATGTATTTCTTAGGGGGGTCCAAATGAAATACAGGAAACTAAAAAGAGTATATAACTTCTTATATTAGCAACCTTACCTCTTAAACCAAAAAAAAAACCACGAGGGTGCTAAGAGGAGACTGAGTGACGATAGTGGCAACGGCTGACTCCAGCGATGGCTCTGGCAAAGGCGAGTGCTCTGGCGAGGTCGAGGGCTCCGGCAAACTGCTCTTCTTCTTCTTCAACGAGGTAAGTTCCATTTTTCTTTTTTCTTTTTCTTTCTTCTTCTTGATCTATTAGTCTCCAATGATCTAGCCTCTTTCTCCTCCTCGTGTGCCTCAGGGTAAGGTTCCCCTTCTCTCTCTCTCTCTCTCTCTCTCTCTCTCTCTCTCTCTCTCTCTCTCTCTCTCTCTCTCTCTCTCTCTCTCTTCTACGGCTGCTGCTGTGTATAATAAAGGATAAGAACCTAAGAAACCCTAGATATAAGTATGTTAAAACACTTGGCATTTATTATGAACAAACCCCATAAGTTTTTACAATATTAAAACCTAATTCAACTATTATATTACTTCTTTGCAAATAACACCACATAACTTATCTTATAAAAAAAACTCCACATAACTTATGTTTATCTAATGTTTTTAGTTTTTACCCCAAATTTATATTATTTCTAAAATAGCCATAAAGAAATCATCAATTTAAAAGTATGACTCACTGTCTTTATCTCAATATTATGTTTTTCACATATTTTTTGTAAAGTATTTTTCATTATATTTTTTAAATTTTTTTTTTTTTACTTAAAATCAAATTATATTTTTTTTTTTAAAAAATTTATTCGAAGTATCCTCGCCGTCTCCGTATTCTATATTTTTGGGATTTGCCGTTTCGCTGTTTCCTTGTCGTATCATGTCCTTGTCGCGGTCCGTATCCGTGCTATATAGACATTCGGCCCAGCCTTAGTCCTAGTGTCGTTCCCGCTCTTTTGACTCCGAAGAAGGTCTTGGAGGATGTGTGGATAGTAGAGCAATCAACAAGATCACTATCAAGTAAAGGTTTCCGATTCCTAGATTGGACGATATGTTGGATTGTTTGACGGAAGCTAAGGTGTTTTCCAAAATTGACTTGAGGAGTGGCTATCATCAAATACGGATCCGCCCGGGGGATGAGTGGAAGACCGCATTTAAAACTCACAATGGTCTCTTTGAATGGCTCGTCATGCCATTTGGATTGACTAATGCGCCTAGCACTTTCATGAGGGTTATGACTCAAACCTTACAATCGCTTTTGGGAGTATGTGTGTGGTGTACTTTGATGATATATTGGTATATAGTCGAAGCTTGGAAGAACATGTGGTTCATCTTCAAAGTGTTTTTGATATTTTGCGAAAGGAAAAGTTTTATGGGAACTTGAAGAAATGTAGTTTCACTACGGAGAGAGTGGTATTTTTGGGTTATGTAGTGTCTTCTCTTGGGGTTCGCATTGATGAAGAAAAGATCAAGGCGATGGTAGAGTGGCCTACACCTTCTAGTATGCAAGAAGTGAGGAGTTTTCATGGTCTTGCTACCTTTTATCGGCGGTTTATTCGGAATTTCAACACTATAACAGCCCCACTCACGGATTGTCTTAAAAAGAAGTCTTTTGAATGGAATTTGGAGGCCTACGGAAGTTTCCAACACTTGAAGAAGGTAATGACCGAAAATGCCTAATATTGATAAAAATGTTTGAGCTCAATTGTGATGCCTCGGGAGTGGGGATTGGTGGAGTCCTTAGTCAAGAAGGAAAGTCAATTGCCTTCTTTAGTGAGAAGTTAAATGGCGCGAAACTCAAATATTCCAGTTATGACTTGGAATTCTATGCTATTGTGCAATCTATCAAGCATTGGAGTTACTATTTGGCCTACAAGGAATTCATTCTCAACACCGATCATGAAGCGCTCAAGTACATAAATAGTCAACATCATCTTAACAAGCGGTATGTTAAGTGGGTAAGTTACTTGCAACAATTTGATTTCTCTCTAAAGCATAAGTCCGGAGTTCTTAATAAGGTGGCCGATGGGTTGAGTCGACGAGCCAATCTTTTGGTAGAAATGAGGTCTATGGTGCTTGGGTTTGGTGAGTTCAAGAATCACTACCATGGAGACGCTTATTTTGCAAATGTCTTGCATTGTTTCAAAATGGGGAGCAAGCTGCCTATCCTCAATTCATGCTTAAGGATGGGTTTCTTTTTAAGGTTTGAGGTTGTGTGTGCCCCAATGTTCTTTAAGGGAACACATCTTGGTCGAACAACATAATTTGGGTCATTTTGGCAAGGATAAGACCCTAGAATTGCTCCAACGAGAATACTTTTGGCCGGGAATGCTTAAGGATGTTTCAAGATATGTTCAAAGGTGTCACGTGTGTCCGAAAGGAAAGGGGACATCAACTAATGCGGGTTTGTATTTGCCTCTACCTATACCAGATAAGCCTTGGATGTGTATTAGCATGGATTTTGTGCTTGGTCTTCCCCTACGCAACGGAAGAGTGATTCCATCATGGTGGTAGTAGATCGTTTTTCTAAGATGGCACACCTCATTCCTTGTCGGAAGACCATGGATGCTTCGAATATTGCTAATCTCTTCTTTAAGGACGTTTACAAGTTACATGGGGTACCTAGCTCTATTATGTCCGATAGAGATGCTAAATTCCTTGCTCACTTTTGGCGAACTTGGAGGAGAAAGTTGGGAACATAGTTAAATTTTAGTAGTTCCTTTCATCCACAAACGATGGGCAAACTGAGGTGGTGAATAGAAGTTTTGGCAATCTTTTGCAGTGCTTGGTGGGTGAAAATCCTAAAAATTGTGAGGGCATTTTTCCATTGGTTGAATTTGGTTATAATTCCTCTCTTAACCGAAGCATTAATACCTCTCCTTTCGAAGCGGTTTACGGTTCTACACCTTCAAGTGCTCTCGATTTGGCTCCTTAACCGCTTGCCAAGAAATCAAACTCCAAGGCTATGGATATGGTTGAATTTATGAAGCATGTTCATGCTCAAGTGAGGTCCAAAATTGAAGAATCTAATGCTAAGTATAAAGTTAAGGCCGATGTACACCGGATAGAGCTACTTTTTGAAGAAGGTGATCTTGTTTGGGTAGTTTTATCCAAGAAGCGGCAACCCCAAGGGTCATATTCAAAGTTGAATGATAAGAAAGTGGGTCCATGCAAGATTTTGAGAAAGGTAAATGACAATGCTTTCAAGGTGCAACTCCCTCAACACTTCAATATTTCCAACGTCTTCAATGTGAAGCATCTAGTTCCTTATCACGTGGTGGGTGGTTGCCCAACTTGAGGACAAGTCTTTTTTTTAGAGGGGGAGTATGATGTAGTATTTAGTACCTTAGTAGTGATAATTTTGTTATTAGTTACTTTTTGATGGTTATTTTGTGTTGGTCACAACCATGTGTGGTTAGTGGACCCTAGTTAGTTGTATATATATATATATATATATATCTCTTTTTCTCAGCTTTGTAGCAGTTTTTACATTACTTGGAGAGAAATTAATACAATTTAGAGCATTGTTTGGCTCTTCTTTGGTTTCAACCCCAAAAACCCTAATCTTCTACACTTTAATTCTTCCATATCTCTTTGATTTATGCTTGCATGGCATCATATCAGAGCCTTGTTTGTGGGAGGTCCTAGGTTCTACTCTTATCCCCGCTTTGTTGTGCATATTTGCACTTTGTTATTTGTCTCCACTATGATGGAGTTTCGTTTATTTGCTCTCCACGTGCAAGTCGGGGTTGAACGTGAGGGAGGGTGTTGAAGCTTGATATACATTGTTGGGCCTATTCTCTAACAGCTTAAGCTTTTGGAGTAGTTGGTAACTTAACAAAAACAAAGATTTATTGAGAGATTCAAAATCATATTTGTAGACTTGCTGGTTATTGAACAGTCATGGTGGTCTTTGGTATGGTTATGTCTGCACAGTAACAAGGTCTAATGGAGGTCACATAGGTCATTCATGTGATGAGATGCTATTTGTCTATCATTTTCCATTTCTTCTCATGATTTTTGGCCGCACTTGATTGTGTTGTTTTTTTTTTTTTTGGGATTTGAGTCATGGTGCAAGGAGTATTGCATTTGACAAGGATGAATGTCCATAAGGTGTTTGCTCCAATTTATAAATGAGGTGGGTTGATTAGAACATAGCAGATGATTTTAAACGGTTCAATTCTGATGCTCCATTTACGGCTCTCTTCGAATTTCACATAACTTTTTTGTGGTTGAATTTCATACCGACAATGGCACTTATTTGATAGATCTTGTCGAGTAGCGTGTTAGAAGAGCTTTGAAAATTTCCCAGAATAGTGATGTGAAATTTTACACAACTAGGGTATACCAAATGTTCCGACCTTAACCTTCAAATTTCTGAATGAGGCAGATAACATGGTGGGTATGGGGAGGTAGGGGTGATGGTGTAGTCAAGGATCTGCTATAGGAATCTTTGGGAGAAGGGGGTTAAGGTCATCTTTGGTATTTGTCAAAAAACTATTAGAGCATGTGTGCAACAATCTATGTTACATGGACTCTTCAAAGTGTCCGGAGGACACGGGTATGATTGCCATATCCGACACAAGTACTTTGCCTTTCTTGGCCGAAAATTACACTACACTACACTAGAAGGATCCTACCCAAGTGTCATACCAATGTCCGCAAAGAGTCGTGTCGACACGGGTATTTCGCCTATTTAGAAGAGTCCATGTAACATAGGCAACAATGATAACAAATTGTAAATAGCTGAATAAGTTTAAAATTCAGAGTCACCTATAGGCTACAGTAGAGTGCATATAAGCAAATGGAGAAACAAAAAAAATACTGTATTGGAAGTCGTTAAAAAGACACTACATAACTCTAATATTTTTCTTCACCACTAAAGTAAAATCTAGTCTCAGTAACACACATCTATCAAGTAAGTCGTCTTGTTGCGGAAGTCACAACCTTATCCATAAACAGTATGATTGGAAGCTTGTGGTGCCCAACTGCGTCAATCCTTCTAGTTGGAGAAAACTCGCCATTCAATTTCCAAATTTGCAAGGGTTGACACTTCACACTCTTTTAAGAACAATGGATAGTCTCATAGATCTTCAAACTTTGGGGGTACTCAAATAGTCCTTGATATTGCATAATGGACTTAATGCCAATGACATATGACCACTATGCAACAACTGTGATGAACTAAGAAGCACAAATACGAATACATGACACAGACACGATAAAGGCGACGACAAATTCTAAAGAACTAGGAGACGGACACTGCGAGGACGCAACAAAATGACACACATATGTTTGCTAATGCAGTGCTGTTGAGGGGATCTTGTCCACATCGGCTGTGAACTGCGTTGTTCTGGGCTAATATAATGGATGGTCTCTTCCTCCCATTTAGCTTAAGCTTTGGGGAGTGAATGACAGTGTTACTACATTATTTGGTATCTGTTGGAATGTCCCACATCGCCCATTTATAGCCTCTCTGTGCGGTTTATAAGGCTTTAGTTCCCCTCTCCTTAACACCTGGGTTTTAAGGAGTTGAATGGGCTGGGCCTTACAAGTGGTATCAGAGCTTCGTTGGTCTTGTCTTCCGGCGTGCCGAGTGTCCGGCTGCTGTGGTCCAGGGTATGCCGAGTGTCCGGCTCCTGTGGTTCAGGGGGTGTGTTGGAATGTCCCACATCGCCCATTTATAGCCTCTCTGTGCGGTTTATAAGGCTTTAGTTCCCCTCTCCTTAACACCTGGGTTTTAAGGAGTTGAATGGGCTGGGCCTTACAAGAGTATCAAAACCAGCCTAGGGGTACTAGCATGTGAACATTTGTGGGTACCAACGTATGGTCCCCTGACGTGGACATCAAGACCTTGGGGGGGGGGGGGGGGGGGGGGAAGGGATGTGTGTGTGTGTGTGTGTGTTTGATGCAGTGCTGCTAAGGCGTCCTTGTCCCACATCGGTTGTGTAGTGGGTTGTTATGGGCTTATTTAGTAGGTGGCCTCTTCTCCCATTAGCTTAGGCTTTTGGTAGTGCAAGTTACGACATTATTTACATATTCTGATCAGAGGTTATCAGAAAATTATAAGATCTATAATGAAACTAAGATGTCTAAATTTTAATTATCTTTATTTTAAAAAATCCTTGTTATTTTAAATTTCAGAACTATCAAGTATTCTCAATTTTAAAAGCCCTATTGTGCTTCCTTACTCTATTTATTCTTATTTCATAATAACCACATTATGAGTTCAAACAATCCAAATATTCTCATCGTGAGGAGGCCCTAACCACTTTCAACTCCTACACTATGCTTTTCAAACTTGCAACAATATTAAACTTTTTGTCGAAGTATCCAGGTATCTCTAAGGCATGTGTGTTACGCATATCCGAACATAAGAAATAAAAATAAAAAAGGTAGGACATTAATCTTTGTATGTTCAATACGTGTCAAACATTTGTCGTGCCATACATGTTGGTGTCGGTGTCTGTCACAGACAGGGCCGCAGACACGTGACAATCTAGGAGTGTTTATCCTTCCTAGGTGATGAAGTTGTGGAGGATTACAAGATTTACCTATTGCAAGATCTCTTGTTAAAATGTATTAAGGCAATTGGAACAACTTCATTGGACAATGGTCGGCTCATATACCCATGACATGTTTCTTGAGTTGTTCAACTTGTTCTGTAACCAAAATTAATCTAACTCGGGCTAAAATACCAATATTGACATGCTAGCATTCAAAATAAGAAGACAAGATTTATGGTAGAAAAAAAAATCAAAAAGAACTTTAGATTTGGCAGTAAAAGCACCCTAGAATATTGGGGAATAAGTGCAACAAGCTACATATGGAGAGAGAGAGAGAGAGAGAGAGAGAGAGAGAGAGGTGGGGCATGCAAAGAAGACTTCCATGGCCTGTGATTGAGGGAATGGGTAATAAACATGACGAGATAAGAGCAAAAGACAGAGGAGAAAGTGGGAGAAAGGGAGGGAATCCTACGAACTAATGTTCTTCCAATCCAAAATATCTAACATCTAATAACTTGTAAAAAAGAAACAACAAACTGATAACTGAAGTCTTTAATAACTTGTAGAAAGAAACATCAAACCTGAATAAATAAAATCTTTCCCATGGTAGCTAAAGCCATGCTTTACGAGTGTTTTACTGTTACAAAGCAGAATCGATTTTCAGAATCTGAAGCCTAGGAAACAATTGAAGAGGATGTACAAGAGGAATAGAGAACCTTATAGCTTCAACTTTGTCTGCATGACCACTTGGTTCCCCAAAAGCACTGCCATAATGAAACCTTCCGTTTGAGACACCAGCTTTACTACCAAGAAGCTCTATCATCTTTCCAACTGTCATTCGACTGATTATTTAAAAAAAAAAAAAAAAAGATATTAAACAAGAATAGTAGAAATACTTACTAGTGTAACCGAAGAGCAATTCATAATGTTATTATTTTCCATCTAAAGTTTAGGACTTGCTCCCTAAATGTTAATAATAAGCTAGTGAGCTGAATATTTTCCAGGGGCAGCACATTTTGGCCATCATAGTAGTAAATACATGGAGTCAGAGTTAAGACTTTCTAGGAAATATAGATGCTTTGGGAACAAGTATAGAAGTAATTGCAGTCCAGTAGTCTTCTCTAGTCTCTTGCATGGGGAACATTACGTATTGAATACCTTGAAAATGTAAAGAGCTACAAACAACATTATTGTATAGCTCTATAAATATGAATGACAAGAAATAGAAGTCAGATTTCATGGATAAAATACTCTGATTTATTCCTCTTTTTAGCTTTCTGAGGCTTTCAATCCTCTGCAAAATTTTCTTCTACATCATTTGGTATCATAGCCTGCTTATCAGATCTGTGATTTTGCGGTTCTACGGCTGGGTGAGGCAACTCATTGCAAAATCAGGGGAATCCGGAGGCATCACGTGAAGAACATGGTACTTTTTTTTTTTAATAAGGCAAAGGGCCGTGACGATTTGGCTCCAACTAATCCCCCATTATAGCCAACCTATCAATCCAACTGACTGAACTTCTCATTTTCCTCTTACTGGAAGATCAAGGGAAAAGTAATTCCATTATATCCAACAGTTGTTGGCCTCAATACCTAAGTTGCATGAAGCGAGAGAGGGGACGGGGGCAGGAGCGGGAGCGGGGGCGGGAAAGCACTAAACGTTACGAGGTTTCAAAGGTTTCTTCTTGAGCGGGGCGGGAGCGAAAGCGGGGTTGGGAGCGGGAGCGGGAGCGGAGGCGGGGAGCATGACCACTTTTAAAGATTCCTGCTTCTAAGCTCAATACTGCCAGTAACTATGTCCAGAAATGGACACAACACACGGATATGATATGATATGAACACTACGACATGTATAAGGTTTCCATTAGGACACAGCGAATAAAATCTAACATTTTCAACTAAATATACTATATATATCTTGCCGTGTCCACTCCCGTTTCCTAAAATTTCAAATACTTCAAATCAATAAATTACAATAGGTCAAATGGTATAACCAAGAATAACAAGTCAATCTGTAATCATTGACACCAACTTTAATAAACCCATTAATTTATCTCCCATTTTATTATATTAGGACTTTCATATGGAGCCATTGTGCCACGTGTCCGGCATGCGTACCAAGAAAAATAATATAAAAAAATTAAGACACGATTTTTCATGTGTCGGTGCCCAGCACGTGGATATGACACCCACATAGTAGTGTCCATACGCATAAGCCACTGGTTAAGGGGTGGGCATTTGCATCTTGCTATGTCACTGTAAAACAAACACCATGAAGAAGAAAAATAAAATTACCTTGGAAAACCGTGAGGATTCATGATCAAATCAGGGCAAATGCCACGTTCTGAAAATGGGAAATCTTCCTGTTGAACAATGGTACCACAAACACCTTTCTGGCCGTGCCTGCTGCTAAATTTGTCACCAACCTAAGTGAAACAAATTTTGTATTAAAAAAGAAGCAAAAACCTACAGGCTCTGTTTGGTTCACGGATTTAGGGAAGGAAAATAAAAGAAAACAATGAAGAAAACACATCTTCATTTGGTTAATAAGGAAAATACGTAGGAAAAAAGGATAGTGAAAAATAAATCAAAATGTTCGGATTTTGCGAGTCACTGTCCATCTTACCTGACTACCTACTCTGTTAAAAATTTTATTTGTAATGTTAATCAAGTATGGAAGAGAACACTAGAAAAAAAAATTTCCGTCTAGTTTTTCTTTCTTTGTCCTTTTCTAATCCCACAAACCAAAGAGCGTCAGAGTAACTTACAGATTCCACGATGAAGCTGAATCAGAAATGCTCACCTCCGGTCTACGGGTATGGCGAATCATCAATTTAATACATAAATTGGCATTCTTATCCGAACTCAGAGCTACTCTATCTACAACAGCAGTTTCCCCTTCAGGACCCTTGTATGTTTGTATACTAGGTTTATATGCACTGGATGTTACAACAAAGGTAATAAGGTAAATTGCTGTCAACGAACATCTATTGAAAATTTCCATAAGAAAACTAGAAACTGACCTATCGGGCAAACCCATGGGTGATGTAATTGACCCTTGTGTACTTATGGGAGACTCCTTATTGATATAGATGTCATTTGGTCTGATGATTTCTCCAGGAGCAGCAATGCCATCATCATCCAATATCTACCAATGAGGAACATGTGCATGTTGCATACACGATACACCACACAATGATTTACAATAATGGTAAATATGGACCTAAACCATTTCATATGTAAAGCAAAAAAGTCATACATTTAGATTCTTCATTCACTTGATAACAAAATTCTTATCAGAATGGATTAAACTAGAAACCATGTTTATCAGAATCGGTCGATTCACGAGTCGATTTATACGAGTAGATTCAAGTTTCATACAACTTGATACGTTTACAATCCATTCGTGATTCATAATTATGCACTTTGAAGTTTTAAGTTTTAAGTGAAATATCTTTCATCATTTTGAGCATTGATACTGTACATGAAACTTGTGTCAAATTGCTATTTTGTATATATATAGATATATATTATTAAGTTTATTTTACAAAAAAAATGTGAATCTTGAGTCACATTCCAATCAACAATTGAAACTTCAAGTTGTGATTTTTAAGACTACTTTAAACCTGCTAAATACCAGACATAAAAACCTAATAAAAACAGGGACACCGTATGAAAATGGTGTTGCTTCTTTTAAAAAATGGATATTGAAATATACCAGCACCATATAGATTCAAAGATATATCCAACAAGGCTTGACTCACCAAAAACTAGATTCTTTCCGTCCAACAATTTTCAATTTTACCGTTTTTCCATAAGCGTGCTTTGCAGTAGAAATACATGATTGGTATGGGTTGCATTAATGTCAATTCATGTAGACAACAAAATAAATCATAATGTTGATAATCCGGTTGGTTCAAATCTGGTGATTAACACCATCCAACTGAGTGCCAAAATTTAGTACTAGTCTGAAACAGCAGCACATCAGAAGCCACCACACCTATATTTATGTATGTGCGTGTGTGCGTGTGTGTGATGCAAATAAATTTGCAATGACAAGAGGAAATAGAAGAATAATGGAAGAACTAGGGTTTTGGGAAGATAACCTCCATTAAAGAGCTCTAAAGGCTCACTTGCTTTACAAGCAATTCATAAACAAAATATCCCAAAACTAATTTACCCTAGCCCTAACCTACTATTTATACCCTATGTAACTCATACTAACCTCACATTGAGGTGACCAACACTAAATGACAACCAAAACAAATAAGATAAAGACACTATTAATAAAGCCTAAAGTACTACACCATATTATTTACCACTATATAGCTTAATTACTACATCATACTCTCCCTCTAAATAAAACTAGTCCTCAAGTTTAAGAATTAGCTTTCTCAATTGCATTTCAGCGGTGGCTTTTCTCTTGATATCAATCTTGGAAAACATGAGGATTGTCACTCTATGTTCAATTGCATCTTCAACTCCAAGGATCCGAAACAAAGATGTAACTTTGTTCTTCAAAAGTCCAACTCGCGTTCCTGGCATAAAACTTCCCATAGATTCATCATCTTTAACCCCCATCTCAATTCCATCATTAAACCACTCAAATTCATAGCCATCATCCCATGTAAGTATCTCGAAGTTGTCGCATTCAACAAACACCGCAACTAAAACTCCCAAATCAACCTTCTCCTCATCATCCATGGAAGGAAGAACTTTAAGAGAGTCAATGAAATTGTCCTCTAGGCCCTCACCTTTATATCCACATTCCTTTTCATTAGTCATTGAGGTAACATCTCTCTTTCTTGGAGATCAAAGAAGTTTTATAAAGTCCACTTCGTCGTCCTCAAACTCACCACCATAACAATAATAAAATAGTGGCCCCTTATCCAACTTCTTATCATCTACTTCGCCCAAGTGTTCTTCAACCTCACTCTTATGATAATAATCAAATATCGGTTCCTCATGCGATTCCGTGTCATCATCTTGGTTTAGGTTTTCCTCAAACCCACTTTCATACCAATCGTCACATATTGGTTCTTCACCCAATTCTTTGACATCTTCTTGGGGTAGTTCTTGATCAAACCCATTTTCATACCAAATATTAAATGTTGACTCCTCATCCAAGTATACATCAAACTTTGGTTTATCATCAAAGTCCAATGTACAAAAATTGTGTCAACTCCACACTTTTGATTGGAGGATAACTAATGGGTGAAAACTTTTCCACAAACTTCTTCATTTTGTTCCACTCCTTGATTTTAGGTTTGCCTTTTCTCTTTTTAAGGATTAGAAACAGTGTTACCAGAAAACTATCAGACCCTAACGAGCCCCGTTTTGGTACGATCGTTCCGAAACGTGGTACACTAGCGAATTGGAACGCCAATTTGGGCGTTCCCGCTTTAAATCACCTAATATTGTAAGAACACCACCAAAATCTAATGAACTTATAACACTACAAAATCCACATTGATTATATTTTCTCATTCAGAACTTTACTTAGACAATAAAACGATTAAAAAATCGTTTCACGTTTTAATCACTCATACTACTTTCCCTTTTAAGATCGGAAGAAGTATACCCCCACCGTACCACTTTATAGCATGTGGCGATCCGCATTCCCGATCCCGTTCCTCATACCGAATCGATCTGCGATCCAGGTAATCTTGATCTGAATTTGTTTCCACCACTCCACAACGCTTCCTTTCAAATGTTTCTCCACAAATTTCATTTTCTTTTCTTCAATGGTATCATAGAAATTGAATATAGCTTCAACTTCATCTACCCAATCAACATATTCCGATTCATCACCGTAGAATTTCGGAATTTGAGTTCTAGCATAAGAAGGTTGCAATGCTTTACCTTAAGTGTTAAGGTAGCAATTTGCCTTCTTAATTTATCCAATTCATGTCGTTGGGTACCCTTCAGTCCTACGGGATGTGCTAAATCAAATTCATCCACATCCTCGAAATACATGGCGTTTCCTCACCCTCTACCCGTTCTTTCTGTTCCTCTTCCTCTTCCTCTTCCTCTTTCTCTTTGCCCATAGCAACTCACAATCAATTGAACACCAAATTTGTGGAAACTAGAGTCAAATTCCAACCCACAAGCCAATAGCAAACCAATCAATAGAAACACAAAACCAAATAAAGCATAATCTCAAACCACAATCAACAAGCCACAATCCAACAAGAAGTCAATTCACAACCAACACAAACCAAAAATGAACCAATGAAACTTGAAACTATGGAATACCTTGCTGAAATATCAATTCAGCAACCCAAATGGTTACTATAGCAATTCCAAGAAAAGAACTCAATCAAGCACACCATCCGAGGTCACAAGAATGCCTTCCGAAGCCAAACCAGCAACCAGCGAACCCCAATGGACAGTCGCATGTCCCACTTGAACAGACTGCAACGTCAAATCCAAAGCAAAGTGCTAGCGGCTGGAATTTTGAGGTCCAATCACTATTTGGACCCTAGTCGCAAGTTCAGAAGGTTTAATTAGAGGCTCTGTTTGGTTCGAATATGGTAAGCTCTCCTTCGACTCATCTTGGCTACTCATGCATCCTTCATGGCTTCGAATTGGTTCGAGATCTGCTTGGTCTAAGTTTTTTTTTTTTTGCGAAGAACTCCGTTTGCAAGTCCCCAGTTGATGTCGGTGGAGTAATTTGGGTGCGGTGTAGCTAGCCAGCTATGACCTCTAAGGCCTTGTTTGGTTGAAATTTCTACAAAATCTCAGTTGGTTCTTCAAGACCAGGATCCAATTAAGGCTCTGATACCAAATGATGCAAATAAATTTGCAATAACAAGAGGAAATAGAAGAACAATGGAAGAACTAGGGTTTTGGGAAGATAACCTCCATTAAAGAGTTCTACAAGCCCTCTTGCTTTACAAGCAATTCATAAACAAAATATCCCAAAACTAATTTACCCCTAAGTTGCACGAAGCGAGAGAGGGGACGGGGACGGGGGCGGGGGGCCGGGGCGGGAGCGGGAGCGGGAGCGGGAGCGGGAGCGGTGGCGGGAAAGCACTAAACGTTACGAGGTTTCAAGGTTTCTTCTTGAGCGGGGCGGGAGCGAAAGCGGGGTTGGGAGCGGGAGCGGGAGCGGGGGCGGGGGCGGGGAGCGTGACCAATTTTAAAAATTCCTGCTTCTAAGATTTACCCTAACCCTAACCTACTATGTTTACCCTATGTAACTCATACTACACTCACATTGAGGTGACCAACACTAAATGACAACCAAAACAAATATGATAAAAGACTATTAATAATAATAAAGCCTAACGTACTACACCATATTATTTACCACTATATAGCATAATTACTACATCAGTGTGTATGTATATTTGGTTGTTATGTGACTTTATATATATAAACACCAACAGGCATCACCTGCATCCGATCCGCGTTGTGTCCTACCCTCTGAGGTCTTATTATTCTGTCTTGTGTGTTGTTCTCATACTTCTGATTTATGGCTGACATCCTGTTCAAAAAAAAAAATCCGAAATAACATTGAGAAACTTTTTAACCAAAAAAAAAAGAAAAAATTTATTTTTTATGATGAGCATTCTAGCTATTACGAGCTAGTTTGCGAAACACAATGGTAATTGCCGAAAATTTGCGAATGCCAAAAGCAGCCCTTGGGTGGCTGCTAGCAATAATGGGTTCTTAAACACATCGCAATTATGCCTCTCCCAAACGGTTTGTGAACCACGATTGGAGAACCAATCGTGCAATTGGCCCTTCACCATGGTTCTCAAACGGGGTCCAAGATTCAAATACACCAGGAAGATGGTTCAATACTTCTTCATCACAATACAACGACCAAAACCACGATCTAGAGAAGATTTATTCATAACGATTGCATCCTCTATATCATAGCCACTATAACTCATCACTGCAACAGTTGCGTTCTGCCCCGCTCCAAGCTTATCATATCCAACCTGAAAACAAAGCTGTCAATTCACATGCCAATAACTTGGTTCAATACCCGAAATTTGAGATACTTACCAGCTCAATTGTTCTTGTTGTTAGTAATGGCCTCTGCGGATATACTAATAGGTAGATTAACGTGTCCATTCGACATAACTACAAAATCAGGGGATTAGAACCACATTAATTCCAAATATAAGTATGAAATAAGAAGAATAATATAAGCTTTTTAACTACAAAATGGGAGATATTCATGTATAAATCAGAACATTCCATGGACTAATTCAATCAATTCAATATAGCAGTTTGATATCCTTCCATAGTCATGAGCATCAAACCCCATAATAACGACTTTAAAAAAAATATCAGTAGAAGGGAGGGATTGGCAAGTGTAAAGATGAAAAGTACGATGGGAATATCTCTTTTGGTATATTCAACATAACATGAGAGAATACAATGAGCCTTTATGTAGGCTTGGTCTAACCTAGACTGTTTATTCTTTAACCGATGTGGGACAACCACATATATACATATACTATATTTACACATATACCCTTTAACACTCCCCCTCAAGCTGGAGCATATATATCATATGCACCTAGCTTGTTACAAATATATTTCGCACGTGTCCTACCCAATGCTTTAGTAAACAAATCCGCTAACTGGTCTGCAGATTTAACATGAATTGTATTAATCACTTTCTGTAGGAGCTTTTCACGAACAAAGTGACAATCAACTTCAATGTGTTTCGTCCTCTCATGAAACACAGGATTAGAAGCTATATGAACCGCTGCCTGGTTATCACAAAATAGGTTCATAGGTTTGGACCGAGTGAACCCAAGTTCCTCCAACAAATGCTTCATCCATACTAACTCACAAGTAGTAGTATGCGCCATAGCCCTATATTCTGACTCAGCACTAGATCTAGCAACAACGGTTTGTTTCTTGCTTTTCCAGGACACAAGATTTCCTCCAACAAGTACACAACACCCTATAGTAGACCTTCTATCACTAGGAGATCCGGCCCAATCTGCATCTGTGTAGCTCTCAACTCGGATGTGACCATGATCCTTATTCAACAAACCACAGCCTGGGGCCCCCTTGAGGCACCTCAAGACTCGTATCACTGCATCCCAATGTGTAGTTCGAGGAGAGTCCATAAACTGACTAATTACACTAACTGCGAAGGCAACATCAGGTCTCGTGACCGTTAGATAGTTAAGTTTCCCAACTAAGCGTCTGAACTGTCCTGGATCATCAAGTAGCTCCCCCTGATCTGGCAATAATTTGGAATTGGGATCCATAGGAGTATCCAAAGGTTTTGATCCCAACATTCCTGTCTTAGTCAGCAAAGCAAGAACATATTTTCTCTAAGATAAGCAAATCCCTTCACTAGACCTGGCCACCTCAATGCCTAAGAAATACCTAAGCTACCCCAAGTCTTTGGTCTGAAACTTGATTTGTAAGAAGGATTTCAACTCCTGAATGCCCTTAGAGTCATCACCAGTAATGACGATATCATCAACATAAACAATTAACAGGATCTTCCCTGCTACAGTGTGTCTATAGAAAACAGAATGGTCAACACCACATCTCTAAAGACCAAACTCAGCAATTACATCACTGAACCTGCCAAACCAAGCACGAGGAGACTACTTCAAACCATAAAGAGACTTTTTTTAATTTGCAAACCAGACTAGACTCCCCCTGAGCAACAAACCCAAGTGGTTGCTCCATGTAAACCCCCTCAAGGAGGGTACCATTTAGAAACGCGTTCTTAACATCCAACTGATGAAGGGGCCAGTGATAAGTAGTGGCCAGTGAGATGAAAAGGCGAACATAGGCAATCTTGGCCACGGGAGAAAAAGTCTCTGAATAATCAAGTCCATAAACTTGAGTGTAGCCTTTGGCAACAAGGTGTGCCTTCAACCGATCCAGAGTGCCATCTAGATGAACTTTAACTGCATACACCCAATAGCAACCAACCACAGATTTCCCTGGCAGGAGAGGGACCAAGTCCCAACTCCCAAGTACCAGCTTCCTTAAGGGCACACATCTCATCCTACATAGCTTGGTTCCAACCAGAATGGGCAAGTGCCTCTGCAACATTCTTAGGAATAGATATGGTAGACACGGAAGCAACAAATGAAGAAAATGTAGGAGACAAATGATCATAAGACACAAAGTTAGAAATAGGATGAAAAGTAGTACAAGAACGCTTACCCTTTCTGAGAGCAATGGGAAGATCTAAATCAGTCAGTTCTGGAGAAGAAGATGGCGGATCTGAGGACACGGTAGGCGGAGGCAGAGCAGCGGAGTCCAATAGAGTCTCTGAACGTAGACGACGAGTATAAACTTGCAAATCAGGCCAAGACAAGCAGGTGGAAGTATCATGAGTAGGTGGTGTAGTAGTTGGGGCAGGAGAGACAGGAAGAGGAACATGAAGCATAAAATCCGGATCAGTAGCCGAGTGGGACTCTAAATAAAAGGGTTTAGACTCGAAGAATGTGACATCGGCAGAGACATAGTACCAATGAAGGGAAGGACTGTAACAACGGTACCCTTTCTGAGTCCTAGAGTATCCTAAGAAAATACAACGAATGGCTTGTGGGTCTAATTTGTCAGTACCAGGAGCCAGCTGATGAACGAAGCAAACACACCCAAAAACACGAGAAACGATCGAGAAGGGTGACTCAACAGGGAACAAGCTAAAGTGTGGTGTGCGGCCATTGAGGATAGAAGATGGCACACGGTTAATCAAATAACAAGCAGTGAGGATAGCATCCCCCCAAAAAAAATTTGGAACACGCATTTCAAATAACAGGATGCGTGTGACGTATGATTGGTGCCTGTTTTTCCTCTCGGTAACACCATTTTGTTGTGGTGTGTGTACACAAGAAGATTGATGAATCATGCCAAAATGTGTCATAAAAGTACTGAAAGGCTCAGAATAATATTCCTTTGCATTATCAATTCGAAGAACACGAATTGCCACACCAAATTGAATTTTAATTTCAGCACAAATAAGCACAAAAAATAGAAAATAACTCAGAACGATTTTTCAATAAATATAGCCAAGTTACTCTTGAATAATCATCCACAAAAGTAACAAAATACCAATACCCCTTTTGGGAGGTTATACGGTGAGGACCCCATACATCAGAATGCACTAATTGAAAAGGACTAGACGTTCTTTTATTGACCCGGGGAGCAAATTGAACACGGTGATGCTTCCCCAACTGACACGACTCACACTCTAAAGATTGTAAAGAACTTAAACTAGAACCCAAGAGCTTCAAATTAGCCAATGAAGGGTGACCGAGGCGGCAGTGGATCTGATGAGGTGAAATGGTAGCAGGACAGGCAGTGGGTGAAGGAGCAGGGACAGGATCACCATCAAAGTAATAGAGGCCATTTGACTCATGCCCGACGCCAATCGTCTTCCGAGTCGTCAAATCCTAAATAAGAACAGAATCAGGAGAAAAAGAGACACAACAGTTAAGAGCCTTAGTCAACTGACCAACAGACATTAAATTAAAGGACGAACGAGGTATGTACAAAACAGAAGACAAGGATAAAGATGAAGAGGGTTGAGCCGTCCCGATTCCTTCAACAGGAGTCAAGGACCAATCCGCTAAAGTGATTGGGGGAAGAGACGATGACAGCCGGATAGATATAAAAAGACTAGATATACCTGTCAAATGATTACTAGCGCCAGAATCAATTACCCATCTAAAACAATGCAAGCAGTATGTGTACCTCCATGCTGAGCTAAGGAAGCAAATGAGGTGGATACCTGGTGTGCTGCCTGATACTGAAGCAACTGAGAGTATTCCTCGCGAGGAACAGAAACGGTATCCATAGGAGTAGTAACAGGAGAGTACCCAGAATCAGAGATGGCAGCATTCGCAACTTGGGGGGGACAACCATGGAGCTTACAGCATGTGTCTCTGCTATGCCCATCCCAAAAACAATAAGTGCATTGGAGAGTCTGGCCTCTACCACGGCTAGGACGACCACCCCGAAACCCCCCTCCACGTCTTTCACGATTAGGACCACCACCCCTACCAGGAGCTGGTGGAGTCTGAGAAATAAGGGCGGAGCGATCAACAAGCGAAGGGGAGGGAGGTGGGTCCCGAGGGGTGCTCCGTAGAACACGCTGATATGTCTCGGCAAAAGTAGGAAGACTATCACTCCCAAGAATTTGAGACGAATAGCCTCATATTCAGGTTTGAGACCGGCAAGAAACTTCATAATCAACATTTGTTCCCTCTGTTTCTGTTGATCCTGAACACTAGTGGTAGGGGCATAAGCCGCATAACAGTATTCAACTCTTCATGTAACCGTTTCATAGCAGCAAAATAATCAGTAACAGGCAAATTTTTCTGCTCGAGCTTGAAATACTGAGAGGACAAATCATACATCCGTGTTAAGTTACTAGAGTAAAGAAGGTGGAGATACTTCCAAAGTGCCTTAACAAAGCCCAAGTGATTGCATAAATCGGCAACATCCGGTTCCATGGAATTCCAAATAAGAGTCACATGTTGAGCATCCAGTTGTTTCCATGCCTTAGCGGCATCGGCGGTAGGTGGAGACTCAGTAAGATGAGCATCGTGGCCTAAGCCCGTAAGGGTCATGGTAATAGCATTGGACCATTGAAGGAAGTTGTTACCATTCAACTCACGATTAGTGAGTTGGATAGTGGTTTTGGAATCCATAGTTGTTGAAAAATAATGAACAATAGCCGTGCACAGTGACTATGAATAGTAGCCGATGAACAGTGATTGCGAATAGTAGCTGATGAACAGTGACCGTGAATAGTAGCCGATGAACAGTGATCGTGAATAGTAAGCGATGAACAGTGATCGTGAATAGTAGCCGTGAATAGTGATGAGGCTGATGCTACTGGCTGCTAGGGTTAGGGTTTATGTTTAAAGAAGAAAGAAAATCAAATCTTCAAACAGATTTGACAATCCGAACTTCTTGATTCACGAAGAAGGCAGAAAAACAAAGATAATGAGCAATCCCAGAGGCGGGAGGCTCTAATACCATGTAAAGATGAAAGTATGATGGGAATATCTCTTTTGGTATATTCAACATAACATGAGAGAATACAATGAGCCTTTATACAGGCTTGGTCTAACCTAGACTGTTTACTCTTTAACCGAAGTGGGACAACCACATATATACATATACTATATTTACAAATATACCCTTTAACAGCAAGTTAGAGGAACAACATAAACCAAGCAATCAAGAAATCAAAAATAACCATGCCCTTGTGAACAAACTCTACATATCTAGATCACTAGATTTACTCCCTAGAGATATTTAATAGCTTTGAGATTTACAAGAGAAGGCACTTAAGTGATATTTAAGCCTTAGAAGCACGAAGCGGGGGCGGGAGCGGGGAAGCGGTAATACATAAAAGAGTCTGAAGTATGAGGCATCTAGGAAGCATCTATGTTAATTAATATTAAAAAAAATATTAGTTTTAATATGACAAGAAAAAACTCTTAAGAGGTGGTAGTAGTACATTGTAAAATTAGAATTTTCTTGTGGTAATTGAGGAAGAAAGACAACTAAAAGGTAATGATTCCAGTGAAAATTAACTCAAAAATTGTGGTACATTGCAAAATTATAAATTCTTTTAAGGTTGACTTAGAAGTACAAATGAACTAGTCGAACACCCGTGCATACGCACGGGAATTTGTCAACAAATAGAAACGCATAACAAATATGATAGCCTAAATTCCATCCAACAATTTTAATTTTTCCATTTTAACCATATTATAAAAATTTGTACAAATAACACTATAAACATTCTCAAACTGGAGCTTAGAGATTGAAAGGAAACAAAATGCACTTACATAGAACATCCTACAAAGATTTATCACAACTACCAGTCTACTGAATAAAATCCAATTATATTTCAAAAACAATAAAATAAAATAAATCCAATTGTCATGTTATCCCGAGAGTGCCTAAATAAAACAATTTATAGTACATCATAAATATGAAATAGATACACATGGACAAGTAGGATATTTGAAAATGGAAAACTAAGATAAACACATTCCAAGGAGAAGGAGATTTACACACTGATGCTTCTATTTCAATTCATTGCTTGAATTATTCAAATAGTAGGATTACATAGGTATTTATAGGATACCAAACATAATGTATCTATCCAAGTTCATGTATCCATTACATTTATTATCATTATTCTTCCAAGACTACTTTAAGACTAATACATGAACTTATGTAATACATGAATAAACAAATACAAAAAATAGATTCAATGAATTAATTGTAGAAAGACATATCATGTATGCATGAACCATCTAAATATAGAATAAAACACACAAAAAAAATTTAAATAAATAAAAAATGTCGCGTACGATTTTTGGTGCAAGGAGAGTTGTTGTGGAAGCTTGCAAAAACTTCGTTTGCTTCGGTCTTTGTATAGATATAATAGATGTGGGGAATAAATAAAGACTTCTTTCAAATATAAGTTCAGCTTAGTGGGCTGGTCTATAAATAAAAGGAAATGTGTTTATTAGTGGGAGTAAACATTTCGTTTTAGTGGAAGAAACGCAGCCGACAGAACCAAGTTCCAAAAAAAAAAAAAACTACTGAAGAAGAAAAGTCGCGACTCATGGCTGCTCTCTCTCTCTCTCTCTCTCTCTCTCTCTCTCTCTCTCTCTCTCTCTCTCTCTCAAATTTGCCCCCACTCTGTCCCTCTTCCATACTCCGGCCGATTGCTGCTCTCCCTCCTCCATACGTTGTCCATGGCAAAGCGCGATAGATCTCGATTGAAGATTGAGGTTAGGTTCCTTCTTTTTTTGTCTCTTCTTCTTTTCTTTCCCTCTCTGTTCTTGTTCTGTCGAATCTTCGTTGAGAGACTCGTGAATCAGTGGTGTGAGAATCCCCATTCCCAAAAATTCTCTCTGAGAATAGCATAATCGCGGCTCTTGGTGAGATTCATTGGGCAAAGTGGCGATTCCTGCTTCTAGATTTAAGAAACTCAGCTAAAAAGTTCCCAAAAAATGGATTAAAAAGGCAAGTTGTTAATTCCTTCGACTGATCAACTGTTGTCTACTTTGACATTTTATATGCATTAAATGAACCTGAATATTTTCAACAATGTTAGATAGGACAGAGGTACCAACTAGAATTTGCAATCCAGTAGCACATGGGACACAAATTAGACGCATCTGAATACATATCGATATCGCATGTGCACTCTTTGTGTAAGGCAATTCCTTACTATTCCAAATACAACACATTACTGGGACATGGAGGAAAAGAAAGGACATGCTTGGAAAAAAAAAAACATATCATTTCTTAATAGTAACTATTATTAACATCGAAAATTTTGACACATTTAGAGAGCACATGTAGGACACAATGAGGACACACACAGATAAGTTCAGAACTTGGCTGGGTAATTGTGCAACTTTGAACTTTAAGACAAACACATATGTACGTATGTTTACACTGAAGAGGAGGAGGAAAAGAAGAAGAAAATATAGTTCGCAACCGGCAAGAAGGGCATACAGTTTTTATTTGCACCCTGTTTAGAACAAATCTCAACAAGTAATAGTTTTTTATAGCAGAATGACATAGGTTAAAGCTTCTCTGTACCTGTCATATTTTTCGTCTCCTCTTTCTGTATAGTATAGTAGAAGCAAATGGGTTTTGCTGGAAACCTGTTATACCTAAACCCTTTCATGTTATTTTTTTAGCACCCAATTTTCTATGTAGTAAAAAGCAAAATGTGGCCCCTCGCTCTAGTCCTGAGGGCGAGTATAGAACTATGGCTCATACTACTTCAGATTGATAGATTGTTATGGGTTCGTTCTCTTCTTTTAGATTTTGGTGTTGATTTCTCTGCGCCCATGCAGATGTATTATGACAACCAAGCCACCCTTTCTATTGCCAATAATCCTGTTTTCCATGACCGAACTAAACACATAGAGGTTGACTGTCATTTTATCCGTCACTTACTAATGAAGAAGCAATTGTCACCACTTGTATTTGCTCTAGGCCTTTGACTCATGTTCCTTTTTCTTATTTCAAGCTCGACATGCTTGATGTGTATGCTCCAGCTTGAGGGGAATCGTTAGAGTTCTATTTTTCACTTAATTCTTTATGCCATTTTGTCTAAGGATGTCTTTCTACTTTTGCACAATATAACAAGGTGTAATAACAGATGATGATGTTGCCCTAACTTCTTTCCAACACTTCCCATGTTCCTTTCTTTCTCCCTCATTCTCTGCCCTCTTCTTCACCCTAACCAGCTACACATAACTCAACCATCAAAATTTGCCAAGCAAACAAATTACATGCAACTACACCAAGTCAAAAGCTATTACCAAGTAAGAATTTTTCACATAAGGATGAAGATTTCAATAATACTTCATAAAGATAAAAAGAGAGATTGTTAAATATAACATTACTCCAGCCACCATGAATATAACGCAATTTTCTGAAAACGAAAAAACAATTATGCAAGCTACTGAATAAGCCCACTTACCTGGTTATACGCAATATTACCCATAGCTTGCTTTCCCATCGCACACTGCAACAACAACGACAACAACAACAACAAAAAAATTAATAATAAAAAAAAAATCATACTGGGAACATTTAGCGTTATATCAAGAAAACAAAGAACAAACCTGATAGGTATTTCGAGGCGATTGGTTATGATGCGGAAAAGGAATAAGACCAGCGCAAGCACCTAAGATGGTGAAAGGCTCTATTTCTATATGAGTTGTTTCTTTTGTAGCGTCTGCTTCATATAATGCAATCTATTAACATGTGATTACAAGAAAAAGTCAATGTGAAGACCCAACATTGTCTCAAAAATGAAGGACGTATCGAAAGTAATTCGAGGGAAACAAACCAATGCATTGTTCTCCTCATTAACATCAAGATACTCTATCAAACCCTCTCGTAAGAAATGGTCAAAAGTGCGAGCACCATCCTTGAGAATAAAAACCTCAATCAGCTAATGTGTAACCAATGTTAAGAGACTAATAGTATGGTTCATAAATTTGTATCCCAAAGTTGGTTCCCAATACATGCGGCAGTGGGACCATTTGATTTTCATTGGAAATTGTTTTACGCGGTCCCACTACTATTTAACGTGGGAACCAAATAAGGCATACAAGTTTGGGAACCACAGCATTACCCTTACTAAGAAAAAGGCATGTGAGACAATTACCACCAACTCTTTCATATGGTGTTCCTTGATCCTAGAAACCCCCTTGTCGGCAATAACAAGTGGACGACAAACACGACCTCCATCTGAAGCAATATAGGTACAGCGCTGCAAAAAAAAAAATTGTTTCCCAAATATATTTCAGCACTTATAATAACCAATATTGAGCGAAGATTTGCAAATGAAAGATGTAAAATCAGTTATATTCTTCTAATACAACTGGCACATATTTTGAGAAGCAACAAAACAAGAGAAGTATTGTATTTGAAGTTCATTATGATGTACTACTTTAAAGAGATAATGTTCACAACATCCTAAAGTTTATGCAAGTATTGTCGAAAAAGCTCCAAGTTTCACAGAGATTTACTTCATAGATTATAAGAGAGACAAGATAAAGAGAAGACGAATTTTAGAGAAGGAGAATAATCGGAGGCTAATTTATTTCCTCCCTCTTTGATTCTGTCATATCTCCTTATTCCTCTTCTTGTTGTTTTTTTTTTTTTTTTGGATGTGTCTTTTAAACGCTAAACTGCTTCCCTCCCCAAGAAGATAAAAACAAACAAAGAGGCCCTCTTGGTATATATTATTTCTGTTTCTCCTTTGGATGGAAAGAAGCTCTTGGAAAGATTTTGACTTCAAAGTTCAAATAACCTTCTGGTGAACTTATGTTTATGTGCAAGAGCAAGGGAAAGTAAGTTAGCCACTGTTGGATATCCCACATCTCCCCCGCATGTGCTTCTTATAAGCCTGGGTAATCCTCCCCTCATAAGGTGCCTTTTGAGGGTGAATCAAGCCCATTGGTCATTCTATTTGGTTTCAGAGTTGTAGCAACCTGCAATTTCCGTTTCTGTAATAACCAAACCAAACCAAACCAAGCCTTGTGTCCCAATCAATTGGGATCGGCTGTATGAATCCTTTTTCTCCATTCTGCACGATCAAGAGCTATATGCTCATTTAAATTATATAAATTCATATCTTGTTGCACTACATATTCCCAAGTCAGTCTAGGTCTACCTCTCCCTCTAACCATTCCAGGCACTACGATCTTATCACTCTTTCGCACAGGTGCATCTACAGGTCTTCGTTGCACATGGCCGAACCATCTAAATCTATTCTCCCTCAACTTATCCTCAATGTGTGTCACTCCTACAGTCTCTCGGATGTACTCATTTCTAATTCTATCTTTCCTAGTCTTACCACACATCCATCTTAGCATCCTCATCTCCGCTACACTCACTTTGTTAATGTGTTGTTTCTTAGTTGCCCAACACTCTGTCCCGTAGAGCATAGCTGGCCTAATAGCTGTCCTATAAAATTTTCCTTTCAATTTTGCTAGTATTCTCCGATCACATAATACTCCAGAAGCACTCCTCCACTTAAGCCAGCCCATAGAAGCAGGAATCGTGAGTTTGGTCAACGAATCACCCTTAGAATCGCGATTCTGCGATTCTCCAAGAGGATCGTTTGAGAAACGCGACTCTCACACCTATGATTCGCGAGTCTCTCAGTGAAGGTTCGACAGAACAAAAGCACAAAGAGAAAGAGAAGAAGAAGAAGAAGAAGAAGAAGAGAGAAAAGATAGAACCTTACCTCAATATTCATCAGATCTGTCGTGCTTTGCCATGGTCGTATTCTAAACCCTAACAGTAGAGAGAGAAGAAGAAGAAAGAAAAAGAATTACCTGGTCGATGCACGAATAGCACAAGCACAGAGGCCCTCGCCGTTGAACCAGCCCCCCTCCTCCTCCTCGTGTGGCTGAAGGTGCATCTTCCTCTCTCTCTCACGAGGCTGAAGGTGCATCTTCCTCTCTCTCTCACGAGGCTGAAGGTGCATCTCTCTCTCTCTCTCTCTCTCTCTCTCTCTCTCTCTCTCTCTCTGCGTCTCTCTATCGCTGCTATTGTGCAGTTACCCTTTTTTTTCATTTGGCTGCTGCTGGGAAAGAGATATGAAACCCTAATATGTAGATTGATATATATTTATTAAACCACTTAACTCTTATGTTTATTATAAACAGACCCCTTAAGTTTTTGCAAATATTAAAACCCTTCATTACTTACATTCTTATACTACTTCTTTGCAAATAACACCACATAACTAATACATATTTATTGTTTTACTCCCAAATCTAATATTAATTCTAAAAGTGCCACAAAGAAGTCATAAATATAAATTTAAAATTATGACACTATTTTAAGAGTCTTTATTTTTATTGTAAATGAAGGATTTATTGTTTCATGTATAATTTCCAAGGTTAATAAATTTATAATATTTAATTAACATAGACGCTCCCTAGACGCCCCGAACTTCAGACTCTTCTATGTATCTCCGCTTCCCCGCTCCAGCTCCCGCCCCCGCCCCCGCCCCCGCCCCCGCCCCCGCTTCGTGCTTCTAAGAGCCAGCCCACTTTAATTCTATGGGTCACGTCATCACCAATCTCTCCGTCTCTACTGATCATTGAACCTAGATAGCGAAAGTGTTCCCTCTTTGGGATCTCATGATCTTCGATCTTCACTGCTTCGTTGTCTCTACTTCCACTGTTGCTAAAAGTACATTCCATGTATTCTTTTTCGTCCTACTTATCTTTAGCCCCTTAGTCTCCAGTGCTTTTCTCCAAGCTTCTAGTTTAGTGTTGAGTCCCCTTTTAGTCTCATCAACCAAGACAATATCATCTGCGAACAACATACACCATGGGACCTCATCTTGAATGTGTCTAGTCAATTCATCCATAATTAGGGCGAACAAATAAGGGCTCAAGGCCGACCCCTGGTGCAGGCCTACGGTAATTGGGAGTTCGTGATCTAATTGTAGTAACCACTTCATAATACATATCCTTCACCACGTCAATATAACCCTTGGTCACTCCCTTCTTCTCTAGCACCCACCAAATTAAATCTCTAGGCACTCTATCATAAGCTTTCTCTAAATCAATAAAAACCATATATAGATCTTTTTTCTTCTCTCTATACTTTTCCATTAGTCTTCTAAGTAAATAAATTGCTTCCATAGTTGATCTCCCAGGCATAAATCCAAACTGATTTTCTGACACTGATGTTGCGCCTCTTAAGCGATGCTCCATCACTCTCTCCCATAGCTTCATAGTATGGCTCATCAACTTAATACCTCTATAGTTGTTGCATTGTTGTACATCTCCTTTACTCTTATATATAGGCACTAGGATGCTCTTCCTCCACTCATCAGGCATTTTTCTAGTCATTAAAATCCTATTAAAAGCTTTTGTAAGCCAAGATGCCCCCACATCTCCCAAGCATTTCCAAACTTCAATGGGGATCCCATCTGGTCCTAAGGCCTTGTTGGGTTTCATCTTCTTCAAAGCAAAATCCACCTCAAACTTCCTTATTCTCCGATAGAATCTGTATTCTCTAGTTTCATCGTAACTTCCAGTTTCTTCTTCCATTGTGTTATCCATATGTTTTTCATTCAGCAACT
This sequence comes from Hydrangea macrophylla, assembly GCA_033977485.1. Taxonomy (NCBI): domain Eukaryota; kingdom Viridiplantae; phylum Streptophyta; class Magnoliopsida; order Cornales; family Hydrangeaceae; genus Hydrangea; species Hydrangea macrophylla. The sequence goes on from CM066997.1 coordinate 15,535,300, forward strand.
TCTCAAAATAGCTCTTCCACCTTTCCTTAATCTCTTCGTCGTTCACTAATACCCTAGAGTCATCGCTTTTTATACACTTAACCTGATTAATGTCTCTTGTTTTCCTTTCTCTCGACTTAGCAAGCTTATAAATACATTTTTCTCCCTCTCTAGTGTCTAGTTTGGTGTAGAAGGCGTCATAGGCTTCCATTTTAGCAACTCTAATTGTCCTTTTAACCTCCTTATTTGCACATTTATAACTTTTGAAGTGTTCCTCACTTCTATCATTTTGCCACTTCTTAAAGCAATCCTTTTTGGTTTTTACTGCAGCTTGTACCTTTTCATTCCACCACCAAGTATCTTTAGAAGCCAACCCTCTTCCCTTCGACTCTCCGAGGACCTCCTTCGATATTCTCGTGATGCACCCTGCCATTCTATCCTACATAGTATTGCTTCCATCTTCCAAATTCCAAGGTGCTTCTGCATACATTCTCTCTTGGAATATTGCTAGTTTCTCGCCTTTAAGGTTCCACCACCTAGTTCGCGGGTTTATAGGGTCTTTTCTAGTACGACATTGTCCTTTTATATGGATATCTAAAATAGTAAGTCTATGTTGAGATGTTAAACACTCTCCTGGGATGACCTTACAGTCTTTACATGCTACTGTGTTTCCGTTTCTGTAATATGGAATAAAAATACCAGTTTTTATATTACTACTGTGTTTTATATACCTGATGATCATAATGTATTAATAATAAATAAATAGTCATTAATTTACTAATCACAATTTATGTAATTTAAGTACGCAACCGCCTGTATTTTTTTTATATGCGATGCGACTCTAAGCAAATTATACGCAACTATACGTAAAGACCGCGCCTCGGAAATATCCTACGATTTGGAATAAACTCACTTATTAATATTACTTAATCATTATTTGCACTTAATGATTTCAATGATTGTGTTTTGAGATATTTTCCTAAAAAGCAAACTAATCAAACCTAACTGAAATAACAAACCAAACAAGGCCTAACTAAATGTTTGAATTGTGTGATGCGTGTATGTGTGTGTGTGTGTACTGTTAAGGACCACAAGTTTCAACTTGGTCCCCAAGTAGGAAGTTGCATATATACATGTATACTACACACACTCCCCTTACTCCCTCACTAGCACACTGAAAATTGAGAGAATACAAGAGGGAAAGAAGAGAATTACAGAGAAGAGAAGAGAATAGAGAGAGAGAGAGAGAGAGAGAGAGAGAGAGAGAGATCGGACTCTATAGCCATAGCTCAGGTTTTCTTATCGGAATTCTCGGAATCACGTCACAACCACAAATTCAATATTGTGAGTCTTTTAAACTCACTCCCCAATGTCAATTTCAGTGTCTTAATGCTAGATAGAGGTTGTGGCTGTGTATATATATATATACGAAAATTCTATGGAGAGGGCCTCTGTTTTGGCCGTCGGATCGTGTTTAAAAACTGTGAAGTGACAAAACTGCCCTTAATGAAAGCACGATCTGACGGTCAAAACAAAGGCCCTCTCTTTATTAAAGAGAGGGCGCCCTCTCCATAGCCTGACTGTATATATATATATATGTGTGTGTGTGTGTGTGTGTATACGTATGTATAGCAATAAGGGTGCAAAATTAGAGATACCGAAAAAGTTAACGAAAACGCCTTCCGTGAATGAAAAATGATAGATTAGAACCCGTAGAGGCTAGGTTTCAAGTCTTGAACAATAACTCGTAACAGTTGTGACTAACTATCGATTTTAAGTTTCGCCAACTTTCGATTTTTCTAATATAAGTAGAGCTACGATAAAATTCGAGACCCCAAACTTAGATATTCATAATCTACATAGAAAAAGAAAGAGAATGGTATATTACAAGCCTCGTTTAGATTAGGTTGTGAATTCTCAAAGTTTGACAGCAACCCAATTAAGGGAGGAGGAAAACGGCGATGTGGAGCGATCGAGATAAGCGGAGCCCGAGCGCTCGAGAGACCCAGAGTGCTCGAGAGGGTCAGTTTCATGAAAGTTTTGTTTTGTTGCTTTAATCAACTGTACCTTCTACTGTAACTATTGTACCCTACTACTATGTCCTTAATACTGTTTTTAAACAAAGTTGAGATCAGTTTTTATAACCGGAATGTTATACCTTGGTTTTAAGTGGGCATAACTACACGTTTTAAAGCATTGTAATTATATTATGAAAATCCATAAATGAAATACAACATACATTTGCATGGTTGAGTCGGCATGTATGCGAGGAGTAGGTTGAGTGTTTTCGTGAGAGAGAAAGGAAATATAGAAAGAGTTGGTTTGGCTTTTATGGGCTTGGATATCTGAATTGATCGGCTTTTATGGACGTTGATACTATCTTGGTCAACGAGGATTGACCAAGCGACTTTTATGGGCGACGACAGTATATCAATCATGATAAATACAGGTTATTGTAACCTTGAATATCTTTGATGGGTTTTACCAATACCATATCGGTACAATGATCCCATTAAGCGGCTTTTATGGGCGACGATGTTCTAAATTAACGGCCATGTTCTGGCGAACCGACTGATTTGTGAGATTATTGTTGAGGTAAAAGAGTCGGTGAGTTGAGATGGTGAGTTTTACATGCACGGTCGCATATTCTTAATTCAATGGAAAACCATATCGAAAACGACGACTTGAATAAGCGATTAACCATACTTTAAGGTGCTAAACCACGACGGCATTAAATATACTTTTACATACATTGTGTCTGCTTGTTTATTATTTTCATTTGGCTTTCATTAGCTGGCGGCGTTTTATGCCCTGGACACCTAAACCTTGTCCAGACTTCTCAGGTAACGAGTACACGGAACAGTATGACTATGCCAGCCTAGGAAGCACTAACACTTCTAAGAACTTCTAAGAAGGTAACCTGTCGCGTGTCGTATCGTGTCCGACACACAGACAACACTTCACGGACACTTTTTCTGGACAGTCAATGTGCAATTTTTTAGGATTTTGTCGTGTCAATGTGTCCTTGTCGTGTCATATCCATGTCGGTGTATCTGTGTCCATGCTTCATAGATGACAGCTAGAGAGAAGAAATTCCACGGAGAAGCCATACATATGTTTTACTTTTAAGTTGTAACTATAGATAATATGTTTTAAATTTGAATAAGGCGGTTTGTGGCTTGAGATATTAAGAATGATGTAATAACTTTAGGTGAATGCTATTTGGAATGCAATAACTATTATTTATTATTCATGTTGTGTGTTACTCTGTTTAGAATTACCATTTATGCTACGTCCAGGACATTGGGATCCCCTCACCTATCGCGGCATACCGGTCCAAAAAGGAAATGAAAATTTTTCCCTATTTTTGCAACGTCGAGGCGTGACAAGAGCTAGGTTGGGCTCTACCCATTGTTGGGCTTGCCCTATCACTACTCGTGAAGCGGTATGTTGGATATCCCACATCAACCGGGTAGAGCCCCCCGCATGTGCTTCTTATAAGACTAGGTAATCCTCCCCCCATATGGCGTATTTTGAGAGTGAGTCAGGCCCATTGGTCTTTCCATTGCCACTAAGTACTGCAACTCAGGGGTGGCTAGAGAATGGATGTCCTTTTGCTTGCTATATTCATGGTTTATTGAATCATGCGTAGTATTAAGTGTTGTGCCCTCTAGCTGGAAAGGTTACCGAATGTGGACAGCTAGGGATGTTTGGCATGTGGCCCACTCTTTGTCTTTGGTTTTTTGGAACAAGAGAAAATCTTCGTTCGATGGGGTAGAACTTGTCCTTGAGCTTTAAAGCATGGTCTTTTGAGTTTTCAAATTTTTTGCATTACAGGAAATTCTTTGCTATTACTATATTCTTGTACAGAGTTACGAGTGTTATGACAACATAACTGCCATAACTTCTTGTATACATCCTATGTTTATGGGCTCACCCCCTTTTTGGGTTTATATCGTTCAAATTTTACTTCCAAAGAAAACTACGATGTCCGGTTTGTTTCGGGATAAGAGGACAGGATAGGATAAGCCTTGTCTTACTCCTATCTCGTGTTTGGCACAGCCTATCCGCCAGACAAAATAATCCGGAACTCCCTTGTTTTCCCAAATTCGTTAGATAAAATTATATCAGGAGGGTAAGGCCAATTAAGGAGTGGGATAAGCAAACGACTAAAGTAATTGTTTGAAAGTAAATATTCTAAGCATTTAATTATCAGAGATTATACTATATTCATAGAAAATCATAAAAGTAAATTTTAATTTTAAAAAAATTAAATATTAACAAATTAAATATTAACAAAAAAATCATAAATTTTATATTTTAATCACAAACTATATTTTAAGCATAGAAAAATAATATTTCACAAAATAATAACAAAAAATAAATTATCCGGCACACTGCCAAAAGCAAAACAAGATGAGAGCTTATCGGACAGAATTACTTATCCTATATGATCTTGCCTTATCCTATCCCATCTGACAGTTTAACCCAGCGTGGCAAACATGGCCCTAGTGTTCTCTCCTCCACCGTTTAACTGTGGTTTAAAGCTTTATTCGCCGTGCGGGGGGGGGGGTTTCCTCAACCAAAACTTATTTTCCAGAACTACTAGTCTACTAAACTTTATGCTGAGATTTGTCACAAAAAGAAGAGAGAAGTTCATTAATATTGATAGAGAATCAATGCCCACTTGATAATTGTTAAGGTAAGAGGCTCTGAGCCATTTAGATAACATAGCTTAAATTTTACAATCACGAGTACTCTCTTTTTTAAATTCACGACCTTCATTTCTATAAAACACATTAACAAGTATATACTTGCCCCACAAGCTGTGAAGCACAAGTGCTTCGAAAGTGATGGCGTATGCACCCTTAGTGTGCGGAGGTTCTTCGGGATGTTTGAGTGTGACACGAGTGCATCGGGACACTTCGAGAGTGCGGCTACAGGTAATTTTTATTTTTTTTAATTTTTTTTTTCTAGACACGGGTTATTCGTACTATCTTGAAAATTTGTGGGGTTTGAAACAGAAATAAGGAAATACAAAAGTTTGTAAATATTTTTTGGTAGAATAGTTTGTAATATATCATATGGTAATTGCTATTTAATATCAATTTTTGAGGTAGCATTATTTATTTCTTTTATTTGTGAATATTATTATTTTTGAAAAAATAGTGGTAGAATAGTTTGTATATAGTACTATATAAATGTTATATAAAATATACTTTTAACTTTTATATAAGTAACCCCACCGCACTCGCATTCACGATTTTGAGAAAATTGCCGAACTCCCCGCATTCGCACCGGTGCTTCCTGGCCCACAAGTGTAAATGGGTGAGTAAACCTTAAATACGTTTAATTAATCAATTCTTGGACTTATCATCTATACATAAATAGATATCAGTTTATGCTTCCAAAATATCATCATGAGTTTCCAATATTTTTCACTATCTTCATTTGTTTCTCAAACCTTTTCATCTTCAATCTAATTGAAATGACACTAATGTTGATCCTTCGATTTGACCTAGTTCACATATTATGCTTGACATCTTAATAAGCCCCTCATGTTATTTTGTATGTTAAATGACAATGTATGAAAATGATATCAGTATATAAATATATATATATATATATGTATACATATTATATTTAACATATAGATGTAGAAATTTATAAAATAAAGAAGAGAGATTATATTTCACTAACTTGATTTCTTTACAATAGTTCAACCCTTTATATTATTCCATCACTCCCCCTCAATTTGGCACACGGAAACTTATCTTGTTGAAGTGTCCAACTAGGAAACTGAAACAAAGTAGAAGACTATCAATGCTGGTCCATCCTCTTTGAAAGCAACACCTTGTGCACAGTTGATATTTGGGCGGTTATGTTCACTGGCAACCCCTTCTTGGGTGGTTCCGTCAACTAGCAACCCCTCTGGGAGTCCGTATAAGGAAAACATATCATACTTGCAAAAAAGCTCCAAGATCACATGGAGGAAGGTGAGAAGTGTCCATAGAAGCAACCATTGTGTGACACGAAAAAAGAGGTGCAAAGAAATGCAACTGGCCGCCCTTTGATATCTTCTACTCTCCCCCTCAAACTGAAAGGTGGGAATGAAAATGAACACTGAAGTTTGGACTAGTTTTTTTTATTATTATTATTTTGAAAAAAAAAATTGGGGTAAAAAAGCAATTTCTGAAAAAACTGAGGCTAATTTGAACTCTCTAAAAAACTGCTCCCCTCTCTCTCACTAGACAACTATGGAGGAGGAACTCCTCTGACTTACCCTATTTTTTTTCTTCTCCCCAATTTTTATATGCAAAAAAACTAACCCATACTCAAAATGAAAAAAAAAAAACAAAAACAAAAAAACAAAACAAAACAAAACAAAAACAAAAACAAAAAAAAAACAAAAAAAAATACAAAACTCTAAAAGAATGACTTGAACACCGAGAAAAATGGCGGCCGCCACCCACCGGCGGTGGTGACTGTAAAAACCCTAACCTAGAGCTCTGATACCATGTTTAGAAATTTATAAAATAAAGAAGAGCGATGATATTTCACTAACTTGATTTCTTTACAATAGTTCAACCCTTAGACAGCACTAGAACATTTCTCCCTCATTAGTCTCATTTCAATTAGAAAAATGGTGTATACTCTTCCTTTCATTGTGGAAGTTATTACTAAACAGGCATTCTATAGCTCCCCACAATCACATCACATCTAAGTTTGGTCCCAACCAGTGTTTTAAATGGCAAGCCTTTTTACGCCTTGAGATGTCGATGCAAGGCAAAAACACCTCAAGGCTTAAAATTTGTAGCGGATGTCCTGAAAGGTTCACGCCTGACTGAAGATTATACAGTTGACCTTTGGTAGGGCTTTACACCTTTTGTTGCTTTAAAATCTCATCAATGAGGAGCCCTTATAGCAATGACCGCCATTGTGAGATTAGCTCTCTCTCTCTCTCTCTCTCTCTCTCTCTCTCTCTCTCTCTCTCTCTCTCTCTCTCTCTCTCTCTCTCTCATCACGAGACTCCCGACTTCCTTGTGCTTGTTAAAAATATTGCTACAAAAGACTATTTTTTAATTACAATAGATTATTAGAGCTATGACACAGAATTTAGAACAATGAGATATAAGAAATCATAGCATAAAACGAGAAATATAAATGCATAAAATATAATATACTATAATCGAAAGTAAAAGGATAATCTGGCATGTGATATTGAGAGGGGTAGTATCACTGTCCTAAAGCAACTTTGCCTCCCTACGTGAAGGTTTCAACGGCATAAGCAGCTCCAAGATCCAACCCAATATCATCAAACAGTTCTCCTCGGGGTTCACGTACACCGGGAAATGGGGTGAACGGTCTTTCTGGGAAGTTGCCCAAAATATAAAAATTATGTAATACTGAAATATGTAAACTATAGTATTATGTATGTTTTCTACATCCAATTTGTTTGACACTCTCAATATATATATAGGGCCAAAGGATGATATAGCTCATTAAGCTTGTAACGGTAACATACTAAAAGACATTTAAAACATAATCAAATCCAATATTAAAGCCTACATATAAAACTTAAACAAAGTTAAGGAGAAAATTAAATCTAATAAAAGAAAAGAATAAAGTTGAAAAATTAATTTGGATGTTTTTAAAACTTTTCCAACAGTGTTTTCTCTCGGCGACTGCCTTACTTCTTTCTCTTTTCTTTGTTTTAGTAGTCACGAATTGAGGAAGTTTTCAGTATCTTCTGTGTTTTTTACTTATTCACTGAGAAAGGTTCGAGCTTCTTCTTTGTTTTAACTTATTCACTTTTGTTTGTTTATGGTTTTATGCTAATCATATTTTCTTCTATTTTATTTCACTTATTCTGACTTTTTTGAATCATAAAATTCAAAAGGCTTCGGGGGGCGCCTGTACCGTCAAATTCTTTCAATTGTTTGATTATGAACAAGTAATTTGTAGACTTTTTGAATCAATTTATGTGTTGGCCCCTCCAAACTAACTTTTAGAAAAGAATAACGCTATGCTTCCCAAATATGAATCTCAAATTTGGTTCCCAAATGGTTTGTCAGTTGTATCACATGCATGTGGCATGTGATGCCATCAAACACTGCCAAAGCATTTTGGTTCAATTGTTATGCCACTTGGAAACCAACTTTGGGATTCAAATTTGGATAGCATAGCATTATTCTTTGAAAAGTAGGATTCAAATTTGGGATTCAATTATTATGCCTATATACAATATGACATGCATTTTGATAAACCATAAGCGAAAGGATTAGAATACACAATAAAAATTGCAAACACCAAAACTCTCAACTCTCAAACCAGACAAAAAACCATAGTAAATTGTAATCTTTAACACAAAATAAAATACCCAAAAGTACGTATAAATAGGTCCAAAAAAATTCGCCTTGCCCCGAACCCAGTGTACCCATGTTTGCTAGTCTACCTAGTAACTCGGCCCCCCCAAATGCAAATTCCTGGCCCCTAGCCTCAAGGGTGGTGAAACGCCTCACCTAGCGCTTTCGCCTTTTAAATCATTGGTACCAACTACTTGAGGTAATTCTAGGAAGCACCGACACTTCAAATGAAGTGCCATATTTGTATCCGACACACCTTTGACGCCAACACGCGTGTGACACGCTCCGACACATGTCGGACACACCAAAAACGTTTCGGGAATTCTTTAATTTATTTTTGAAACCCAACACGCCAATGACACTTTCCCGACATGGTATGCATTTTTTTTCAATAAAAGTCTTGAATATGTAAATAAGGTTGCAAAATAGGGGTTCATTTTGAAAAGTTTAGGCATTTGATGATAAATAGAAGGAATACTAGAAAGTTAAAAGGACTTAAAAATAAAAATAAAAAATAAATGAGATAAAATTTGTCTGCCGAGTATAGTTTCAAGCTGGTTGCTTAAGTTACAGAGTTGAGAGAGAGAGAAAAGTGAAAGAGATCACCTGCAATGAGACGACGAAGAAGGTATTGTGGTTCAAAGATAATTTATTTAACATCTTAGTTCTTGATTAGTTTAAGAATATTGTTATTTTTATGTCACATGGTTACATATAGAAATAAAATAAATAAATAAATTTTCCATGTCGCTGCCATATCGTGTCGTGTTTTTCTATTTTGGGATTTGTCGTATCGTTGTTTCGTGTCGCAGTCTTGCCGTATCCGTATTGGTGCTTCTGAGGGTAAATCGCATGGATTCATTTCAATTTAGATTGGCATCTCTCATCAGCCATTTGCAGAAGTCCTATTCATGGTTGACCCAAATTTAGTTCAAAAATAATAACCTCAATCTGCCTACAGGCCCTACACTGAAGTAAATCTGCCCAGCAACATATCTCTTTCTGAACATGACACCCTTTTCTGAACATAAAATTGTATGCCCATTTACAACCACCAAAGTAGTAATAGAACTTTCAACATGCCATTGAATCCAATGCCTGAAGGCTAAATCTAATGACAACAAAACCATAGTCATCATTAAACATTAATATCTTCCAACAAATGCAAGAAAAGGAAAATCATGATATAAGACCTCTGCTGTTATGAGACTGAGCTCAAGGAGCTAATACTTTTGGGGCATCACATCAAGGTACCCATACAGGCTCCAGCCTGGACTTGCCCACACGTGTGCTTTTTGGATGGTGCATGTGGCTCAAACCCAGGTTACAAGAGAGAAAGAGGGAGAGACACAGAGAGAGCACAAATAAGAAGAATTATGAGATTTTAGAAGAGCATACCTGCTTCTCATTCACAAAAATGCTAACAAACTCGCCAATTTTACCAGCTCTTCGCAACTTTCTCATTGTATTAGCAAAATGCTGAACACCAAAATTGAAATTACCCAATAGGGAGTTCGACAAGCAGGAAAAATGATATGGTAAATGCACAAACATGTACATAAGCAATCTATCATAATGGCCAATGGTACCTGCGGTCTCCGGTGCGTGCCAAGAATAAGCCCATTCAGAATAATCAGAAATGAATTTGGTGTATGTAGCTCTTCTCCAGAGAGTAACTCCAAATCTTCAACTCCCAAGCAGTAACACTAAACAGCAATGTTGCATTTTATCATACTGAGTAATGGAAAAAGTAACAGTAATATAACAAAATAGAAGAAATCATTCATCACATAAAACCAGCATTGAGCAGAGAAATCTACAACTTTACTCAGAACCAAGCATTTATGATTTTTTTTTTTTATTGTTTTCATTTGAAAATGTCCACAATCCACACTCGTCAAGTTTTCCAAGCAGTAACACAGACAATAAAAGTTTCACTTTTAGAGCATTTGTTCGCTAGGGTAAGTGAAACAAAATAATAACATTGTAACATAGCTGCAGAGATATGCACATGCCCACATATTTATTGAGATGGCCATGGTTGTTAGAATCAGTTCACTGAGTTGATTCGAGATGGCACAAGGCCCATAACCTCCCACAATGTCAAGCAAATATTAGCTAAATTCCTGCATTTATACCCAAAAAAAAACACCAATGTGCTTCTGGACAAGTTTAACAGTCATTTTGCAATTTTGCTCTCCAAGGCCAGTCTCACAAACTCGCTTCTGTGGGCATGTTCTTACTGGATGGAACCTGGTACCATTATTCTTTTTCCTTCACCTGTTTGGCTTACCAGTGCTGCTATGTTTATTCGGGCTCGAATTGCATTTTCCATAGTGGCCACTTCTAATTTAGGCCCCGCTTGGGAACTGCTTTGAAGAGCCAATCGCACAATTGGCCCAATCACAGTTCCCAAAACCATTCGGTAAATCCTTTTATTACGGCGTCCAAAATTTTACGGTGCAATTGCCAATCGTGAAAAATCCACGATTGCTAGCAACATCCCTTGAACTGGTTTTGGAAATAGGGGATTTTTTGTGATATCCACCACGGTTCCCAAACGGGGAAGAGGAAAAGGGCGCTTAATAACCACCATAATACCATCTCTTCTTTTTATAAATGTCGCAAGTGATGCACCTGCAACTATCTTTCAACCCCAACCATTCAACTTCTGTCACACAATTTGAAGAACAGATTTGAAAACATAAAAGTGAGTTACCGGTAGTGACGTCCCCAACTAACTCTAAGCTAAACTCGTAAGTTGAAATGTCCATGGAACACATGGTAACTCTATAAGTTAATTTGAATGATTAAAATGCAGTTTGGAACAGTTGTTTCTCTTTTCTTTTATATTTCTCTTGCGGGAATATTGTTTCCTTGGGCTCTGTTTGGTTTATGGATTTAGTGATGGAAAGGAAAGGAAAGGAAAACATAAAGGAGAACAGTTTTCGTTGTTTGGTTAGTGAGGAAACTAGGAAGGAAACTAAAATATGACAAAAAATATAGTGAAAATAAATTGAATTTTGTGAGTCACTTCCCTATATTTTCTCACAATTATATCTTGAATTTTTTTTGTTTTTAATGTTAAGCATGGAGGAAATCACAAGGGAACGAGGTATGAATGATCGAAATGTTTTGCATAATGTATCTTTGTGCTTGACATGGGTTATGATGTTGATAACAAGCTCCTATGAGTTATTTGCTGATGTTGAGGGTGTTAGATATTAGCTCTTTTTTTATTTTATAAGTGTCAAGGAAACTATTGTAATTTTATTATTTTGCTCTATGAATAATATATATACAACGGTTAATCAGTTTGATTTCCCTAAGCTTTACCAAATAATGATGTTAACATGGTATCAGAGCCATCTCAGCCCCTAACACCACCAACCCAAACCGCAAGCCACCATCACAGCCTCCCAACACCACCACCACCTACCCTAGCCGCAAGCCCAAGACACCATCGCAGCCTCTCATCACCACCACGTACCCTAGCCGCAAGCCACCCTCTCTGCTCCTACCTGCGACGCTACCAACCACCCACCCAAACCCTGAGTCGCAAGTTCACAGCCCTACTGGTCTGATCCGACACCACCCTACCTCTCCAAACCCTAGTCGACATTCAACCCAGCCCTACCACCGCTCACGGACAGCCCCACTGGCTTGATTTCGACCCCAACCTTCCTCCTCTTTCTCTTCTCACTTGCCGACAGCCCCTCAGTCAGGTCTGTCTCAGCATTTTGGTTGAAGTTTCTTCGTTTCCTCCCTTTTTTGGGTTCCCTCATGGACCCCAGATCAGCCTCTTGCTGATCCGTATGAGCATATGAACGCGTGCTTGTCTTACGGTATCTAGTTTGCTCCCTGCCTTCTTTTGGTGTGATTATTGTTGGTATTTCCTTCACTTGTTGGAACCATGGCTGATGATAAAATTACGTCATCCGGTGATCCTAAACAGGCCCAAGTCACCTAGTTAGTTGCTTCCCAGGATAACCCAACCCTTAAAATCACAGCCTCCAATGGCCAAACTATGTACCTTGGTCACAGTTTGTTCCTCTTTATTTGGAAGGGAAAGTGGAGGAGGGATATATTGATGGGACTGTACAAGTACCGAATGTAACTGATGGTAGTTACGCTAAGTGGAAAGTTGAGAATGCTCTTGTTAGGGCATGGCTAATTACGCTAAGTGGAAGGTTTTTTGGGCATGACTACAGCTCGCGATATTTGGGATACCGTTGCTCATATCTACTCCCGCGAGGGGAATTATGCTCAGGAGTTTGAGCTGTCTATAGTGATTGATAGCTCAGAGCAGGATACCATAACTGTTATTCAGTACTACACTTTTATCACTACCCAGTGGAAACATGTTGATCATCTCCAAGACGATCATCCGTCTTGTCCACAGGATGTTGCTGGGTATCGGAAACTTCTAGAGAAGCAACGCGTATTCAAGTTTCTTCAGGAGCTTAATTCCGAGTATGATTCTGTTCGTAGTGTGGTACTTGGGATGGATATTCTTCCCACTCTTCGAGAAGCATTCGCTTTTGTTCAGAAAGAGGAGAGTCGTCGTTCTGCTATGCTTCCGGTTACCTCTACCGAACGCTCCGCCCTTGTTTCTACTCCACCTCCAAAGGGCACTTCGCACCCTCGTGGTCCACATTCTCTGAGTGGGTCTGACTCTTCTGAGAAGTCGCAAAAGTGGTGTGATTATTGCAATCGTTGTGGACATGTTAAGGTACCTGTTGGAGTCTTCATGGTCGTTCATCTGGGACACGTAAAGGTCGCTCTGGCGGTCGTGGAGGACAATCTCGTGCCTTCCATAGTGAGGTGATTGATGTTACCGACTCAGGGTCTATAACTCCACCTCCACCTGGATCAGCTACTTCAGTCCCGTTATCTGAGGATGCTTTGCAGGGTTTAGATGTCCTTCGTAGCTTGATGACACTCGTCACTCTCCGTCTACTCCTACAAGTGCTTCCACTTCATTTGCCCAGATAGAAAACTTAGTACATTCTCTCACAGCATGTTTGTCCCGCTCATCGTCTCCTTGGATTATTGATTCTGGTGCTTCAGATCATTCGTCTAGTTCATCCGATTTGTTTTCTATGTATACACATTGTTCAGGGCAAGAGAATTCGTATTGCCGATGGCACCTCATCTTCTGTTTGAGGAAAGGGTGCCATTCCTCTGTTTTACATGTTCTGAGTTTCACTTCTAATCTTTTATCTATTTGCCGTATCACTCGTGATCTTAATTGTAGTGTAACCTTTTTTTCCTTCCCATGGTGTTTTCCAAGACCTTACTTCACGGAAGACGATTGGCAGTGACAGAGAGGAGCATGGTCTTTACCTGCTGGATGTATGAACGAAGGGAGCACACCACACTATGGTGTCTAAGAATAAGTTTGTTGACGTTTTGCTTTGGCATAAGAGATTACGCCATCCCTCCTTTTATTTACTTGAGCATTTATTTCCGTCTTTACTTGTCAATAAAGATGTTTCGAACTATTTATGTGAGTCATGTGAACTTGCGAAACATCACCGGGCATCTTTTGCACCGAGAATTAATAAAAGTTTAGCTCCTTTTACTTTGGTTCATTCTGATGTATGGGGTCCTTCTCGTATTTTGTCTTTAAAAGGTCATCGTTGGTTTGTTAGCTTTGTTGATGATTATTCTCGTACCATATGGCTTTATTTGATGAAAAACAAAAGTGAAGTTTTTTCCATTTTTAAACAATTCTACCAAATGGTGGTGGCACAATTTGGAAAGGGAATTCAGATACTGCGTTTTGACCAAGGGGGGAGAGTACATAGACTCGAAACTTGGAGATTTTTTTTCTTCAAAAGGGATTATTCATCAGACGTCTTGCACTGACACCCCACAACAAAATGGGATAGTAGAACGCAAGAATCGTCATTTACTTAATGTTGCTCGTTCTATTTCACGGCCAATGCTCCCAAATCATATTGGGGTAATGTTATTCTTATAGCTGCATACCTCATTAGTCGTTTGCCCACTTAGGTTCTCCAAAAAAAGGGCTCCCATTGAACTTTTATCCCAATCTTCTTCTCTTTTTTCTATTCCTCCTCGGGTCTTTGGTTGTGTCTGTTTCGTTCACAATCACTCTCCCACCCGTAGGAAACTAGATCCTCAGGCTATAAAGTATGTCTTCGTGGGCTACTCTCCTACCCATAAAGGCTACAAGTGATATAATCCTCAGTCTAAGTAGTGGTATGTGTCCATGGATGTCACATTTCATGACTTTGTTCCTTTTTTGGGGCATTCCAAGACATCTGTTCAGGGGGAGAAGAACAATGAAGAGATCCTTGGTACTTTACCAGAGATTCCTGTTATTCCCGTTGGTGTCACCCCAGAAGGAGAAGAAAACCGAAAAATGTGGCGAGTGTAATAGAAATAGAGGAAGTGATGGAGGTAGAGCCAAGTACTCCTAAACAGGGAGAGTTGTTGGGAACAGAAGTGGAGGTACCAAAGGAAAAAAGAATTGTTAGTTTATTCCAAGGGTTTATGGAGTAAGAGAAGAAGCAAAGAGGTAGAGACCATTACTCATTTTCCTCTACTGCCATCTCTTCCAACTGGTGAGGCTCCAACTGACTTTGATTGTGATTCAGGTAATTTAAATAACACCTAACCTGTAGAGTCTAGTGATCTTGATGTTCCTATTGCTATTCGTAAGGGTGTTAGATCATGTACTCAACACCCTATTTCAAATTTTGTGTCCTATTCCCACTTATCTTCTGCTTACCGTGTCTTTCTTTCAAGTATTGCATCTATTGATGTACCTAATCATGTTCAGGATGCTCTCAATGTTCCCAAGTGGAAACATGCCATGGATGAGGAGATGAATGCTCTTCACAAGAATGGTACTTGGGAGTTGACTAAGTTACCTGTGGGCAAAAGAACTGTGTAGTGCAAGTGGGTGTATACAGCGAAGCATAGAGCAGATGGCTTCGTTGAGAGGTTTAAAGCATGCCTCATAGCCAAAGGATTCACCTAGACTTCTGGGGAGGAGACATTTGCATCGGTGGCTAAGATGAATTCTGTCAGGATCCTTCTGTCTCTAGCAGCTAACCAGGAATGGCCACTTCATCAGTTTGATGTTAAAAATGCGTTTTGCATGGTGACTTGGAAGAAGAGGTGTACATGGACATTTCTCCGGGATTTGAGAATTCCAAAACGGAAGGAAAGGTGTGCTGGTTAAAGAATGCCTTATATGGTCTTAAGCAGTCTCCAAGGGCATGGTTTGAGAGATTCACACAGGCTATGTGCAGATATAGCTTTAGACAAAGTCAAGCTGACCACACCTTATTCATCAAACAGTACTTGCAAGGTACGACTACCGCACTAATTGTGTATGTGGATGATATTGTCCTCACAAGTGATGACTTAGAGGAAATGCAGCGCCTCAAGGAATATATGGCAACCGAATTTGAAATAAAGTATCTAGGAGAACTGAAATACTTTCTTGGGATTGAAGTTGCGAGGTCTAAACATGGGATCTTCATCTCTCAGAGGAAGTATGTTCTTGATCTCCTAAATGAAACGGGAATGCTTGGAAGTAGAGTATGTGATACCCCTATAGAGTTCAACCAAAAACTAAGTGATGACAGCAATGGGGCAATGGTTGACAGGGGGAGATATTAGAGACTTGTTGGAAAGCTCATCTATCTCTCTAATACACGTCCTAATATTGCCTTTGTCGTAAGTGTGGTAAGTCAGTTCATGCATGCATCCCGGGAGTCACATATGGATGCAGTATACTGGATACTAAGGTATCTTTAGTTTACCCCTGGTAAAGGCTTATACTTCAGGAAACATGACCATCTCCGATACACCGATGTTGATTAGGCAGGTTCTGTGATAGACAGACGGTCTACTTCAGGATACTGCACATTTGTGGGAGGCAATCTTGTTAGTTGGAGGAGTAAGAAACAAAATGTGGTAGCTAGATCGAGTGCTGAAGCTGAATTTAGAGCCAAGGCTCAAGGTGTAAGTGAGCTCCTATGGGTCAAGTTGTTGTTTAAGGACTTAAAACTAGAGATTGGTGATTCAATGAAGTTGTACTGTAATAGTAAGGCCACTATTAGTATTGCACACAATCCGGTACAACATGACAGGACTAAGCATGTTGAGATTGGCATGCATTTCATTAAAGAGAATCTGAATAATAAAACTATTTGCACTCCATTTGTGAAGAGCTGTGATCAACTAGCGGATATTCTTACTAAGGGAGTTGGTTTTAGATAGTTTCATGATGTGTTAAGCTAGTTGGGATTGAGGGATATCTTCGTACCAGCTTGAGGGGGAGTATTAGATATTAGCGCTTTTATTTATGTTATAAGTGTCAAGGAGACTATTGTAATTTTAGTATTTTGCTCTCTGAATAATATATATACAAGGGTTAATTAGTTTGATTACCCTAAGCTTTACCAAATAATGTTGTTAACAGAGGGAGTACTTGTTCTATCACTAATTCACTATAAAAGTAGCTCCATTGTGAGTGTTAAACAAGTATCTCCATTGAGAGAGTGATCGAATACCACAAGAAGTTGTCAAAGTAGCATGCCTAAAGAGTATGGGTAAGTAGCACGCCAATATAGAGCATGCAGTACTGAGAAAGAACAAGGTACTTAGGAGATATTTAGTTATGTATGATTCAAATTTATGTTCAATTGCTATACAATATATACATGATTTCCTATCCAAAAATTATAGTATTCATTGAGCTATAACTCATGGTTATTAAACAGTCATTTCAGGAAAGGAGAATGAAGAATTAGAAGAGAATAGAAGAGGAGGGGAAAGTGACTATGTATATTTATACATATATATTTTGAGAGTTGTGGCAAGAAGACAAGTATATGGTACTTGGACAATGTACAAGTCTTTTGGTAATGTGACAAAGTTGCGAAGGCATTTTTTGTTTGATTAGTACTCAATTTGAGTTAAATTTTTACACTTTGGTAATGCCCAATATCATTTTTGGAAAGATTAGGTCACTTATAAAGTAATCAAGTTTCTATTCACAGTTGTAAACGTCGCTGTAAAAAGTTCGTACAGACTGCTAGTTATGTGGTACAGATCGTTGTACAGGGTGTACGGTGTACAGGTGGCATATTCTTCCTGACAGTGACAGCTTGACCTTAGTATATTCCAATGAGCGTAACTTTCTCTAGAGAACTCAAAAGCACCCACCGTTTGTTGCATTGGAAACTAGATTCTCATAAGTCGTACCTTTCCGTTTGGTATAAGACTTATCACCAAATGGTATTCCTATTTTTTGAAATGTGTTTTTAAAGTTAACTAGTATACCCTTGCATCAAGTCTATTGCATAATAGTTGCTCATCACTTAATTCCAATTAGTTGATGATACTTTTACTAATTCCTACTGATGTAATGTCATGAAGAAGGAAATAATTTCATAGCAGGAAAGATAAACTGGGAAAAAGAATTATGAAATATTTCTATGCACTACAATGCTTCTGCTATTCATCGTTTAGTTAATATGCGAATGTGCGGAAATAAGAACGCGGTGATATGCTGTGCGCCCTTACGCCACTCACACTGGATTTCGAGTGTGACAAACAGCATATAACTGAAAAAATGGTTTCAGTTTCACGTCCATAAAAATAGAAATTCCAAGAGAGAACTAGATACAATACCAAAGCTTTTAATGGTCCTTCCACTTCGTCAGTTGTAACATGAGTCATCAGGGCCAAATTTTTCACCAATCCACAAGCCTCTCCTTCTGGAGTATCGCAAGGACAAAGCATTCCCCACTGGAGATTAAGCAGATAAGCGAAAAATAAATAGAGAAAAAACTGTGTATTGCTGACAAAGAGATGAAATCAAGCTTGCAAAATCCTAGAATCATTCAAACAAAACGCTGCAAGAGTGATGCAAATTAATGCTCACATTCACAAGAATAACGAAAAACGTATGAAGATTTAGCGTTTGAAGGGTTAAAAAGCCGAATGCAAGAGCTATGTTCTGTTATATCAAAAACTGATCCGTGCACCCTCTCAATGCATTTATTTGTACTCCTAAGTAGTTACTCTACTCTCACATATTGGTCACAAATCAAACTAATATATCAAACATACAATCAAGGACAAGGTACAGCGTTTCAGCAACAAAAAAAAAAAAAAGACAAGGTACAGCAGCTATAATATGTTGTATTACAAAATACTGCATCAAAGTGCTTGACCAAAAAATCAACCTTACCTGGCTAGGTTGCAATGCTCTAGGTCCACTAACTTTCCTAGACTTTTCAAATTGAGGGCAGATCTTTGTCATGTGGCCCAACGTCCCTATAAAAGATAGCCTAGCTACAACCTAGCAAAAAGTGGAATTTACCTTCAGTCAATATTATATTATTATTAGGGACTGTTTGGGAAGTCAAAGAACCAGTTCTGTTGTTCATAAGTGAACCGGTTCTATAAATTCAAGTTTTGGTGAATCTCCATTTCTTGCATAGGAGTAGGGGCCCAGTATAATATCCCTCTTAAATCTGCTTCTTTGTCAAACCAATGCAATCTTGGTTCTCATAAAAACCAGAGAGAAAATGAGATTGGGACTTACCCAGAACCTATTTTAAGCATTCCCAAACAGGCCCAAAAAAAGTTAAGCAAGGCCACACAAAAGCAAAATGACTGACAAGAGGGGTTTTATAGACAACCTGTGTCATGCCTTTCCTGTGCATTTTGAACCGTTTGAGATCCCAGTTGCCAGTAGAAAGGGCTCTTTCTAGGCCAACAGTAATGCTATCTCTCACTATATACTGCAAGAGAGAGAGAGAGAGAGAGAGAGAGAGAGAGAGAGAGAGAGAGAGAGAGTATACCAGATTAAAGCCTCGATATCAAGAATAACTCAGAGACATGCAACGTAAAAGAAAAAGGATGAAAGAAACAATTCAAGAAAAGATGGAAATGAAGATAATTTGAAAGAAACAACATTTCTTCCCAATTCCCAAAACTGCAATAAGACACTGCAGAGAGTGCAGACAAATGGCATTTTCAAAGGAAAAACATTTGCTGGTGATGTAACCATTAAAGCATTTGAGTGTAATTTAACCTTAAGAAAGAATGGTGTGGAAACGTAGTTTCTTATTATTCAGATGATACTCTCCAATTCTACTGCTGCAGAACACCAATCATATATTGCCAAACTGCTAATATCCATATATTGGTACGATGTAATAACATTTTAAGGAAACAATCAAGGACCATGTGCATCCTTGGTAGAACTGACTAGGTGCATCCTTGGTAGAACTGACTAGTCACAATAATAAAAACAAATCTGTCTTTTGTAGTAAATAAAATATTTCTTGAAAGGCATCCGAATAAAAACGTATGCAATAAACAGATTAGCATGGTTTATGAATAAAAAGAAACACAACAGTCTCCTAAAATCTTTGACAGTATTTAACTACTGCAATCAAGCCACCAATAAAAAATCCCAAGAAATGTTTATATGCACTTGGCAATTCATAGTTTTAATGAGTGATTTAATACCTCTGCTTATGTATTCCAAACTCCATTTCCTAAATGCACATACTATTCTAGATAGTATATTTTCCTCCTATGAGTACATGGATTCATATATCTCATCTCAAACTCTACCAAGTCTTTTCTTTAGTATTCCAATGTGCTTCGGCTAAATAGTCTCCAAAATCTAGGTCATTGATCTACATAAGGGAATACATACAGAGTTGAACCCTATAGGTTCATTATTCTGGTCGACCAGAGGACAAACACCGAAAATTTGATTCTGGCAGCATAAAAACGGAAAAAGAAATCAGAAAAGGTAAAAATGAAAACAATGCATACATGGGTAATCCGGAAAATCCACGGAAGATCATTTCTATCCTCCTTTTTTTTTCTGCCTTGAAGAAGATATACAAGATAATTCTTAGGGTAAATTACACAAACCTCCCCTGAGGTTTGCCTTAATTACACGGACCTCCCCCCTAGTTGCAGAAATTACACAGACCTCCCTCGAGGTTTGTAATTAGGCAACAAAATGCCCCCTCCCCTAACGGTCTGTTAGTTTCTTTACATTAGCCTCCCCTGAAAATTACAATTAGCCCCCCTAATATTATAAAATTGTCATACTAAGCCCCCTTTCTCTTATATTTTTGTGCTAATTATAAAATCCCTCCTCTCTCTTATGTTTTTGGGTTAATTTTTTAGCATTAATTTATATTATCTACACAAAATACATATAAATAGGTCCAAAAAAAAATTTTCCCCGAACAAACCTCTGTCAAGCCCCCCTGTATTAATTTTCTAGATCCGCCCCTGCCCCTATGCTTCAAAAGTGGACACTTAACCCCCTGTGACTATGGACTAAAATAGAACTGTTATGATTTCACTCAAAGAGCGTTAATCCCAAAATTAACATCACAAAAGGGGTTAAGTGTTTATATTTTTAACCAATTTTAGAATTTTCGTCAATTTTCATCACTTTTGAAGCATAGGGGCAGGGGCGGATCAAGAAAATTAATACAGGGGGGCTTGACAGAGGTTTGTTCGAGGGAAAAAAAATTTTGGACCTATTTATATGTATTTTGTGTATATTTTGTGTTGATGATATAAATTAATGCTAAAAAAAATAACCCAAAAACATATGAGGGAGGAGGGATTTTATAATTAGCACAAAAATATAAGAGAAATGAGGCTTAGTATGACAATTTTATAATATTAGGGGGGCTAATTGTAATTTTCAAGGGAGGCTAATGTAAAAAAAACTAACGGACCGTTAGGGGAGGGGGCATTTTGTTACCTAATTACAAACCTCGAGGGAGGTCCGTGTAATTTCTGCAACTAGGGGGGAGGTCCATGTAATTAAGGCAAACCTCAGGGGAGGTTTGTGTAATTTACCCTAATTCTTATGATCTCAAACCAGAAATCCAGCCAGGAAACTCTCCATGGGTAATCATGTTACCTTGAACCCATTGGAAGTCTAACGCAATATTAACAAAAAATAAAAAACAAATGTTTCAGTTCATTATTCATTTCAATTGTTTCATCATTTACCTATTGTTGCCCTTTCGCTAAAAACATACATCCACGGTAACTTGAAAAAAGCACCATTATGAGACAAGCTTTATGTTACTTATGTAGCACAAATACGAACATGGGACACACATATGACACAATACGAACACACGAAAACGGAAAGAAAAAATAATAATAATAAATAAAAATAAAAATAAAAAAACTAAAAAAATGTAGAATCTAGACATGACTAGGACACGGTATTTGCCAAACAATGATACACCATGCCATGTCTGCTTCCTAAATTTTGAAAAATAAAACTATTACTTATCTAGTAATATCCCATTTATTATATTACGACTTTTAGCCTAACATTTTGAAAAAAAAAAAAAAACAAACTTAAAAGAGCCACCTTGTCGAGTTCACTCCCGTGTCTGGTCTCGGTGAGTGTTGTATAAAAAATTAAGACCATTTTTTCGCGTGGCCAAAACGTGCAGCGTGTCCCCAAACCAACACGGAAACAGCATCTAAATTGAACTGTCGGCGCTGTCAGGCACTTCTAATCAATATGCCTAACAACCTAACTCCCAGACCTCTCAGGACTCCCACATAAAGGACTTCTGTTAATATTTGCACAGCTTACCTTTTGAGCAAAACTAATTCAGGGTTATTGCTTTCTTCACTTTTCCACGAGATTTTTTGACATGCATACACATTCAAAAAAAAATGAAAAAAAAAAAAAAAAAAAATTGTGTATGCAAAGCATGGTAATATTATCAAGACTGCAGCACATACTTAGCAGCATGGTTGCTTGAATCAATCGATTCACTAGCCGATTATACGAGTAGAATTCATACAACGTGATACAGTTTTAGCTTCAATAAGATGCACTAATCGTAATTTTGAACTTCTAAGTTTGGAATTTTGAATTTTAAGTGGAAAATTCTCAACAATTTAAGCCTTCATATTGCATGAAACCTATGTTAAATTGTTATTTTGTTCATTTTAAGCATTGTATGTGTTATAAGATTTATACATACCATGATTTATATTCAAAATAAATAAATTTACAATTCACGATTTGATACCATTCATAATTTTGGCAAACTGATTCACGATTTGACAGTGTTGCTTAGCTGTGTTAAGTGGAACAACAGATAACCTAATAGAAGTTTCAGCTTCTTGATTTTATCTCGTTTCACCTCTGTTGGGTTCATCAATTTAGTGAGGAAAAGGAAAACAAAACCTTGAGGAAAGAACTTCTCTTTGTTTGGTTCATCAGGAAAATAGTGAGAAAACTTTTAAAATTATAATTTTTTTTGAGTCAATTCCTTACTATTTTCTTAGTTTCACACTATATTGTTATAATATATATATATATATATAATGCTATTTAAGCATACATTGAAGTACTAGTGGAAAGAGAAGGGAGATAGTTTTCCTTCTTGTTTTCTTATCCTTTTCCTTCTCTATGTCCGCAAACCACACAAAACTTTAGTGAAAGAATGAAGAAATGTGAGGCTTGAAAGCTTTAGATAACAGTTCGAAGAATTACTAGAACTCAAATTGCAAATTTCCACACACTCACCTGAGAGAAGTCAAACCGACTAGACCGGCTAGCCTTCGCTAAGGTGACATCCGCCATCTTCCTCGCCTCATCATTCATTGTCTTGAACAAATCCTACCAAAAAAAAAATTTAATAAATAAAAAATAGTCCACAGAAAAGATAACACAACTAACCAAGTAGCTGGAGCACTTCTGGCATGAAATAAGTTATCAGATATACCTCAAAGAGCAGAGATAGCAATTGCCCAGATAGTTCCAGGCGCTTGTTCCCCACGTAATCCTATGAAATCAGTATTGGGAAATATAATCAACAGACGGTAAAACCATCAAATGACACCTAGCAGTCCACTCATTCCTATGACCTTTCAAGAGCATAATAACAACCTTAGTATTTAGATGTACCATTTCTTTCCCTTAGAAAGCGAGTAAATGTAAGATAGAGAACCTTGGTTTTAAAGAACGAAGTAATTAAACAGAAAACCAGCAGCCACCGAAGTAGTGAAATCAATAGAAGATGTCATTTCAGAAGGAAATAGTTGCTTAACATATTGGATGTCATTATACACACAGCCGTTTGTCCTATCCCATAGAGTAAGAGAGAACCACTCATAAGTTCATCATAAAGATGGGATTTCCATAAGGGGGGAGGGGGGTCATAACATGGTTCAAACTTCAAAGTCGTGGCATCTGACAACATCTTGGGATGCTCCGCAATGACTCAGTCACGGAGTTGCGTCCCAGTATCCAGCGATGTGCAACATTATGCAGAACTGATATTCAGAAATTTAAATCTAAAATCATTGATTATAACGAAATTGACCCATCAAATAAACAAAATAAACTATCCACCACACGTGATATGGTCTAATTCTCGAATACAGCCATTATGAAACAAGTCTATGTCAAAATTACACGATACTATAGTTGCAGCTATAGAAAACAATCAAAAAGTTACTTATTATTTGTTAGCTAAACACGATCAAATCAACCTCTTTCTTACTCTTATCATAATTTTCTCTATAACATCAAGTACAAATGACAGGATATTCACGCCATATTTAAGTAAAATCAATGTTCTAAAAATAGCTAGGCAGTAGGCGGGCGGTGGAGGGGGGGCCTAGGCGGAAAAATTATTTTAAAGCAAAGTTAATAATATAGAGACAATTCTAATATATCCAGGATCCTCCATCAGACTCAAACTCATACTCCTCATCACCCTCTTCTTTTGTATCCCCATCCGATACAACTTGCATTGTAACTTATCCAAATTTCCAGGCTCCACAGCTATCGCATAGTGTCCCTCCAACATCATCTGAATTTCGCTTCAGAAGTTGGTTTGATTGAGACGCGGCATCTAATGCCGCAGAAGTGACATTTGTCGCAATCGTCTCTCTCTCTCTCTCTCTCTCTCTCTCTCTCTCTCTCTCAAAGTTTGTCGACTACGGTGCGAATGGTTAGGAGGGTTTTTTCCCTTATTATTTTACAAAAATGACAATCCCACCACTGGCCCGACTAGGCCTAGGCCCGGCCTAAATTGCTGTGTGATTTTTGCAGAGGATTAGGTGAAAATCGAGGCGGCTGGTCACGGAAACCAATACTTTGAACCAGGGTAAGACGTCTCGAAAACCAATGATATTGAGATGACTTGGGTGAGACGTCTTGGACGCATACAATACTTTGAGTCAGGGGTCATAAAGGAAGGATTTCCAGGGTAAGGGAAGAGGCTGATTCACCAGATTCTTGTGGAAAAAATTCCAACATTTTTCCTGAAGCGGGTGTTGCAAAATTGAGAAAATATCTCACTAGAGTTTAGCTCTTTGGCTATCTTACAAGCTACTTACTGCCAAATCTTCCCAACTACTTACAGTCAAATCTTCCCAACAACTTACAATCAAATAACAGTTGACTATCCTACTAAACAGGTGTCTATCACCCAATGTCGACCAACCCTCTTAGTGTATTCAGCATTCATCTCAATGAGCTGAAGCACCATTTGGGGTACTTGTCACATAATGAGAGGGAGGGGCTTAATGTCCTCATGGGAAGATGCGCGTACGTTGGTGAACCAAGAATTGTTGAATGTAGAAAAGCTGGTGGGTCCTTGCAAATTTGCAAGGATGAACCATAAGCAGGGTACAGATGAACCCAGAGGCAACATGAGGGTGGAGAGTAGAGAGTTGAAGGAAGGAGCGTGAGAGGAACAGAAGTTGACCAATTAAGATGGGGAGTTGCAACATTTCAGAGCTAGGTCTAAAAGTAAAACGAGGACTAATAAAACTATATAGAAAGGGGGGGGGGGGGGGGGGGGGGGGATGGGGCACAGTTAACCTATTAAGATAGTTTCAATTTGATTGTTTATGTCCTATACCTAATTAGGTTATCAAGAGAAGGAAAACAGAAGAAAAATTAACTTTGTTGTGTTTTCCTCCATGCGTAAATGACATTTAAAAAAAATGAAGATATAAAACTAAAGGTAAAAAAAGTAGGGATCAAGAGAAGGAAAACAAGAAGAAAAATTAATTATGTTGTGTTCTCCAACCATTTGTTCTTTTCCTCACGACATTCCTTAAGCTCTGTTTGATTCTTCGATTTAGTATGGGAGAGGAAAAGAGAGGAGAAAAGGAAAAAAGAAAAGCAAAGAGAAAAGGATAGAGTAAAATTTATTGCTCTTGTTTGGTTCTGTTGGAAAACAAGGAAAAAAGAGTGAATTCGTCAAAATAATCTGCAACATCAAACCAGAAGAAACTGAGACACACACACATACACATACACACACCCACACCCGTATAGTTATTACCAGGACTTACATAATGATAAGGATTATCTTAAACAAGACTTGATATACTTCTACAAACCTATATAAAGATCGAATTGTCCAAAAATCTGAGATAATAAAGTAGAAAATTGTACAAACAGATTCAGGCATGTGGTTAATGCAGTTTCATTAACAAAAACTGTATATATCATGCAAAGGAGAAGAAAAAAAAAAAGCAGACTTCAATGTGAACCAAGATCAAAGGTTTCAGACCGAAGTTCTTTAATTGAATAATAGATTTCAACATGAACCCTGTTAGCAATACATATCGCCAATCAAGGGTCTTTCAGAGAGATTCAGTGGTCGGAACTCATGGATGCTGATCGTTGAGGCAGATCGATCGTCGAAACTTGTTGATGCTAATCTCCGATAGTTTCTTCCGGACCGACTAACTTAGGTCGCTTGTACGCGATCATGCAAACCTGAGAGGGTCTCGATAAAGAGACTCACTAACTTTTCCTCGGGGATTTCCTCTTCTTTTTTCTTTTTCTTTTTTTTTTTACTCTTATTAGGTGGGTGTGTGGATTCTCTAAAATTTTACTTTCCCCCCTAAATCTCTCACATTTTCTTTCCCTCGAAATTTTCCACAACCACCAAACAAAAGAAAGCAAAATCCTTAGCATTGTCTTTTCTTTTCCCTACTGTATCCAAGAACTAAACAGAGCCTCAGCAACCAACCAAAGAAATGTGATTTCCTAAGGATTAACCTTCCCTCACTAAGTCCATGAACCAAACAGAGCCTTACTCCTTCATTTATTCATTTTCTTTTTTTTATGCAGTACAGTAAAATCCCATGAATTGAATGTTTGAGAATAGCCCCTTCTGTACTCCGATATGCAGAAGAACACCATAGAAGAACTGTACAAAATTTAAAGCCTCCTCTGTAGTAGATACTATAAAACTTACACATTAAAGGTATCATCTCTTGTAGAACAGAGCAATGTTCTAAAAATCGCTAGGCGGTAGGTGGGAAATTTATTTTAAACATAATTAATAATATAGAGACAATTCTCATATTAAAAAAAAAATCACATTATCAACAAACTAAGCCTCTAACTCTTCTTCTCCATACCCCTCCAATACTCTCTCTCCATCGGACGCAAACTCACATCAAAGTTAACTCCTCATAAAAATTAACCAAAAATTTTCATCTTTTTCCAAAAACACCCTTGATTTAATTTAATCTCATTTTACTAAACTTACAATCTCACCCCCACATTTTAGAAAAGACTCGCCTAGGTCCGCCTAATCTCCTGGGCGATTTTAACTAACACGGCAATGCCTATGGTAAAATCGCGGCGGCCAGGCTCTGCCAAGCGCCTAGGCCGATTTAGAACATGAACAGGGAAGTCATTGTTCTGCTTTTCAGATTTAATCCCTTACCAACATACATGTGTTAAAATTTAGACTTCACGTGCAATTTTGGATTATTGTGTTGGTATCATTATACTTCCACTAGGCAAAGAATTACTACCTATCATTTGAATCACTTTTGATAAAAGATGACGAATGTAAATTGAGTTGGAAACTTTCCAGTTGACAAACAAAAAAAGAAAGAATTGAAAAAACATACAGCAATACAAAGGATGTTCTTTGCTATAGGGACTTGTAATCTATTACCTTGTCATCCATTGTATCCTTATTTAAAATTGCCTCCATCATGCGTCTCAACATCACGGCAACGTAAATACATTTTGCACGAAAATTATGTTCACGGACCTTCGAAGAGGGAGAGTCAGAGGCGGCAGGAAAATTTGTAAAAGATTATCAAGTGCACAGACATTTTGAATTGTGAACAGAACTTACTGGAACATTAGCAATGAACAAATCACGAAGAATACTCAGAGCTCTGCCTTCCTGTTTATTATATCACAAAAGTTGGTGTCATTTTATTGTATAGTGAGCTGAAGTAAACATAAGAGTCTTTGAATCAAAAATATCAAACAAGAGAAAGAAAGATGAAAAGGGGTAACCTTTTCAACTGGAGAACTAAAATATGGAAATTTCTTAACCTGCAAAGGCAAGCAATATAAATTAACAAAAGCGAGAGAGACATAGTCTGCTACAATTAAAAACATGCCCAAAACAAAATCCTGCAGGATTTAACACAACCATCAAAAACATTACTTCAAAACCATATAACTATTCCTTTCTAGAGTAAAGAAGAAAGCACAGAGACAGGCTTAAAATGATAACAAGGCAATTAAGATGTTTTTTTCTTTTATGCTTTCCTCCATGCGTAAATAACATGTTTTTTTTCTTTTATGCTTTCCTCTCTAGGTCAATTAAGATGTCGTGGTCAAATCACATAGGAGAAAAAGAACGAACTCGGCAATATAGCCACCACATAATCAGACAAGACATTTAACCAGTTTGTTGAGAACCATATGTAACACCCGTACCCAGGGAAAAAGGTTTAATTATCTCATAATATGCATTAATTAATATAATTAGTGTCTAATATGGATTAAGGGGAGGCTTGGACTCGCCCGTGGAAAAAGTGTTCAGAGAAGGACACCATATGGAAAAGTCCCCAGTGGGGTGGGACAATTATTGGAGTGGGACCCAGTGAAGGGCCCGGATAAAATAAAATTTTCATTTTTATATGTTAAATGCATCTATGTGATTACATGAATATTTGCTTAAATGCGTTCATATTATATGATGATTTATGTGTTCGCATTTGACACCCAAATAAGGGTATAAATGAAAAAGATTTAAAATTAGTAGGTGCGATAGCAATTTCACAAAATACGTGGGGACCCACGTTGGGACCCATGCGGAACTTAGACAAACACCCATTTAGATAATTGGGTAGTGAATGGAATGTTTGGGGAGTTTATAATAGAAATCAGAAACTTTAGGGGTGCTAAATGAAAATTGGGAGCATGAGTCACTCCTACAATGCTTGGGAGAAAGACACCTAGTGTCTTCTCCATTAAACCAAGATGATCTAAAGAAAATTTGGGAGAGAGTGTGAGGAAGAGAGACGTTAGAAGAGGAAGAGAAGGAGAAAAATCAAGATATCTCCCAAATCTCCAATAATTGATCTCCAAACCTTCGACTAGGACTCCATTGGAAGGAATCACTCCGGAGTAGGATTTGGGCAAGAATTGTTAAAGAATTCACTTGTTTGGGGTAAAATCTATAAGAGGTGAGTGACTCTAATTCATGGGTTTGATGTAAATCATGTTAAATGTGTTAATTTATATGTTGACATGTTGAATTCTTGTAAATTAGAGTATGGACATGAGAATTGGGTACATATGAACTTGTTGATATATGTGGGTTTGGTTGGTTTACTTTAAATTGGAAGTTTAATATGTGTTAAATGATTTGTGAAGTGCCATGTTGAAGATTATGTGATTATGTGTTATGTGGGTTGAAGAAAGCCTTATGTTGATTCACCGTGGATTTACTCCATAATAAGGAGACGTGGAAAAACCCAACGGTGTAAGGGTACTCACCACGCTAACTGTGTAAAGGTGTGTGGGTGGCGACCCAGCTGTAGAAGGGTGTGTGAGAATGTGTGAATTAGAGGTGCTATATGCACATAAGGGCAAAAGGAAAGAGCGACGTCACGGTGAATTGATATTTGGTCTTTGGAGACTAAATGATATGTTAATTGTTGATTTGTGCATTGAATATGACATAACACTCATACATGTGATTAGTTTTACTCACTAAGCGAAAGCTTAAACAAATATTATTTTCTGTTGTGGTTATTGAATAACCACCGCAGGTACGGCACGAGAGGAGGAAAGGAAATGACCGGCACGTCGGGTTTGGGCTTGGGAGTTGTAACTATGTGTGGTTATGTCCATATGCTTAGATGGCTTTAGTTTCAAATGTAACTCTAATGCTTAAACAACTTGAGTTTTGGGAGGGTGTAATATGTCAAGTCCAAGTTGATGTTGTTTATGAGTTTTGTTATATGAGTTGTACTTGTAAACCACAAATGGTGTATATTTGGAGAGATTTGGGTTTTGTAAATATGTTCATAACTTGTAATATAATGTAACTTGTGGGTTAGTATCCTTGACTTGTGGATTAAAGACTTGACTCGTGGTTGTATCCATGGAGTTAGTTTTGGAATCCTACAACTCATGTGTTTAATGTAGATTTGAAGAAACTTATGTAATTTCTATGTGAAAGTTGTAGGTTGTATGTTTGGATCATTCCGGCAAGTCCGGATACATGGGTGGTAGATTTTGGTTAAGTTTCCCTTGTAAATAAATGTTCTTGTGAGGTTTGATCCTCTTGTTGGAAGGTTTATGTAAATGGTTGCTTGGAGATGGTTTGAAAGGCTTCTTTAATGGTTTATGTTGTTAGTTATAACTTGGGTTCATTTCCAAGAAGGTTTCATGAAATCTTAGTTTTTGCCAAAGGTTAAACTTCAAAAACTTGTTTTGAACTCAAAAGGAATTGTGTTCATGGTGGGTGTAATTCAATTATGAGTATGTGTATATTACACCATGTTTAGGAATGTATTTGAAAAGTTTCTTGAGGATTGAAAATGGTTATGGATGTGTCCATGAGGTTTGAATGATGATTTGGGTGAGTTTAGGCTGTTTAAACAGGGGTTTTGCTGTCAAAAATGACTTCTGCAGGAACCGGATCGATCCGGGCCTTAAGCGGATCGATCCGGAGCTTCTGGAGGAGCCAGAGATGACAATCTGCTAGATCCGGATCGATCCGGTTTTGGGCGGATCGATCCGCAGGTCCAGATTCAGCACTGTCGGCTTTTACGGAAACGGACATAACTCTCTCTAGAAAACTCGGATTCGCGCGCCGTTTTTTGCGTTGGAACCGGGACTCAAAGATCTATCTTTTGGTATAAAACTTTCTATAACTTATTAATTACCATTTTACCCTTGGGGCCTATTTTGTAACAATAGAGTTGTTTAATGTGGTTAAATACATGCGTTTCTTAGAAATTCGTATGTTTCTTTGCAAATTAATGTAATTGGGAGCTTGTAGCATTGTTACACGTGTCCTAATCCGCACGAGGCGGGTTGGGGTGTGACACCATATGTCTGTAAAGCAACTTTTTTTCTAAGTACATCTACAAGTATATTGATCCTATATGGCTATATATATATATAGAGAGAGAGAGAGAGAGAACCAAAGAGGGGTAGAGATAGAGGGATATGGGATGGGATGATGGAGCTCCGTGCAACTCAACTTCTACAGCAAGTACGACTTGCTTTTGAAAAAAAAACTTAAGTCTATATTAAAATGCACCTTTAAAAAAAGTTGAAATAACGATGATAATGTAATTTTAATCAGTGAGAATACATTCTGAAGATGTCATTCGAAACACACCCTAAAATTTTGAACTAAATGAAGCGTTGTAAAACATAGAACGGCAACCAATAAGATGGCTCATTAACTAGATCGCCAACTAGTTTTTGTGCAATTTGTCAACACCAAGAATCGTAATAAGTATCAAATCATGAATCCTAAGATTCAAATATTTTTTTTAGAAACTAGATAGTAATGTGTGCGCACAAAAACGCTGATAGTTTTCTACTTACAACTTTAAAATTGTATGTTCAAATTATGAATTGTTGTTGTAACCTAAGGTTTCCATCTATTATTTTTGTGTGTGAATTTTAATATTAGACATTGACAATATTTTCTTTTATTTGGTTATGTTTATTTATGTGTCCTATTTCAACCTTAAGATGTGTGTCCACATCATTTAGTTAATCACATGCCAGTCACATGACTTAAGTGGGGGCCAGCCAAGGTGAAAGGAGGGATCTATATAAGTTTGTTTTGGGAAGCAAAAAAGGGGATTGATTTTTGGTTTGACAGAAAACTCTAGCTGCTCCAACTCCTCTGCTACACCTTCTTCCCCCTCTACTGCTGCTCTTCTTCTTCTTCTTCATTTTCTTCTCCCTCTTCTTCTTCTTGTTTTCTTCTTTTTCTTCTATTTGTGGCTGCTACCTTACGGTTGCTGCTTCTTCCCCTTCTCTGCACTTCTTCTTCTTCTTCTTTATTGTTGTTTCCCCTTCTTCCTTTCTCTTCCTCTTCTTCTCTACTCTGCAGATTTTCTTTGCCAGTCCTTCCCCTTTCCCCATCTGCTGCCCCTGCTGTTTAGATTGGAGTGATTTGTTTTGGAAATTCTTTATTGTTTAGTGAATGTTTGAATAGTAAATAGAGCTGTGGTTTTATTAAGATAGCAGTCCTGCTGGGCTGATTTTAATACTTCTGCTATTGTTATATTTTTGCGTTCTCCATTTTATTTTTATAAACCTAGGATTGCATCAAGTGTGAATCGTGCAGAATCGTGAATCATATCGGGTTATATGACACTCAAATTGATGCATGTGAATCGATTCATGAATCGACCGATTCTAACTACCATGAGTAGAAAGACTAGAACACCTTTTTCTCAAGGAACTCCAGGGCTTGCTGCTGTGTGTATACGCCATTGCTTGCACATTCCTGAAAACGGAGGAACACAATGCATAAATACAATTACTATCCCAAGGGAGGTTAAAAAAAAAAAAAAAAGATGTCGCATAAATGAAGCTTAAAACATAAATTACCCTGGAAAAAAATAATAAATAAAAAGTGCAAACTACATCAATGACGATGATGAAAACAAAAGATCAGGTTTTCAGCGTCAGTATTGCAATGACAACACGAAAGCAGATAAAAGTTTATGATAAAAACAATAAAACATAACACAATATAAAGATAACATACATGAATATAAGGGTACCCAAGTGCCAATCATAGATGATTGGGATAAGGACATCTAAATTATGATAAATGTACAACAAAAAGAGAACAAGATTCTCATACCCAACTTACCATCAATTATTCTGAACATATTTCTATATGATACATGATTGGAACAAGGACATCCTAACTACGATAAATATAACCAAAAAAAAGGATTTTCTTAGCTAATCTTCCATCAAATATTATGAAAATATTTCTAGATTCTTCAAAGATTCATAATATTTCATTCAACCACATTACGGACTACGGTACCTCTATTGATGGCAAAAGTAGTGCACCATATCGAGGATCTCTTCCAACCATCTGTACAACTTCTTGATCACTCTCCATACCCATTGCCTTCATGACCACCATAATAGGAACCTATGACACAAAAATAAATTATAGTCCATACTTGGCGCGCGGGGGGGGGGGGGGAGGGGTTTGCAAAAAGACAAACAACCCACTAATGTGTGAAACAAGGAACAAAAACAAAAGCAAAGAGATGATATGTCATTATGACCTTGCTAACAAATTGATTTAGATATAAATATATCTTCTCTTTCTCCATCCTGATAACTGTTTTACTTTTTGTTGCCTCTGTGCTGCTTGTAACAGATGCTTGTATGCTGAAAAAAAAAATACTCAAAGTTGCTGAGAGCCTGTGAACCTTATGTTTTGGCAACACTAAAATGAAATGTTAGAATTAATCCAAGGATTGAAACCATGATTGACCAAACACATTTCACATATTTGGTCAAGAAAATGTTTTCAAACGTATTTTATGTATTTGGTCAAAACTCAAGAGTACTGCAGCGGGATACTCTAAGCTAATTCAAGTAAGGATTTTTATGGTAGTTCTCTCTCTCATTACTTAACTTGTGCAGTACAGCGAGTTTAGAGTACATAATATTTAGGTACACATCAAATCATAACTACTTTGTATATGTATATATATTCAAATATCAACAACATTTTCCTTCAGCTAATTTTTTCCTTACGGACATCAATGTTTGCTTACATTAGTACCAACCAAATACATATTTGTTTCTTGGCTAGATTTTCCATTCAAAGGTTAACAATGATGTGCATAGTACTATTAACTAACTCAATAATTCAAGCCAAGTAACCTTATAATTCCAACAATTACAAATGGAAATTATTCAAAGGGATAGGGAGAGTCCAAGAGGAACCAATTGAAAACAGGAAAAGTATGAATGCAAATAAGTAAGCAAACCATAAGATGAAACTTACGCACCATCCTTTCTTATCAGTATCAATAATTATTCTGTTCTTTGAAAGTTGTTCTTGTATCAAAATAACCTGGTAGAGAAAGCAGATTCACTGGTGAATTCAGAGATCTACAAAACATTTAGTCTATAAGACATTTAAAGAGGGGGGTGGGGTGGCGCGTGGGGTTGCTGGTTCTTAATATATGATACATGGGCATGTGGAATTTAAAAGTTCATCAAACATTAAGATGGGTAATTAATGCAAATACACAAAGCAAAGGCAATGACAAATAATACCCAAGAATTTAAATAACATAATATTCTCCTATATATTGCCGGGAAAAATAAAACAAAATACCACATAATGAAATTTATATTGGGCCATAGCAGTTGTCACTCTTAGCATCGATTTATGCAATCTGTCTTGGTCTTTAAGAAGAAACTTAGGGTTCTGACAGTTTAATGGATTTAGTGATGGAAAGGGAAGGAAAAACCCCGGAAAGGGAAGGAAAACCTCCCCAAGGAAACAATTTTCTTTGTTTGCTTATAAAAATTAAAATAGTGTGGAAAATGGGAAAGAAAATAAAATACAGTGAAAAATAACATAGGAAGACAGTACCCTCACTATTTTCTTAAGTTACAAGAAAATATTAATATTATTTACGCATGGACGAAGACCAGGGAAAACACAAGGATCTAGTTTCCTTTTTGTTTTTCTTCTATTTCCTTTTTCTTGCTCTAAACCACAAACAAAACAGATCCTAAAGCAATATTTGGAAGTCCATCACTCTATCCTTCCCTACCGCAAAATATATCTAGAAGGCTAAATCAGTGGAACAAATAATCTGCACATCATAAACACCCTTAAGCTAGAAAAGAACGGGAAGCTCAGACAGATCACACTTGTCACTTTGACTTCATCGGCTTTAGAAACATGATCATGATCAACAATCCTTCACTTTCTCATATACAACCTTATCACTACCTGCTTTTAAGATTCAGAACTCTAGAGTGCAATAGGAAGACAGCAATTTACAATCTCCCAAAGGAAGCTTTCACCCCTCCAAGACTATACCGATAAAGATACTTTTTTTCAACCTTTAATTAATCCTTGGTTGTATAATAATCTAAGGCTTAAAATTAAACAAAATCTCTGCATTGCTAACAACGAGGATAGAAGGATAATTAGTGGCGATTAAAATAGGTACTCCTTCTATCCCTGCAATGCTAACAATGAGGATAGAAGGTTAATTAGTGGCGATTAAAATAGGTACTCCACTACTCCCTCTATCCCATATTCAGAGTCTTGTATTCCATTTTGGGATGTCCCAAAATTATGTCCATCTTTGAAAAGTCAATGCAAAGTTTTCACTACTTTTCCAATTTTACCCTCACTACTCATGGTGAAAGGTCACTAATTGGGGCCACTTTTGGAAGAAAATGTTTTCTTTTAATGCAACGATTATGTTCCCTAATAAGTTGGATTCCCAAAGATGGACTCTAAATATGGGACGGAGGGAGTATGTGGTAGTTATCATGTTCTGATTTAGAAAGAAATAACGAATCCTTTACATGATTTCCATAAGCTTGGATGATTTCATAATGTGGTGAATAAATTGGTAGGCTTTAAAGTGGAATGGTGTACAAGGGTTAAATACAAAGTAATGATTTGAGCAAAAAAAAAAAAAGAACTTCTAAAGGAGAAATTTCTTAAATTGTACTATAGTTTGGGTAAGATAAATTGGTTGTCGACTTAATTAGGAGACATCTTAATAGGTGAGGCATGACTAAGTCTAATGAAGCAAGGTGGACATATTCTCCTTCAAGATAGAGTTGTTAAAACAATATTTGCAAGCTTAGGGTTAGAAAATAATCTAACCCCATTATATATTAATCATAAGAAGAAGGGAAAAATAATTACAATAAGACCCACTAATTAATATCTTAATAACAAGTAACTTAAATAAAACAACTACTCTCAACACTCCCCCTCAAGCTGGTACAAAAATATCTCTCATGCCCAGCTTGCCTAGAGCAGTATGGAAAGGTTGACTTCCTATTCCCTTGGTGAGAACGTCTGCAACTTGATCACTACTCTTCACAAAAGGAATGCAGATAACTCCACTACTAAGCCTTTCCTTGATAAAATGCCGATCAATCTCGACATGCTTGGTTCTATCGTGTTGAACAGGATTATGAGCTATACTGATTGCTGCTTTATTATCGCAGTACAGTCTCATGGAATCAACCTGTTCAATCCACAAATCCTTCAACAAAGATTTGACCCAAAGAAGTTCACAAATACCTTGAGCCATTGCCCTGCACTCAGCCTCTGCACTAGATCTTGCAACAACATTCTGCTTCTTGCTTCGCCACGTAACCAAGTTCCCCCCAACAAATGTACAATACCCAGAGGTAGACCTTCTATCAGTCACAGAACAAGCCCAATCAGCATCTGTATAAGCCTCAACCCTCAGGTGGTCATGCTTAGAAAAAAATAAGCCCTTTCCGAGAGCAGACTTCAAATAGCGAAGAATTCTAAAGACTGCATCTTGGTGTGACACCCGAGGAAAGTGCATAAACTGACTAACAACACTAACTGCAAATGTGATATCAGGGTGAGTATGAGACAAATAAATAAGCTTACCGACAAGTCTCTGATTGCTCCCCCTGTCAACCAATTCCCCGTTATTGTCTTCACTAAGTTTTTTATTCTGCTCCATAGGCGTATCACAAGCTCTACTACCAAGCATCCCAGTTTCTTTCAACAAGTCCAAAACGTATTTCCTTTGGGAAATAAAAATCCCTTGTTTGGATCTTGCAAGTTCAATTCCCAGAAAGAACTTCAGAAAAAAGTTGGAATGACAGTCCGGCTACCGAAGGCTCCCAAATCCTTTATCTCAAACTCTGTGGCTAACTCGTTTTTCAATTTTTCCATTTCCTCTAAAGTCGTTTCCTGTGAGCACAATATCATCAACATAAACAATAAGTGCAGTGGTCTTACCCTGTGTAGAATGTTTGATGAATAATGTATGATCTGCATGGCTCTGTCTAAAACCAAACCGAAGCATAGCCTGAGTGTAGTGGTCTTACCCTGTGAGCACAATATCATTTCCTCTAAAGTCGTTTCCTGTGAGCACAATATCATCAACATAAACAATAAGTGCAGTGGTCTTACCCTGTGTAGAATGTTTGATGAATAATGTATGATCTGCATGGCTCTGTCTAAAACCAAACCGAAGCATAGCCTGAGTGAATCTCTCAAACCAAGCCCTCGGAGATTGTTTAAGACCATATAAAGATTTTTTCAATCTACACACCTTACCCTCTGTCTTGGAATCCTCAAAACTCGGGGGAATATCCATGTAAACCTCCTCTTCCAAGTCACCATGGAAGAAGGCATTCTTCACATCAAACTGGTGAAAAGGCCAATCTAGATTCGCTGCAAGGGACAGAAGAATTCTTACCGAATTAATTTTTGCAACTGGAGCAAAGGTCTCTTCATAGTCCACACCATAAGTCTGAGTGTAACCCTTGGCTACCAGCCGAGCCTTGTACCTTTCAATGGAACCATCAGCCCGGTGCTTTACTGTAAACACCCACTTGCACCCCACAGTCCTCTTACCTTTAGGCAACATTGTTAGTTCCCAAGTGCCAGTTTTGTGAAGAGCCTTCATTTCTTCACTCATAGCATGTTTCCACTTGGGATCAGCAAGAGCATCCTGGATATAGTTAGGAACACTGACAGAGGAAATTTTTGAAAGGAATGATTTATAAGAGGCAGACAAATGAGAATAAGACACAAAATTAGAGATAGGGTGTTGAGTACAAGATCGAACACCCTTACGGACAGCAATAGGAACATCTAAATCATTTGTTTCTCGAGAGGGTGTAGCAGAGGAGTTACCTGAATCTTCATCCCTCGGAGAGAATGGTAGTGGAGGAGGAGGAGCAACGGTCTTTGAAGCCTCTCTAGTCTTCCTTTTACTCCATGTCCCCCTCGAATAGACTCTTAACTCTCTGTCCCTTCAACTCCCTCTCCTTCAGGCTCCCTAAGCTCCCTCTCATCTCTCTCTATCCCAACTTCCTCACTCACTCTTTTAACACTTTCCTGCTCCACCTCAATCATCATTGGTAACACAAAAGCAACAGGTATCTCTTCTTCACACCGTGTCTCCCCCTGAAAAAATGCCTGAGGGTCAACAAAGTAGGACTGAGACTCATTAAAAGTGACATCCATTGACACAACCATTTTCGTGAAGGAGGATGGTAACACTTATAACCCTTCTGTGTAGGAGAATAACCAACAAACACACACTTAATAGATCGAGGGTCTAACTTCCCACGATGAAGTGAATGATTATGAACAAAACAAACACAACCAAAGACACGAGGTGGAATGGAAGCGAAGAGGGAAGGATGAGAAAGAACCTGAAGAGGTGTTTGCTTATTTAGAACACGAGTGGGGAGCCCATTAATGAGATAAGCAACTGTAAGGACTGCTACTCCCCAGTAAGTACGAGGAGCATGAACCTGGAAGAGTAAGGAGCGAGCAACATCTAGGAGATGACGGTTCTTGCGCTCTGCCACACTGTTTTGTTGTGGAGTGGCAGTGCAAGAAGTTTGGTGAACAATACCGTGAGAAGAGAAATATGCACCTAAACCCGAATCAATATACTCACCACCTTGGTCAGAACGCAGGATTTTCACTACAGCCCCAAATTGAGTATTGACCATTTTGTGAAAACTTTGGAAAATATCAAATACTTCTCGTTTTTCTTTCATCATATATATCCAAGTAGTACGAGAAAAATCATCAATAAAAGAAACAAACCAACGATGGATTTTTAAAGACACAATACGAGAAGGACCCCACACATCAGTATGAATTAAAGTAAAAGGAGCTGAACTTTTATTATCACTAGGAGCATAAGAAGCTCGAAAATGTTTTCCAAACTCACAAGCATTACAAGAAAAATTCAAAATACCAGTATGTGTTACTAGAGTAGGAAACATATGTCTAAGTAAAGAAAAAGAAGGATGTCCCTAATCTCCTATGCCAAAGGTGTAGGTCTTCAACTTTATTCTTTATAACCACGGTATGATGAGCTAATTTCTCCTCTTCATCTAGAACGTATAGACCGTGCTCCTCTCTACCACTGCCAATCATCCTCCTCGTGAGAAGATCCTGAAACACACAACAAGAAGGATAAAAGGTTACACTACAATTCAAATCTCGAGTCATACGACTCAAAGATAAAAGATTGTGAGAAAAACTGGGAACATGTAACACAGAAGTGAGTGGTAAAGAGGGAGTAACGTGAATTAAACCTTTCCCGGAAACAGAGGAAAAGGTACCATCAGCTATTCTAACTTTATCCTGGCCTGAAGAAGACTCATATGCAAAGAAAAGGTTAGATGAAGGGGACATGTGATCCGAGGCCCCGGAATCGATAATCAAGGGAGATGAGACATGCGAAAAAAATGCTCTTGGGGATGTAACAACACTACCTGTCTGGGCAAAGAATGAGGAGGAGCCTGTAGATGTCGGAGTAACACATCGGGCCATCAGATGCCGGAGGGCTTCAAGTTCTGAGGCAGGCAAGGAGCTGGAGCTGGAGCCGGCATCAGAAGATGGTGTAGGACCACAAGGAACTGGGGCAGAAGGCCCAGAAACAGCACAATGATGTGCACGGGCAGCCTCTCTAAGACCACCGGAACGACCTCCACGGCCCCCTCCGCGACCTCCCCGACCACCAGGTGGTTAGCCATGAAGGCTCCAGCAGTTGGCCCGGGTATAATGGGGCTTAAAAACAATAATCACATATCACAACCGGAAGATCAGAGGAAGCGGGCTGCTGAGACCCATCTCTAGGTGGAATGGAAACCAAGGCAGACCTCTCAGCAGGCATAGAAGGAAGCATAACGGAACGGCGGCTCTCTTCATTCTGGACATGAGCAAAGGCCTCCTGAAGAGTGGGAAGAGAATCCATTCCAAGTACCCGACTACGGACAGCGTCATAATCAGGATGAAGCCCCTGAAGGAATTTAAAGACCCTCTGCTTCTCTAGTAGTTTCCTGTATCCCTCAGCATCAGTAACACACAGGCTGATAGGCCTGAAGATGATCAACACGATCCCAACTGGTGGTAAGAAACTGAAAGTATTTGGTGACAGTCATGTCACCTTGTTCCGAACGGTCAATGGAACGAAGCAACTCAAACTCCTGTGCGTAGTTCCCCCGTCGAGAAAAAGTAGATGTAACAGTGTCCCAAATTGCCCTGCCCGTCTTCATACGATAAAAATTCTCGCCAATTTCAGGCACCATCGAATTAATAAGCCACGCCATAATAACGGAGTTCTCAATCTCCCACTTATCATAGCCGGGATCGGTAGAAACAAGGGCTGTCACATGCCCATCAAGGTGGCCCATCTTCCCACGTGCCTTCAGATACAATTCCACTGCCTGTGACCACTTCAGAAAATTTTGGCCATCGAAGGGCGTGGGAGTAATCTTGAGGTTGGGATCCAAAGGAGCAACCACGGTGTGGATTGTGGTTGGTGTAGAAGCTCCCGGTTTGTTTAGGTCTGCCATTATGCCGGATAGGAATGGAAAACCCAACGATAGGAAGAAAAACGGAGAAGATGGGAACTCACAAGACTTTCAACTGAAGATCAAGGGTCCATAAAGGGACCTAACACCACCAAACACTAATCAAACTAGCAAACTGGACAGTTGCTGAACTATATCAGCCCCACAGGGCTTTGAAAAACAAACTTAGGGTTTGGAAGGGGACTAAGTAATCAGTCCAGGATGGTTATAGAAGTGGCGCAGGGGTAGGGCAAGGTGTCTGGGTGGTGGCGAGGTGACTGGGTGTGTCTGTGGGCTGCGGCAAGGTGACTGGGTGGTCTGGGGCTTGTGGCGAGGTGGCTGGGTGGTCTAGGGCTTGCAGCGAAGTGGTGGGGAGAGGTGTGGGGCTGCGGCGATGGTCTGGGTGGGTATGGATCAGCGGCGGAGTGGTGGAAGGTGGTGGTGGCTGATTAGGGTTAGAGAAAAAAACATGGCTCTGAGACCATGTTAAAACAATATTTGCAAGCTTAGGGTTAGAAAATAATCTAACCCCATTATATATTAATCATAAGAAGAAGGGAAAAATAATTACAATAAGACCCACTAATTAATATCTTAATAACAAGTACCTTAAATAAAACAACTACTCTCAACAAGAGTTTAGTGTAGCTCAAGTCTTTAAGTGACGCATGTGCATCCAAAAGAGCCTGAGAGGATCATGTTGACCGTTGAGTAAATTAATCGTATTTGATTCATCTTGATTTATTTTTATTAAGTTGTTATAGGGCTCCCATCCGCAATTTAGGACACGTATTAGATCCCTCTCTTAGAATTAGTAATGTTTCACTCGTTTGAGTCAT
Organism: Hydrangea macrophylla; assembly: GCA_033977485.1. Taxonomy (NCBI): domain Eukaryota; kingdom Viridiplantae; phylum Streptophyta; class Magnoliopsida; order Cornales; family Hydrangeaceae; genus Hydrangea; species Hydrangea macrophylla. The sequence continues at coordinate 15,576,438 of CM066997.1, forward strand.
TAAGATGAAATAACCCGCTAGGGTAACATTACTCTTTTCTCTCCTATAAATTTGTTAAACAGATGTAAGAGCATTTTCATATCATTCTACTCTCCAATATAAACAATATATATACAGTCAGGCTCTAAAGAGGGCGCCCTCTCTTTATTAAAGAGAGGGCTTCTGTTTTGGCCGTCGGATCGTGCTTTCATTAATGGTAGTTTTGTCATTTCACAGTTTTTAAACACCATCCAACGGCCAAAACAGAGGCCCTCTCTTTAATAAAGAGAGGTGGCCCTCTTTAGAGAATCTTTGTATATATATATATATATATATGTTTTGGGTCACAGAGAAAATTCAAGAACTTTCTATATTATGTCGCCATGAAAATCATTCAATTGTTCAACATTTCCTTATGACATTCCACGACTTTGAAGAATCTTCTAGACCATGTGGGATTTATACCTATCTCTGTTGAGAATTCTAAGGGCTAATATAATCCGATATCTATATAATAAAAAAAAATTAGGACCTTGTGGGACCCACCAAAATGTACGTGAGTGATAAACAATAAAGGGCCTGGATGATGCTAGGACAACTTTAATATAAAAGTTCAAAGTTTGTGATCACCAAACTTTAAATATTCCACTTTTAAGGGATGTTTGGCTTTTGGCTTAAGGGATGTTTGACTTACGGGCTTAAGGGGTGTTTGGCTTTTGGCATAAGAGTTGTTTGGCTTTTGGCTCAAGGGCTACTTGGTTAAATGGCTTTTGGCTTAAGGGTTGTATGGCTTAATGGCTTTTGGATTAAAGGTTGTTTCAATTAATGGCTTTTGGCTTCATGGTTGTTTGGCTGGTAGTTTAAGGGCTATTTTGATTTTGGCTTGAGGGCTGATTGGGTAAATGGCCTTTGGCTTAAGGGTTGTTTGGCTTAATGGCTTTTAGCTTAACGGTAGTTTGGCTGAAGTGTTGTTGGGCTTTGTCTTAAGGCTGTGGACTTAAGGGTTTTTGGCTTTTGGCTTAAGAGTTGTTTGGGTTTTGGCTCATAAGTCTTGTTTGGCTTTTGGCTTAAAAATTGTATTACGATTTACGAAGATGTATTATCGTAATTTTTCAAAAGTGCCAAAGGCATGCAAAGTTTAAGGCACGTAGAATTTGTAATTGGCCGAAGGCAAATGTGGTTAGAATTGTTCGATATTGCCTTTAGGCACAAGTTATACCTAGTGAATACTATAACTTATAATACTAGAAGAAAGATCACAAAAGCAATTTGAAGAGCGACTCCCATATGTCGCATTTGGAATGTATGCGGAAAAAAAAAGGGAGATTTTCTTCTTTCTTTCTTTTTCCGGGAAAATATAAAGTTGTTACTTCAAGAATTTAAAAGAAGGATTTCTACTTTAAAATAATATTTTCTACAATCTAATGGTTAACTGATATCCCTGTTTGTATCGGATGAACTTATGTTTTAGATGAGACGTTTAGCTTGCCGGTTTTGACGTATTTGCATACCCAGCATTTACAGGGTTTGCCATTTACTTCCTTATAATGTTTGTTTATCACTGACGCTCTATTTGTTTTGACGTAAAATGTTTTCCCGAAAAAAATTTTGCAATTTTTAGTGTTTGGTTGCACAAAAAAATTAGGTAAATCATTTTACATGTATATTGTTTTACTCTATCCAGATAAAATGACTTACACATAACCTCCTTGAGTCATCGTACAAATTGTTTCATGCTCCAATGTCAAAAGTTCTCCCTCAACCCCCGACAATCTCACTGTTACAACAGCTTCTCTGATTGAAAGCCTCCCATTCACATTGCCTAAAACATGTTCGAAGAAATGTCTCAAAAAAAACTGTGCTTTGATGTTGTGCGTAGTTTTTTTAAATAACGTAATTTGGATACAGTTCTTAGTCTTGGCTTCATTAAAGTGCTCATTCAATATGATTTGACACCACCTCTCCACCAAACTACATGTGTTTACCAATCGTTCCAGAAGTTATAAGATGCATTGCACATCTACCCTGAGATTGCATCGAGAGGAAGAAGATGTATATTTGTATTTGTATTTAACATGTATTGTATGCAAATATACACACACGTGAATATCGACATATATACATACATATACATATATGTACTTGATCATTTCCTCTGACATAGAAAGATTTAAGAAATACCTAAACCATTTTCTGAAATTTTTTTAGCACTTTAGCCAAACACTGGAAAAGATTTGCATGAAAAATGCATTACATGAGAATGTTTTCCTTGGAAAATATTTTTTGACGTAAAGCATTTTACGTCAAAACAAACAGAGCGTGAACCATAAAATTACCCTAAAGATAATGATAGAAGGATGAACTTGTAGAATTTTATAAATAAAAGAGAGATTGTATTTCACTAGGATAATCATTCAAAAATGCTTCAACCCTTTATATAGGGTGAGAATGAGAGTCAAGATAGGAAACCCAGAAATAAGATCAAATCTCCTATGATTAAAATCATACCAATTAAAATCAAATAAATCTGGAGATCTGTAGAATATTCTGGGAACTTGTTGAAGTTGGCACACGGATACTTGTTGAAGTGTCCAACTTGCACACGGATATGGAAGACAATCTTATACTGAACTATCCTCTCTGAAACTCCACCTTGTAGACTGTTGCAGCGGCCCTCTTAGGTAGTCTCTCGTCCACGTTCGGCTCCTCTTAAGTGGTCTCGTCATACAAACATCCAAAGCTCCAAGATCACATGGAGAAACGTGAAATATGCCCACGGAATAATCCATTGTGTGACACATGAATAGAGGTAGTTGCCTTGTCTTCAACACTCTCCCTCAAGTTGAAGGGGGGCTGTGTGTTCAAACACACCAATCCGTGCAGTGTACCGGGTCCCTCTTCGGGTGGTTTCGTCGCCCGTGTGATATAGCGGAGCCCTTCCTCGAGGGTCCCGTCACCCGGTCCTCTCTCCTAATATTCTCCCCCTCAATAGAACAAATAATAATTAGATCTAAACCGGATCTGAAAGAAATGCGAGCAGAGGAATTAGATCTTAACAAGATCTGAAAAGTGGCTGTCTCGCGGCGGCTAGGGCTTCGTGATCGCCGTCTCTGGGAGAATATTGTTTTCTTCTTTTCTCCCTCTCTACCACTATTCTCTCTCTCTAACAAGAATAAAACAGAGTCAATGAGACCTTTTCTTTCTTTCTTTTTTCTTTTTTTTGTGGAAAACCTTTCAACATCAAATTTGGGTTGAAAAAGAATCAAAAAATGGATAACAAGGAAAAAAAAACTCCGGCAAAAGTTAATGTCTGGCCGAGCGGTAAGGTCGTCGCCTGCCGGCGAAGCGAAAGACTAAAAAAATCACCAGAAACGACTCCGATACCATGTTAAGTTACCAACTACTCCAAAAGGTTAAGCTATTAGAGAATGGACCCAATAATGTATATCAAGTTTCAACATGTTGGAAAATATGAACGAAAATATGGTTTCCAGATTGTTAAAGATTTGATGGCAGATACATCCAGAAGATATTCCAGAGAGAAAGAAATCCTAGAATATTCTACAGATCTCCAGATTTATTTGATTTAAATTGATATGATTGTAATCATAGGAGATTTGATCTTATCTTTGGGTTTCATATCTTGTCTCTCACTCTCACCCTATATAGAGGGTTGAAGCATTATAAAATGATTATCCTAGTGAAATACAATCTCTCTCTTTTATTTATAAAATTCTACATGGTATCAAAGCCTTGTTTGTGGGAGTTCCTGGGTTCGACTCTCCACCCCCGCTTTGTTGTGCATATTTGCACTTTGTTATTTGTCTCCACTATGATGGAGCTTGGTTTGTTTGCTCTCCACGTGCAAGTCGGGGTTGCACATGAGGGAGGGTGTTGAAGCTTGATATACATTGTTGGGCCCATTCTCTAACAGTTTGAGCTTTTGGAGTAGTTGGTAACGTAACAGAACTAAAGTTTATACATATATTTAAGTTATTGTTATTTCTCACATTGGGTTCAAACTAAAAACATATGGCACCATGGGCATCACAAAGTAGAATAAAAATCAGTCACCAAAAACATATGGCAATGCGGGCATCACAAAGTAGTTGTATCACCATTAAAATCAATAACCAAAAAAACTGGGCAATGTGGGCATCACAAAATAGTCAGATTAGGCGATCACTATTAAAATAATTATGTAAATTAGGAAGCACGAATTTTTCTATAAGGATGAAGAATCCACACTAGCCCACCCGCATCCAAACTAGCGTGGATTCTTCTCGATTGTGGTAGGATAATTGTTCTATCTTTAATAAAAATAAATAAAAACGAGAATGTTGAGGGTTAGATTAGATGTAAAAAAGACTAGTGTTGCTTATGTAGCCTTTGTGCTTGTTGTTCGTGTCTTAATTAAATAAAAAGATAAAAGCAACATAGGAGTAGAATAGTCTATAAAGTTATATAAAATAGCAAAATCATATTTTTCTAATATTTTAGTTAAGCACCTCCACCACCATCTCCCCCCATTTTTTGGAAAACTGACGAATCTCCAGAACACGCCTCCACTAGATGCCTCCTAGATGTCAATGCTATCTTTAAGACATGTATTTCTAGTGTGCATGGGCACCACTGCACACCCTTGGTGGTGCCTTTTCAATTCAATACGACTTGCTATCCATAAAAAAGATGTTAATGTTTAAAAAATTCTAATAAATCCCATTAAGATTCTTGCTACACTAACTTCATAATAGAATTTTGATATATCATAAACGAATTAAGATTCTTTTGATAGTAACTCATGACATATCGTCAATGATTGCAATTAGAAACTTTGGAAGGATGTTACGGACAACTCAATTCACACTCTCCCCCTAAAACAACTTTTTAGACTTTACCACACACTACACAGACTAAATGTAGAGGTTTAAACCAAGTAAATGTACCAACGCCTCATAAATTGTAACTTACTAATAGGCGCAGAAGGCCTAGGAAAATAAATAATCACTGAAGGCCAAATATAAAAGCTTATCCGTAGCAAGAATCACAATATGATAGATAGAATTTAACCTTCTCAGTTCCTTTGATAATAAAATAGCCTCCAGGATCAAGTGGGCACTCACCTAAGCAAGGGCAAATAGCAATAAGCATATTTTATTCTCCGACATGAAAAAAGTTACAAAAGCACCGCTATAACATTTTATTTTTTATGTTTGGTTGCACATAAAAACTTTTGGGTTAAATACATTTCACCCCCAGTGGTTAAAGTCAATTTTCACTTTACCCCTGTGCTTCAAAAGTGTACACTTAACTTAACCCCATGTGGTTCCGGACTAAAGTGAAACTGTTAAAATTACCCTCAAACTGGTGAAAACTCCAAAATTGGCCACAAATACAACACTTAACCCCCTTTGTGAGGCTAATTTCGGGGTTAACCCCCTATGTGGGGATAATGCCGCCATTTAACCCACCTATATGGAGCTGATTTTTAACACCTAACCCCTAGTGGGATTAATTTTGGGGTTAACTGCCTACATGGGGTTAATTCTGACACTTAAACTCTCCTATGTGAGGCTAATTTTAACACTAGATCCCCAAGTGAGGCTATTTTGAGAGAAATATTAATAGTTTCACTTTAGTCCAAAACCACAGGGGGTTAAGTGTCTACTTTTAAACCAGAGGGGGTAAAGCGAAAATGGGCCCTAACCACAAGGGGGTAAAATGTAATTAACCCAAAACTTTTTCCAAAGATTTTAAGGAAAATAAAAGCATCATAAAATATTTACAGAACATCTCCGGAAGTCATTTTCGGAATAACACGTGAAAGTGAAATGCTTAACTAATTAACTGTATTTTGAATCTTTGATGTTTGCATAGATACATAGATTTGTGCATTTACACACATAAATATATAGATATATAGATATATGAAATATACAAGTATAGGGAAAGCTCTCCAGGACTGGGCTTTTAAGCCTAAAAAACCTGCGGGTCAGCGGGAGGCGGTCAGCAGGGCAGCCTGCGGGTTTTTAGGCTTACAAGCCCAGTGCACTGGCCCAGTGCACTGGAAAGCCTTTCCAATATATATACAAAATATATACGTGCACATATTACTTTATTATAGTTTATACACACACACACACACACAAAAACATGCATTTATAGGCTCCTACATAGTTGTATTACCACACGTAAATAATACAAAACTATATTTGTTCTAACCTAAGCGCTTAAAAATCCATTGTTTTGTTACTTGTAAAATATTGCTCAAGTGTCAACCAAAAATAAGAACATAAGAAGGGAAATGCTTTTCGTGTAAAACATTTACATGAAAAAAAACTTCTATCGTAAACCACATTATGTAGAAACAAACAAAGCCCATGTAAAATTTGAGTTTTTTTTAACACAAACCAAGTTTTGCCAGTTCAGCTTCATCCTTTCCGTACAGTGCACAGCAGCAGCTCCTTAACATGATAGGCATTCTTGCAATAGTTAATTCATCCTATAAGCAAAAACTAAACATCACATCCACATAGCATTGTCATCCACCAGTTCAGAGCCCGTTTGGGTTAGCTTTTAAAGTGATCACACTTTGGAATAAGACATCTTATCAAAAGCTACAAATTGGAGCTATTGAACACCTTTTTTTTGTTTAAAGCTAATTTTTAGCTTTACGAAGCTGTGAAAAAACTAATCCATAGGGTCACAGCTTTTTAAACAAACATTCATAGTGATTGTTGCAACCAGAAAGCTACCTAAAACAGGCTCAAATACTGCAGAACTCTGGACCATACCTTTGTCACTGGATTTTGACTTTGGCTTACCGAAACGGACTCAACAGTGGCATATATTGGAGCAGCATACCTAAATACAGTGACGTAACGCAAGGAAATCGGATGAAAGTAAATGAGAAGAGAGTTGGCAATGTACGGTGTACTATAGCAGTCTTAGCAGATGTCTTGGTTAAAAGTTTCACTGGTTATAAATCATGGTTTGAAGAAGAAATGGCTGTTTGATATAAATATCACACACACACTCACATACATATATATAGGGAAGGCAGTAGGGTAACATTGTGTTCGATTTTAAATGAGGGCATTAAAGAATTTCGCAACGAGCTCCTTTGCAAAATTACTTAGGTGTCCTCATTTTAATGATATAGCAAGGACGGACTTGTCCAATAAACTGTGCATACTGTTACATATATAGCAGGTTTGCAATTGTTATATACTTATTTGTGTGTGTGTTTAAACAAAAACACATCAATATCAAAGAATGAATTTGACCCAAAAGGCATCCCAGCAGTACCATACATGTAAGAAAGAAAACATCCTCCAGAACCTATCATCAAAAGTGGTGATTAGGCTGCTCAGGCCTATCTCACGTTACATACAAACCATACTTACGTGACATCAGATAGCCGACACCTGTGGGGAGTAAGCATATCGGACACACCATCAATCATCATCGAAGGTTTGCCCATCCAAACTTTTTTGTACCTGTACCCAAGAAAGTGGAAACCAAAAGGAAAAATGAAGTATACCCCGGTATAATGTTATTGAAAGTGCAAGTATCTGAAAGTATTCAAACAAATCGGTTTCTTGAGTTTTGTTAATAACTTTGTTGGCCAAATACCGCCATAATCAATGAAAATTGTAATTGCTTAATTTGAACTTCCATATAATGTAGAAAAATACAATGAAGCAGATTCGAATTCTCTATGAATTTTTTACCTGAGGTATATACTTGGGTCGACCCGAGATCTGACAATACTATTAGCATCGACAATTTTCTGTAGTTCGGTTCTAACAAAGTAATTAAAGGAATCCAAATGTTGTTTCACCAATCCTCTAACCTGAAAACCAAAATCAGACTCTAATGGGTTGTCATTGTATATGGACATGAAAATTAATCCACACACATATCAGACAAACTCAATCAACATAAAGCCAGTTTTATTTCGAATAATCACTGCCCTCATCAAGAACATAAATCATGAACATTAATTCGGAAAAACATAAAAATAAAAAGGGGGGCAAGATCAATAAGAAGTTGGACTTCTATTGGAGTTGTCACTACCCAGATCACTTCTATTGGACTTCGATTAGTATAACTGACTTGACCCAATGTTTAGTTATTCAGTTGGAAGCAAAAACGACTAATATGGTGCTATTAAAACTCAAGATTACATTTTTCCACATTTTCCTGTATCAGTTTCTACGGAGAGAAACAAAAAATCACCCAAAAGAGAATTCAGAAATAAACATTACCTTAAGAAACTCCGGAATAAGCTGGAACTTATCAACAGCCGCTCTTACCGGAGCGGCTAGGAATTGCTGGTCTACATCAAACCTGAACCCCAAAAACCAAGAAAAAGAAAATAAACAACGTACTTAATTTATTACCTCATCACATATAAAGATACAGTCATGCTCTAAAGCACACTGGGTGTGCACTGAGATTTTAAGCCTTAAAAAACTGCAGGTCACCGGGGCGCGTGGATCAGCGGGGCAGACCGCAGGTTCCTTTTAGGCTAAAAAACCATGTTCACTGGTATGTTCACTCAACCATGCTCACTTAAGAGTCTGGCCCTCTTTAGAGAATCGTTGATATATATATATATATATATATGTACATATATATATAGCGAGCAATAGTGAATACTCAGGAGAAGGGGGGGTTGTTCAGTTGAATTGGATGATACAATTAATCAAAGTGTAAAGACCCATGTGTTTTTTCCCTCCTTTTTCCTTTTGTGCTTTTCCCGCCCCTTTTTCCCCCCTGTTTGGGAACCCTTTTCAGCTTATCCTTCTCTATATAAGGGCTGGTTCATTGTAAGAAATGCGAGGAATGAAGAATGTATTGATTTGCATTTGCTTCTTTGTGGTTGGCACCAGTAATAGCTTTATGATCTTCCTTTTCTCTTTCATTTCTCTTTCAATTTCTCTACTATTATAGTGTGGTCTTTACAATTGGTATCAAAGCAAGCTTCCGATCACCATGGGAGAGTACCCACAACCTTCAAACATCCTTTGGAAGAATGAGCTTCAATCAATGAAAGTCCAATTCGAATCACAAATGCAATTGAACCAATCTGAAATTATGGGAGAGCTTGGAGCAATGATAGATGGGAAAATCGAACAAATGAAGAGAGAGATAGAAGAGACCCATGAGGGTTTTCGGCTCAATCTTCAGCAGATGATCACTGCGGAGATCCGCCGAGCAATGTTCCAGTTTCATAACTATTCGGCGCCGAACTGGAATTCATCTCGTAATCCTCGAACCCTAGAATCTCCTCAATCTATTCCACTTCCTGATAGTCACCCAATCCTATTCACACCATAACCACTTCATTCCAACCTCAATCCCCCATCAACACCAATACAGTCTCTACAACAAAGCCCACCTGCAGTATCCCAACCGATCCAACCACCTCCACCCACAACCATGAACCCAACCCTCTCTACCACACTTCCTCCACAACCACAAGTCCAAACCACATCTCCACCACTACCACAATTTCAGCTCCCTCCTACAATTACAGAAACACAGTCCCTTCCTCCACCACTCCCTCCGTTCACAAAAATAATTCCCAACCAAACCGTTGCTCCTTCTAAATCCAGTCTGAAGACTGATTTCCTAATTTTTAGTCATGGAAGCTCCTTAGATGGGAGTTTCAGGAATGAGGAGTTCTTCAAATACTACCATATTCCAGTTAAGAAGAAGAAGAAGAAGAAGAAGAAGAAGAAGAAGAAGAAATTGAAGTGGAACTTAAGAAGATTGGGGGAAAGAAGTTGAAATCAGAGAATGTAACGATCAACCACCAGATTTCAAGCTTGAGGTCAAGCTTGCTTGCATGGGGGATGGATTGTAAAGACCCATGTGTTTTTTCCCTCCTTTTTCCTTTTGTGCTTTTCCCGCCCCTTTTTCCCCGCTGTTTGGGAACCCTTTTCAGCTTATCCTTCTCTATACAAGGGCTGGTTCACTGTAAGAAATGCGAGGAATGAAGAATGTATTGATTTATATTTGCTTCTTTGTGGTTGGCACCAGTAATAGCCTTGTGATCTTCCTTTTCTCTTTCATTTCTTTTTCAATTTCTCTACTATTTTAGTGCGGTCTTTACACCAAAAAAAAAAAAACATGAACCCTGACATATATAGAGAGGAGTGAAATCCAGAGAAGGGTTCGGTTGAATTGGATGATACAATTAATCAAAATTAAAATTAAAATTAAAAAATAAATGAAAATTAAAAATTAAAAATTAAAAAATAATTTTAAAAAAAAAACATGAACCCGGACTGTATGTCTACATTAAACCCGAAGTCCAAAAACCAAGAAAAAAATAAAACAAATATAGTAACTGTTAAGTTACCAACTACTCCAAAAGCTTAAGCTGTTAGAGAATGGGCCCAACAATGTATATCAAGTTTCAACACCCTCCCTCACGTGCAACCCCTACTTACACGTGGAGAGCAAACAAATCAAACTCCATCATAGTGGAGACAAATAACAAAGTGCAAATATGCCCAACAAAACGGGGATGGAGAGTCGAACCTAAGACCTCTCACAAACCTGGCTTTGATACCATGTTAAGTTACCATATATAAGCTATTAGAGAATGGGCCAACAATGTATTTCAACAGTAATAAATTTACTAACTAATAATGTGTAAATAAACATATATATACCTATATATACACACCATTAGAGAGAGAGAGAGTTCTAGAGTTGAATTGTATTAATGAAAAAATAAAATGAAAAACATGAAGCAGAAGGTTAAAACGTTAATGAAATTAAAAACAACGTACTCTTCGTTCGCTTCCATGATCGATCGATCGATCAATCAATCAATCAGTGTGGCTTTGTTCTCGCTAATTGGAATTTGATATGAGTGGTTCCTTTTTTACCCTAAAATATATATATATCGCAGAGGCAGAGAGTGAGTGAGAGAAGATATAGACAGAGAGAGAGAACAAAAACCCTCGTTAAACCCCTAAAGCCACACGTGCGGGGATAGAGTAAAACCCGAATGGCCTTGGGCCGGTTCAATAGCTTTAAACCCCTTTTTTCTAAGGACCTGTTTTTGAAAGGGAGACTTGGTGTAAGGCCCATAAGGTTGGGCTAAGTTAGACTAAAGGACAACTCATAATCAAACACCCATACAAGGACACACTCTAAAAAAAATTTCCCTCCTAAAGTCTTCTAAAATTTAAACTATCCCTCTTAGTCCTATAAAATTTTAAATTTCATTCTAAATGGCAAAATTGCCCATGGACTCCTAAGAGACCACTACCAACATCTCTCTTCTCTCTCTAACTTTCTCTCTCCTCCATAGCCACCACCACCAACATCTCTCTCTCCTCCCTCTCCATAGCCACCACCACCACCAACATCTCTCTCTCCTCCCTCTCCATAGCCACCACCATCACAACCACCACCACCATACCCACCATCTTCTCTCTCCTCCCCCACCATAGCCACCACCACCACCTTCTCTCATCCTCCCTCCATAGCCACCACCATCACAACCACCACCACCGGAGCCACCACCGGAGCTGGAGCCGTCGCCGTCGCCACTACCACCAACTCTCTTCTCTCTCTAACTTTCTCTCTCCTCACCTCCATACCCACCACCACCACCATCTCTCTTCTCTCTCTAACTTTCTCTCATCCTCCCTCCATAGCCACCACCACCACCGGAGCCACTACCGGAGTAGTCCTCGTCGTCGCCGGAGCCATCACCACTACCCCAACTCTCTTCTCTCTCTAACTTTCTCTCTCCTCCCCCTCCATAGCCACCACCACCACCATCTCTCTGTCTTCCCCCTCCATTGCCACCACCACTGCCGGCCACCACCACCGCCGACCACACAAAAATCATGACCAAACTGATTTCAGTCATCCTAAGAGAAATTTCTCTTACGATGACTGATCTCAGTCAACCTCCACCACCGACACTTCCACCACCACCATCACCACTACCAGTCTCTACCGCCGCCGTCCCTAATCCACCACCACCACCAGTCTCCACCGCCACCACCACCACCATCACCACCGTCCCATTTGAATAGAGAAATTTGTAAGACAAATTTCACTTAGGATATATCCTAAGTCAAATTTGACTTACTGAGTGGTCGTCGGAGATTGAGAGGGTGGTGGTCGCCGGAGATGGTGAGGGTGGTGGCTGGAGGTCAATCGAGTGGTAGGGAGTGGTCACTAGTGGTTAGGAGTGGCGTTGTGGTGGTCAAAAGGTGCATTAATGGAGGTGGTCGCCGGAGATGGCCATGTGGTGGTCGCCGGAGATGAGGGTGGTGGTCGCCGGAGATGGCGAGGGTGGTGGCCGGAGGTGGCAGGGGTGGTGGTCGGAGGTGGTGTGGAGTAGTGGTAATGGTGGCTAGGGTTTGTTTAGGGTTAGAGGTTGAAGGTGAGGGTATTTTTGTCTATGGACATTGGGAGGACTCATACTCAATGTGTATTTTAAGTTGTCCTTGATTCCAATAAAACCCTTCTTAATGACCTTTTAGCCAATTTTCCCTTTTTGAAAAGAGTAAGGTCATTTTTCTTTCCAAATTTGAATTTCAAATTTTGTATTTTTTTAAATGTTATATATTTGTTATAACTCATGCAGTAGTATATGACATCATCAATTAATGTCACAGTATGTGGTACAATTGATAAAGCATTTGGATTTTAAATTTGAGAATTACAAACAGATCATGCGGGAACAAATTTTGGGATTTAAATTCGGATTAATTTAAATTGGTCCCTAAATGCTTTACCCTTTGATTTATTTTCAAATTTAAATTCTAAATTTGGTCCCTAGATATTTTTTCTGTTATTCCCAAATTTGGTTCTTTAATGCTTTTAATTATACTACAGTAGTATGTGGTACTACCAACCACTGTCACACCATAAAGTAATGTTATGCTTTTCAAATTTGGTTCCCTAAAGCTTTGTCAGTTTGCTATGGTCCTACCGTCACACGTGTGGTACAACTATTAAATCATTTAGAAACCACATTTTGAGCATAGATTGGCATAGTTTAAGTGGCAAAGAGTTTGGCATATATAAGTCCCCTCCAGTGCATAGGTTCGGTGTTTGATATCATCCCCCTCCCCCCGTATATATATATATATATAATATATATAATTTGAAGTTTGAATTCAAATTATATACAAAAAAACACCCACATTTTGAATTCAAATTTGAGAAGCATTTCATTACTATAATAAAAATAATAATTTGAAGTTTTACTCAAAGGTTTTTATTTAATTTTTAAAACTTGTTTTGTACCCTGTGCAATTAGAGGTGTCAAACGGGTCAGTAGGCCCGGCTCGCTAGGCCCTGTCCACTACCGACGGTCCGGGATAGAAACTCCTAATGGTGTCCACGGCCCGGACCGCTTCCTAGCCCGAAGCCCAACTCGGCCTGCCAGCCCGATTCTACTAATGTTTTGGTTATTTTTTACATTAAAAATGACTAAAAAGCTCAAGCCCAATCCCTAGCCTGCCCCCTTGCCCGAAGCCCGGTCCTAGTAGACCCGGGCCACTGATCCGGGGCAGACACCCCCCTCCCCTCCCAAGCCCGGCCCGGCCCAGTGTTAGGTGAAGCACAACCCTGCCTGGACCAAAAGCCCGATTAGGCCTACTTGACCGAGCCCGGTTTGGCCCAACCCAATGACACCTCTACGTGCAATGCACATGAGAGCATTATTTAAATTCTATATTCTTGGTAAATTGCACTTTTCACCATTGTGGTTTGAGGGTTGTGATACTTGCATTTTTAATTTGGACATTTTAAACCCTAGAGTTTCATAAGCGTGACAATTAAGTCTAATCAGGTATTTTATAATTAAAGTTAGAACCCTTGTAGTTTAAAGAATTGTACTAAACTCCACATAAGTTTTCTTAAATATAGTATTTTTTTTTTCCTTTTCTTTGAATTCCTAATTATTTTTTACCACCACCTTCCATCAATCCGATTTTCAAGATTTTTGTTCACTCTCGGGATATGTATGATTCAAGTGCAAATCAATCGTAACAAGTAATACTCGGGTATGTACGAGGTCGATTTTCACGGGGACTAGTCCGGAAGATTATAAATCCGGGACTCAAATACACTATTACTGTAACTAAAAAGAAAGAAAAGATTGTTGTTTTGAGGGTAGCAAACTCTAAGACTAGAACTAACATGCAATTGAACTAAAGTAAGAACGGTAACTAATTAAGTTAACTAATAAAACAGCAAGTAAAAATTAACTATGACGAGCAAGATAGAACAATGAGTTTGATTTACTAAAGAGGTAAAGGGCTAGGGGTCATGCTACCAACCTTGGATCACACAAGGATAAGTCTTGGGGATTTGGAGGGAGCTTCTCAAGTGAACAAAGTTCCTTGGGGGCTAACAATCAAACATGTGGGTTGTCAACCCCACTATGAAAGATGAAAGCTTGAGGAGACTAAGGGCAAATGTTGGATTGGTAATATAGATTCAATGACCCCTATTGCATGACAATGGAAGTAAAGAAACAAACATATTACAAACCCAACATTCTTCAATCACTCAAGAAGATCCAAAAACCTTTAGACTCTCAAGAAACACAAGGATCCATAGGTTGGTTCATGACCCCCAACCTAGAAAACTAGCTACACATGGATCTAACTATGTAAACATTAATAATAATATCAAAGGAGTAGAAAGAGATCACCATTAATGCAAGCAACTACTTCAAGAGAGAGAAAACCCAATAAAAACTTTAATAAATGCTCCAATAAGGCTACCCACACTTGAAAGTTGAAGAGTCTCTCACAATCTCACTTACAAGCCCTAAATCTAACTAATCTATGAACAAACTAAAACAAAGAAAACCTAGAGAAATACAAAGGGGTTAAGAGAGAGTATCTATGTTGCTGTAATTTTAGGTCAAGTCCCTTAAAAAATGAGTTATAATGGGATATTTATACAAAACCTTCGGAGTGGCAAACTTGTAAAACAAAGGATGCGAAAACAAGGTTATTCGACCGGTCGAGCGGGCACATTCGACCGGTCGAATGCCCCTCTGCATTGAAGCTTAAAAAGAACACAAAAAGTGGACCGGTCGAATGGGGCATTTCGACCGGTCGAATGCCCCTCTGCATTGAATCTTCACAACTTCACAACAGGTTTGCGCACTGGTCGCTAGAAATGTCATATCTTCTCACTCCAACCTCCGATTGAGGTGAAATTTGCGGCCACACAAAGAAGCCTCGCACGGCTCGCTTCATCAAGTTAAGAACAACCTCCAAATATGTGGTCTTGGAGTCCAAAAGTGAGAGGGAAGTGGCCGCAATGGACGTGATCTTCAACCGAGGCTTTGCCTCCCAACTCGAATTGCCAAACACAACCTATAAAACACTAAAATAACCCATGTAAAATATGTGAACAGTAGAATGAGGGTTATGCATGAAAGGAGTATAAATAATGTACTTAGTAGCTCCGAGAGTGCTATTTTGCGCAAAAATAAATCAAAAGACATGCAAAATATGTGATGAATCACACCCCCCTGCTAACACATTGCTAGTCTCTAGCAATTAAGCGGAGAAGAGATAGCTCTAAGGACATTAAAAGCTCTTTGTTTAAAAATAGTAAAGATAAACCGCTTTCGTGGGGAGCACAGTTGCATTGAGCCATTGCAACATGTCGTTAAACCTCTAGGTTACCCCTAGAGGCGGAATTTTGTCTCCGGAGGGTTCTCAGAATGATACCCGCAAACATACACTTCCTCAAAATAGCTGCCAACAAATCAAAGTGCACAAAGCTCAACAAAATCAAGAGATTTTCAATGGATCTTAGCAAAGTGACACACAAGTTCCCAAAAGTCCACAAACTATCACAGTTATTCGAAAACTTCATTTTCGGACGTTCGTGGTAAAGGTTGCATGCCCACAAGTATCGGCACAGTGCAAAGCATTCATCATCCAAATATCAATCAAAACCGCGCTTCAACACAATTCTCACCGGTGATACCCTCAAAAATGAATCTCTCGAAATGGGTGACACTCTCAAGACATGAGGGAAAAGAGTAATGGAAAATGGAAAGTAAAGTCGCGCATATGTCAAGTGTGAAAATCGTTATTCTTTGTAAAAACGAGTAAAATGAATCTCATGAAAGAAACCATGCATTGGAGGTGGTAAAAATAAAACTCTAACTGCTTGACAAACTCGTCTCAAACTCTGAATCGTAATCCTAAGGATCAATTAGGACTAGGTAAGGTCAAGAAGTGGGAACGGGGTGTGAGATGTCCGGATATGGGGTCGAGAAGTGTTTAGGGAATACTCTCGGACGAAAGGGTTCGTACAAGGGCTCACAATACTAGGGACGAGTCGGGGATGATTAAATTCAATGGGGAATGATGGAGAAGCACCTTTCTCATGAAGCTCTTATTATTATTATTATTAACTTTTTTTTTAGAACTTTTCTTGAGCTTTTCTTCTCTTGCAGTAACCTCCCCACTAATCATGACTTAATCCCTTTAGATTTTTAACAAAACAACCTTATGCGAATAATCGTCCCAGGACATACTTTAAACACTAGAAATGGTGAAAGTATAGTGTGATGGAGTGATGAGCTAATATAAAGGAGGTGTATACGGAAGGGGTAAGAGAAAATGGTGCAAGATGTGACCTAGAATCATTTCCTTGGTGTATTACGATTCATTGTTCTCCACTATGACGACAAGCAAGTAGAAGTTTAGAAATCCACATGACAGTTCTCCAACGCATGATCAAAACAAAAAATGAGATCATCAACGACTTTAATACGCTTTTCAACAAAGAGAGAAGGAGTGTAAGTAAGGCTCAAAATTGGAGGATGGCTCAAAATCTTACAAGGTTCAAGTCTCCACAAGTGTTTCAACAATACGCGGATTATAAATGCATTAAACATCGTCCTATTACAAGTGTTTGAGCAACGTGCACCAATAGTCCAAGATTTGAAATTCATGAAGTTCACGATAATCGGGATAGTTCTAGGACTTATGGGATTCAGGGGGTGTCACATGTTAATATCACAAGAAAATCAAGACAAGCATCATCGCTCGACACTTTGAATGGGCAATTATGCAACAATCATTAGAAGCGTGGACCAAGGGTCCAAGAAAAAGAAAAAGGGAATAAAGGGTTTTTTTTTTAAATGCTTAAAGAGTCACTTTGCAAGGGACAATGAAGTTCAAACCACAGCAAACCACAGATTAGCGACTATCACACCCCCTACTAGATCCATGCATTGTCCGCAATGTATGAGCATCGAAACAAGCATAAAAACTATGAGAGAGGAGAGTATATCACCAATTTGGGGCGATCCCGAAAAAGCTTAGAGAAAATCCTGCACAAGTAAGCACTACCAAGCACATCAAAGAAGTAAGGAATGCAAGAAATAAAGAAAACATGAACTTCCATTAATTATACATAGCAAAAGTAACAGAAGTACATGAAAAGCCTAAACGGCGCCGAAATAACAAAGAACAATAAGAAAATAACTAAACGAAGCGGCCAACATGGCTCTAAACATCAAAAGCAAGAAAAATCGACAACAAAACAAGAATCTAGCAAGTACAGAGGCAAAGCCAAGTGAGCTCGCTGCTAGTCGATTAAGTGCCAAAAAGTCAAAAAACAAGAAAAATGGCCTCAAGGTGGTGGTGCGGAGGGACCAGCACCACCTGCGCGTGCAATAGCGACCATGAGGGCCCTAAACTGGATCTCCTCCCTCTCACCCTGCTGGGTCGCAACCATCTCCATATTGGCATGAAGTGACTCAAAGCGAGACATGACTCAGGCCTCCATCTCCATCATCTCAGTCCTTGTCTCCCGGAGCTCACCCTGAGTCTCTAGTAGAAGGTGCTCCAGACGAGCAAAGTCTGGAGCTGCCGCTGGAGCGGGAATAGGCTGCTCAACATCCATGTCCTCCTCCTGAACCTGGGGTACATTTCCCTCAGCCAGGGCATCTCCCTCAGGCGCTTGATGTGCGACTCATTGCCTCTTTCTGGCTTGAGCCTGGAAAGCGCTCTTGGACTTGGCCAGAGACACGGCGCCAAGTGGGTCCTCGATGGATATGAGGTGATCGTCTGGCTTCGGCTTCACCCCCTCGGAGAGGCAGAGCCTGGTGACAAGAGAGCCATAAGGGAGGCTGCTAGAGACCATGGTCTTGGCCGAGGCATTATACATGGCCTCTAGGAATAGCCTTGGCAAAGAGAATGGGTCCGCGGTGCCAAGAGCTGCCAGGTGGGCGGCATAGTAGTTGCTGAGGGTGGCCTTGTGCGTACTAACATTTCTTCTAATTGTTCGAGCATGTAGTTACTAAGAGTCAATTTTTTTAGCGGTTTTCTTTCTATGAATTACTAATGCAAAACAATGTTATGGAGGATCTGCTCTTATTAAATCCAATCACTAGTTTATGTTTTTTGCACAAGTTTTTTAATAAGTTCTTTTCATATTTTTATTAATTATTGGTCTTCTTTTATGGTTTGTAATGACGTAGAACTACTTAAATTATTAGATTATACATCTTATGTACATCTAATACTCGTATAATAAACCTAATAGGTGACCAAGTTGAGGAAACAGGCTCTGATACCAAATTGATGGAAGGTGTTGGTGAAAATAATTAGGTAATCAAAGAAGAAAGAAAAAACTAAATTTAAGAAAGCTTATGGGGAGTTTATTACAATTCTTTAAACTGTTATGATTCTAACTTTAATGAATTAATTGTCACACTTATGAAACTTAGGGTCTAAAATGTCCAAATTGAAAGTGTATGGACTAAAGTGTCATGACCTTTTGACTACAATGGTGAAAAGTGCAATTTACCCTTTATTCTTTCAACAAATAAAATGCAACAAAAATAAAAATGACCTTACTAACTTTGTGAGAACAATTGTAGTACATGAACATGCATCAAATATAATATATAGTTGAAACAACCCCCCCCCCCCCCCCCCCCCAAACCAATAATAATAATAATAATAATAATAATCAATCTATAGTAGTCAGAGAGAGAGAAATAAAAATAATAAAAATTAAAAAAAGAAGAAAATATCTCACGTCTATCGTTTTACTAACATAATCATATACTATATCTATAATTATATGTTTATGTATACACACACATATTTATAAGCAATTAAAAAAAAACCATCAAATTAAGTCTGAAAAATGACATATGGAGAATATTTTATCTGCTCTTAAATTGGACATGTCGATCATTAGCATATTCATCTTTTGATCCACATTGTACATATAGGGTTGTTGCATATATAGATTTTCTATGATTCTGTCTCTTTATCGCTTATCGAACCATGTTCGATCTCTCTCTCAACCTCCTTGGCTCTTTCTCTATGCTTGACTGAGTTTGCTCTCTATAGCATATATAAATGGGTCTCTATATGGATCTCATTTTGGCTGATCTGGAATATATATATATATATATATACACACACACATACACACACATTGCATTCGTGAAGGTGAAGTAATAATGTAGAAAAGAGAAAGTCGATCCATTTTATTTGTAACTGCATCATCTTCATTTCCTTTTATTAAGATGCGTTATGTGGCATTAATGTAAAGAGGGAGTATCTCTCCATTTTCCTTGATCAGTGGTATTTGCATTACATTCATTTGGCCGAGAATGTCTCCATTTTATTCATAGCCGGAGTAATAAAAGATGCATTTTGTATGTAATTAAAATTGTAAGTTGCTATAATTTATGTCTATATATTTTAGGGTAAATTACACAAACCTCCCCTGAGGTTTGCCTTAATTACACGGACCTCCCCCCTAGTTGCAGAAATTGCACGGACCTCCCTCGAGGTTTGTAATGAGGTAACAAAATGCCCCCTCCCCTAACGGCCCGTTAGTTTTTTTTACATTGGCCTCCCCTGAAAATTACAATTAGCCCTCCTAATATTATAAAATTGTCATACTAAGCCGCCTTTCTCTTATATTTTTGTGCTAATTATAAAATCCGTCCTCTCTCTTATATTTTTTGGTTAATTATTTTAGCATTAATTTATATTATTTACACAAAATATACACAAAATACATATAAATAGGTCCAAATTTTTTTTTTCCCCGAGCAAACCTCTATCAAGCCCCCCTGTATTACTTTTCTAGATCCGCCCCTACTCCTATGCTTCAAAAGTGGACACTTAACCCCTGTGATTGTGGACTAAAATAGAACTGTTATGATTTCACTCAAAGAGCGTTAATCCCAAAATTAACATCACAAAAGGGGTTAAGTGTTTATATTTTTAACCAATTTTAGAACTTTCATCAATTTTTGTCACTTTTGAAGCATAGGGGCAGGGGTGGATCTAGAAAATTAATACAGGGGGGTTGACAGAGGTTTGTTCGGGGGAAAAAAAATTTTGGACCTATTTATATGTATTTTGTACAGATGATATAAATTAATGCTAAAAAAATTAACCCAAAAACATATGAGGGAGGAGAAATTTTATAATTAGCACAAAAATATAAGAGAAATGAGGCTTAGTATGACAATTTTATAATATTAAGGGGGCTAATTGTAATTTTTAGGGGTGGCTAATATAAAAAAAAACTAACGGACCATTAGGGGAGGGGGCGTTTTGTTACCTAATTACAAACCTGGTGGGAGGTCCGTGTAATTTCTACAACTAGGGGAGAGGTCCGTGTAATTAAGGCAAACCTCAGGGGAGGGTTGTGTAATTTACCCGATATTTTATTGTAAAATGTAATGTTATTTTGAAAAAAATACTCTTAAATAGTGAAATTCATAGAATCTATCACATCGTATAAGCAAAGACTTATGCTTTCTTATATATATATATATATATATATAGATATATATCTATATAATAAGGAAGAGTGGTGTGGAGCCCTCCCAATTTAACAACTTTTAATGTTGACCATTGAGATAAGTTTAGATATTTTAGGCCGTTGGATCGTTGGTCCACCAAAAATGGTAACATACACAACAAATTTGTATTGTATCCTATCAAATATCTCCCTCTCTCTCTCCATATCCCATACCAAATTAGTTTAGAATTTGCTCCTACCTTCCAATTCGGCTCTCTTTCTCTCTCACACTTAATCACCCCCATATTCTCTCTCTCTCTCTCTCTCTCTCTCTCTCTCTCTCTCCTCAACCCCAATTGGACAGTAACCCATACATCACTCAGCGCATCCCTCCTATAACCCCCCCCCCCCCCCCCCCTCTCTCTCTCTCTCTCTCTCTCTTTCTCTCTCTTGCGCCACCACCACCGCCACTGCGGAATCGTAATGAATTATTGGTGATTGTAACCTTTTCTTTTATGTAATTGGGTTTGATTCAAATTCTTGCCCTAGATACTAGATTTTAACTCTCATTTTTTCTTTTGGTTTTTTTGTGGCAAGTGCCATAATCAGTTTAGTGGTAAGTGCGTATAGTTAATTTTTTTTATTTATTGTTTAATGTGTTTCACTAAGAACTCATCTTTGTATTTGTAGTGTTCTCAACTAGGGAAAAGAGAAGAAAAGTTTTGAGATTGTTAGTTCAAAATCCCCTATTCAAATGAAAGGATGAAATAAAAGGTGAGACCAAAATCCTCTATTTGAGATTTGCTTAAATGGTGTTGTTTTAATTTTCGAATTAATGAGCATTCTCAATTTTATTTTAGAATATGTGAAGAGCACAAACTGGTCGTAAAATGGTGATGCTACGAATGCACAACCACAGGGAAGACAAAGAAATCATGGAAGGACTTACTTTTAGCAATTTGCTTGGTTTTCCCCCTTTCATTTTTTTAGCTTTATGGTCAAGTTGATTGCATGGATGAAATTGTTAGCGAAATAAAGATAAAGAAAATCAAACTTTTGCAAAGCCTTTTCTCTAAGTCGTGTTTAAATGTTTCCTATATTTTGACTGTGTTAAAATGTTTCCTAAAACGCAAATTCTTTTCCTAGATGAATTAAGAAAGTGTTGGGGAAGCTAACTAATTTTGAATGTTAATTTCCATATAGGACTGTTAATTTTATTTCTATATACGACTGTTGTTAGTCACCTATATTCTTCTCCTGTATCAATTTATAAGGAAATGATGGAGAAACTAATTGATTTTAAATGTTTCCTAAATTACACTCTATTTTCCTAAATGAATTTTATAATGTGAACGTTCGTGTATATGTTCTTTCCAGCCTAACTTTGATTTTCGGAAAGAATATCAATATCTATTGCCAATCACACTTAAGTTAATTTTTTTTACAATGACCTCAGACATTTTAATTGTGTGTTTACTTTTTTCCTTATTTGTTTCCTAAATTGAATTGTGTCCTATAATGCCATTTTTTTTCAATGACCTCAAACATTTTAATTGTGTGTTTACTTTTTTCCTTATTTGTTTCCTAAATTGAGTTGTTTCCTATAACGCCTTTAGAACGTTGAGATTGTGTTTATTTATTTATTTTTATTTTTTTAAAATTTTTTTTGTCTCCTATAATGGCTTTATACATTTTAAATTTTGTACTGGGAATGTTGGTGTATATTCTTTTCAAACCTAACTTTGATTTTTGGAAAGATTATCAATTTGTGCCAATCAGACCTTGAAAATTTAGAATAAAAAGAAGACATTTAAGAAAATGGTGGGGGTATCTAACTGATTTTACTGTTATTTATGAAAATGGTGCTTTCTTAGTAAACAAAAAAGGCATGCTCTATTTTTGTAAGCTTTAATTTGTTTATGGAGTTGCAGGTGCTAATCAATTTTGAAGAATATATTTAATCACTTTTGGGGTTTGTATATGATTTAAGATACTACAAAAAAAAATTCGGAAGGTTGCCACAAAATTAAAAAAAAGAAACGACATGGTCAAGAATGAGTCCTATTTAGTTATAAATGCATATGTAAGAAAAGAAATGTCGTTTGTGTGTTGGATGGATCAACAATTCAAGCCATTAATTTGCAGTTTTGCTTATTGTTAAAGCAACACACTTGACTTTGCCATTTTATTAGATCAGACATGATTGATTTGAAGTTTCAATTGGTAATGAGCATAACTTTTCTTTGTATGTATGCGTGTGGGTAGGGGTGTCATTTGGAATGAAAATTCTGATTACAACCGATTCTGATCCGAAGATTTTCGATTTTGGCACCAAATATTGAATTCTGAATTCCGAAAATTTTGGAAAAAATCGGATCGGAATCGGAATTGTTTTGAGAATTCCGAAAATATTTTTATTTTTTATAGGTTTTTCTTTTTTCCTTTCCGTGACTCCGATCAAATGACTTTCATAGAACTAATCAAATTGATATAATATGAGTGGAAAATCACAGAAAGTTGAAGTTTAGGAAGTGGGTTTCAACAATGGATTTCATAATTCAAGCCTAAAGAAATGTATTCTCACTTGCACTTTTTTAAAATATAGGAAGCTTATTTGTTATATTCTATTGCCTATCTAGAAAATGGGTTTTTTCCATCACTATGGTTGTAAATTTTGCTATTAGTTTGATTAGTTCCACCCGTTTTATAGGTCATTTGATTAGTTTTATCAGTTTGAATAGTCCATAGGGTCAATTAGTGAAATGAGTAATGTTGCTACCCAAATATGAGCTAAATAATCACAAAAGTTTTGCTTTCCTTTTCTGTTTCTTTCCAAAAGCTTAGAAAAAGCCTTTTTTTTTTTACTTTCGTGCCCTCGGGCAGGGGTTATGACTAGTATATATATATATATTCAGTCAGGCTCTAAAGAGGGCGCTCTCTCTTTATTAAAGAAAGGGCCTCCGTTTTGGCCGTCGGATCGTGTTTTTATTAATGGCAGTTTTGTCATTTTATAGTTTTTAAACACAACCCGACGGCTAAAACAGAGGCCCTCTCTTTAATAAAGAGAGGTGGCCCTCTTTAGAGAATCTTTGTATATATATATATATATATATATATTTAAGGAGAGGATCTTAAGTGCACTGACCTAGTGCACTGGCATTTAATCCAAAAAAAATCTGCTTGACCCACGCCCCGTTGAACCGCGGGTTTTTTAGGCATTTAATCCTAAACCGCGGGATGCCCCCGCTAACCCGCGCTCCGTTGAACCACGGGTTTTTTAGGCTTAAAAGCCAATGCGTGCACTGTGTCAATGTACTTAAGATCCTCTCCCTATATATTTATAGGAGAATGCTAACTTACAGCACGGTGCCCTTTAGCGACGAAATTTTTTACCTTTAGCGGCAATTATTTTTCTCACCTTTAGCGACGAACTATTTTAAAAAGAATCGTCGCTAAAAAAAAAAAAATTCGCAAAAAAAAAAAATTTTGTTGGTCGCTAAAAGCTGATATACAATAATATCCTACAATCTTCATGTAGTAAGATAGCAGGCCCTATATATATATATATATATATAAGATTAGAAAAGATTAGACAAAGGTCATAATCTTACAAGTAATGTACATTATTTTTTTAGAGTAATGTTATTCTTCCCAAAAAAATTTCCTAAATGTGCATCCCAAATGATGTGGCAGTGGGGCCAAGTAAACCACTTCTAATCAAAATTCAACTAGTCCCACTGTAGTAGACCTAACCATACAGTCACATCATTTGAAAATTAGAATGCACTTTTGGGGAAAAAAAGGCTACCCATAATGCCAAAGCAATTTCTTTTATTGCCAGAGCAGCCCACCACTTTTCTAAAAGATTTTTGACATTACTAACGGATTTTTTCCGTTACAAATAAAAATGTGTTAGAATATGCTCTGGCAATAAAGAAAATTGCTATGGCATTATGATTTCCAAAAAAATTGGGGAAGCATAGTATTACTCTATTTTTTAAGATGTAATCTTATCTGATTATTTTTGGGTAAATTACACAGACCACACCTGAGGTAAGGTGAAAATACAAGGACCTCCCCTGTGGTATGCAAAATTATACTGACCTCCCTTGAGGTTTATAGTAGTGTAACACTTACCTCCCTTATGTTAGTCAACTTACAGTTGACTGTTAATTTTTGGGGTTAATTTTTTTATAATGACCACTTTGCCCTTACTAATGAAAAAAAGGGTCAAAAAACATAATATATCTCATCTTTCCTCTCTCTCTCTTTCAACTCTATGGTTTCTCACTGCCTTTTAAAAAAAATTCTTAATTGAATAACTGTGAATAAGAAGAACTTTTATATTTAGGTGCAATAACTTATATATAGAGATGTATGCATCCATGTATCTATATATTCTCAAATCTGATACGCACATAAATACATGTATATATATGTGTATACAGATATGTACTTTGTACAAATCAAAGCCCTAAACATTCAAATCTGACCAAATCTTATACATAGTATACACACATACCCAGTGATATTGGGTTTTGTTAGAGAGAGATGAGTGTAAACATGAGATCTTTGACCAAAGTTTGTAAATTAGGGTTTCAATTGTTGATGTTGACAATGGTGAGGAAGATGGAGATGGATTTAAATTCGACCCCATTGCTACAAATTTGAGCTAAGCTGAGTATGAATCAAGCTCAACTCAATCCAAACTCAGCTTCATATTGAGGAATTTGCCTCAAGTGAAAGCATATTTTGGATTTGTACGGGCAAATCCAATCCAATTGAATATGAAATTTTGAATATGTGCTCTCACTCACACACACACTCTCTCTCTCTCTCTCTCTCTCTCTCTCTCTCTCTCTCTCTCTCTCTCTGCGGCCCTGAACCTGAACTGTTGGTGGGTTTGATATTTGGTTGGTTTGTAAACACACACACACACACACACACACACACATATATATATATATATAACATACATAGACAATTGGGTTTTGCTCTTTGTCTTTCCCCATTGTTATGATAAGGTCTGAATATGGCAGTAGTGGTTGTGGGTGGATTGCTTGGGTGTTGAGTAGGCGTGTTGAGTAGGTGTGTTGGTGTTGGGGAGGGAAGAGGTTAAATGAAGTAGTTTGGGCTTTCTTCCTCCATTCACTTTGAAGGGGGTGATAAAGTCTTTTTTCACACTAAAATCAAATGGTGTTAGTCTTAAGGGAGGACAATGTAATTTTGCACAACACGAGGGAGGTCATTGTATTTTGACCTTACCTCAGTGGAGGTTCGTGTAATTTATCCATTATTTTATTATATTATTATAATACGGAAGCCTCAAAATGTCATGTGTCAAATTCATAGGCCACCAAGGCGAATCTCTATTAAGGATTCCTAAATTGATTCTATACCTTTCATTTCTTCTTTATTACTAATTAGACCCGTTACGCATTTACTCTCCTTATCAATTATAACACCACTCAATTCAATTTTCAATTTATCTTAAAAAAATTCTCCCATGCATTGCACGGGTAGAAAAGCTAGTATTATAATAATATGGAAGCCTCAAGTGCCACATGACACAAGGAAATGGAAGGTTAGCAAAATTTTGTAATTTTACTCATTAAATTACTCCAAACACATTTTTTTATTTTGCATTGAATTGAATTCCTAATAATCACTCTACTATTTTATTTCAACAATGCCAAGCTGTAACACCCACTCCCGCGGGCAGCATTTAATTGCATTTAGCATGCATATTAATATTTTATTAATGATGTGATTACTCGTGTTATGTGAGTATTAACTCACTAAGATGATTGGTGGTGTCTAGATTGGAACCCAGAGATATGCTTAATGCCAGTCCCAATTCGGGACAGTTATGATAGTTCCCGGTGTGATGGGACAGATATGAAAAATAATCCTTATGTGCTTAACTATTTATTAAGGCATATGTGAATATTTTAATATATTGATTTTATAGCATGTTAATTGTTAGAGATCACTTCAGTGGTCCGTTAGGGATACATTTGTGAGGACGAATTGGACATGTTGCATAATTAGTAGGTTAATTAGAAACTTCATAATATTATGTAGGACCACTTATAGTACCCATACGTGACATAGACAAACACCTATTTAATTTTGGGATAGTTTTAATGAATTTCATTAACTAGCAGGAGTATAAATATAAAACTAATAAAACTCAGGGAGGCAAACGTAGAAACCAAAACCTTGAGACTTGCATGCCATGAGACACTTGTCTCACGACTCACCAAGAGTCACCTCTTCAATTCAATACACTAAGGACATTTACAGAGAATTGACGGAAAATTCCCGACGACGAAATTGACGATGACATTATCAACGCCGATTGACGCGTGGTTTGACGATCAATTTCAAAACAAGCTACATATTTGGACTCCTGGAGATGAGTCTAACGCAGTGATATAAATATTATTGCGTTTTGAGACAATTTTTTTCTGCGTCCCAATTTGAGAGCTTAGCTCATAACTTGCTAAATTGATATAGGATTTGTACCTGGAACATACTAGGCTCTTAATTCTGCAATTAGGAGCGATACCCTTAAGGTGAGTGACAATAATTATAGAATATAGATAATTGGATGTTTTGAATTATCCTTGTAATGATATGCATGTCTATTTGTATAAATTAGCATGTTTAGTTATAATTGGGCAAACTCATGTGGTTAATAAGACCCATTGATATGGTGATAGCATGATGTGATGAATTTTATATGAGCATGTTGAGTTGTATATTTGGGTCGAAGGGGGACTTATGCTTGCCATCGAAGTGATGAGACTAGGAGCCAAAATTGGCCATGAGGTTGCATGCTTGAAAGAAAGAGGTGTGGATTTCGGTTAGTCGCACGGACTAATGGAGTAGTCGCGGGCTAACGTGAAAGGGTGACCGGTACTTGCGTACCCGGAGACCATAGTGATGTATAGAAAAGATGAGATTGAGCATGTCTATAATTCATGTTTATAATTATTGGCATTTACCAGCATATAGCTGATATATTGTAGTGGTTATTGAATAACCATTGTAGGTAATAAAGGCAAGTCGGCGAAAGAATGAAGAAATGGAATCGGTAGAGATTTGGCGAGAAACGTTGGTTTGGGAAATTTGGTTTAGTTAATATAGGATTATAGGTAACATCTTGTGTAGATGGTTAACTTGTATTTTGTTTTAAACATGTAATATGACTGGGTATGGTTTATACTTGGGGAAAATCATGTTAATAGCTTGGTTTTTTGGTTTAAATAAAGCTAGTTTGTGAAAACAGCGTTAGTTTAGTTGGTGGTTTATGTAAATTCAATCACTTGAATCATGTAATAGTTTGGTGGTAAGTTGTTTTAGGTAGTGCATGGTTTGAATTATGTTAGTTGTTTTTGGTTTGGTCACACTTTATTAGGTGTTGAGCATAGTTGGTTTGGTTTTGGTTCAGGCAGGGGTTGCTATAGAATTGGGTTCTGCTGCTGCAAACCAGTCGATCGGGTGCCTAGTCTAGTTGACTCGATCGTGCAACAAAACACCAAATTCTGGTATTAGGGGTTTTCAGTCGACCGGACCCAAGGTTGAGTCGACCGGGCCTCAAAAATCTCAGTCGATCGGATCCACCAGTCGATCGGACCAGAGGATCCTTAGGAAAGTGCTCTCTGTAATTTGCATTTCCAGTCGACCGGGTCCCCGATTAGTCGACTGGATTACTCTGTTTCAAAATGGTTTGTTTTAAAAGTGTTATAAATGGGGAAAGACTT
Source organism: Hydrangea macrophylla (assembly GCA_033977485.1). Lineage (NCBI taxonomy): Eukaryota > Viridiplantae > Streptophyta > Magnoliopsida > Cornales > Hydrangeaceae > Hydrangea > Hydrangea macrophylla. The sequence goes on from CM066997.1 coordinate 15,604,997, forward strand.
TCTTAAACTATGATTATATGGTTATTAAAGGAACTTAGGAGTATAATGGGAGCCTTGGTGGCGTGCCATGTGTCCTAGGATCGTATGTGTGATTCTGGGGCGTGACATTTAGTGGTATCAAAGCAATATGCTTAGAACTTTGGGTACGAGAGACGACGACGCGAGTGAACTTGATTATGGCGAGTAATTAGGTGCACAGCATGCAAGCATATGAACATGGAATAAGTTTGTTGAATGTTGTATTGGCATAGCATGCATGGTATTTATGTGAGTTGATTAACAGGTAAGAAATGGCAAACCCAAACCGAGAACATTCACTACATTCGAGATTGGATCACTTGGAGGATATTGTAAGTAATTTTGTAAGAGCCGCCAGTGATAGAATACAAACGGGTGAGATTAGACCTGCAAATCCATGACATGAATGGGGGATCATTGAGCAATTCTACAAACGAAAACCAATTCAATTTTAGGAAGGTCCGAATACTTCATTGGCTGATCATTGGTTAATGGATATGGAACGTATTTTTCGAGCTATGGATTGTACAGACGCTGAAAAGATTATGTGTGCCACCGATACCCTTAAAGGGGAAGCTCAGAGTTGGTGGACTAATCAAATTGCCCAAGGACCGCCAGAGACGTGGAGGAGGTTTGAAAAAGAGTTCAACAAACGGTACTTTCCAGCATCTACAAAAATACAACTGAGTCGAGAATTTGCAAATTTACAACAAGGGGACATGTCTGTCAATGAATATGCTACAAGGTACAATGACTTACTTCGTTTTGGATATCGGTCAGTACCAAAAGTAGCCAATAAGGCTCAGAAGTTTGAGGAGGGATTGAGGGATAACATTGGCAGTCGTTGATACTCTTCAGCACTAATTTGCCCAATGTTCAAGATGTGGCATTGATAGTGGAGAGGGATATTGAGAAATTCAAACAAGGGCAACAAGGCAAGCGAGCGTATGAGGATAAGGGGAAGGGACAAGGGTTATCTAAGAGGACATTTTCACAAAGGTTCAGGCTCCGATACAAGAAATCAAGGAAGAAATACCTACTCCGGGGAGACTACCCCTTTGTGCCCAACATGCAACCGACGACACATGGGAGTTTGCCACCAAACTCTGGTGTGCAATATTTGTAAGAAATTAGGGCATGTTGCAAGATTTTGTCCTCAAGTAAGAGCTCAGAGTACTGGAGATCTAATCCGGGTATGAGAGGAAGATGCTACACTTGTGAGTTATCGGGACATCAAGCTAAGGATTATTCGATGAAGAAGCAACAAGGCACGAGTTCAATGGCTACAACTGGGGCAAGGTCCGGAATTAACATGAATAAGGGAAAGGGCATTGAACCAAGACAAGGGAGGTTCTACCAGTTGGCATCGGGGAACATTTCAGCTAACGACTCCGTTGTATTAGGTATATTATCGATTTGTTCACATCCAGCTCATGTGTTAATAGATTCAGGGTCAACACATTCATTTATTACACATGGGTTCGTTAAACATTTACATAGCATGTCCAAACCCTTAGGATATGAACTTTAAGTATCATTACCTTTAAGTATACCAATGATGACATCCACGGTTTACAAGATATGCAGGATCCGGGTAGATGATAGAAATTTGACTGTTGACTTGATACCGTTGATCGTTAACTATTTCGATGTAATTTTGGGTATGATTGGTTATCCATGAACCAAGCCTTCATTGATTGTGAATAGAAAAGAGTTATTTTCCGACCACCGGGATATGGGGAGTTTATCTTTCAGGGAATTAGTGTCGTAGCATCACCATATTTGGTATCCGCGATTGTTGAAACAAGGTTATTAGGGATTCTTATGCTCTATAATTGATACACGTGTTACGGGCACTAAGGTAGAAGACATATCAGTGGTACGGGAGTTCCCGGATGTATTTCCTGAGGACTTGCCAGATGAGTTGATTGAACGAGAAATTGAATTCTCTATTGAAGTAACTGTGGGATCTCAGCCTGTATCAAAAACACCGTACAGATGGCACCGGTTGAACTTAAGGAATTGAAAGTTCAGCTACAGGAATTATTGGATAAGGGGTTTATTAGACCCAGTGTATCGCCGTGGGGTGCACCGATCTTATTTGTTAAGAAGGAAGATGGAACTATAAGGATGTGCATTGATTACCGTGAACAGAACAAACTGACAATCAAGAACAAGTATCTGTTGCCTAGAATTGATGATCTATTCGATCAACTTCAAGGAGCTCAAGTATTCTCTAAAATTGACTTGCGATTGGGCTACCATCAGCTGAAGGTGAAAGAGGAGGATGTAGAGAATACTGCATTTAGGACCCGTTATGGTCACTACGAGTTCATTGTCATGCCATTCGGGGTTACTAACGCACCAGCAGCATTTAATGGATTTGATGAACCGGGAATTTAAAGATTACTTGGATGAGTTTGTGATTGTTTTCATTGATGACATTTTGATATATTCCAAGAGTGTAGAAGACCATGAAATGCATCTCCGACTGATTTTGCAACGACTCCGAGAGAAGAAGCTGTTTGGAAGTTAAAGAAATGTGAGTTTTGGTTAACCGAGATTCCAGTTTTGGGCCATGTAATAACATAGGAAGGTGTAACAGTGGATCCACAGAAAATTGAAGCCATAGCTAATTGGAATCCATCGATAAATGTGTCAGAAGTAAGAAGTTTCCTGGGATTAGCCGGTTACTACCGAAGGTTCGTGGAGAATTACTTTAGAATTGCAACACATATGACCCGACTAATGAGGAAAGACGTACCATTTATGTGGAGTCCTGAGTATGAAGAAAGCTTTATAGAGTTGAAAACTCGACTAATGTCAGCACCAATCCTAATTATTCCATTAGGGACTGAGGGATTTAATATTTACAGTAATGCTTCACATCGTGGATTGGGATGTGTCTTGATGCAAAACGACAAAGTAATTGCCTATGCTTCGCGACAACTGAGGCCGCATGAAGTCAACTATCCAACACATGATTTGGAGCTAGCAACCGTAATATTTGCCTTAAAAATTTGGTGACATTATTTATACGGAGAAAAGTGTGAGATTTACACTGATCATAAGAGTTTGAAGTACCTTTTCACTTAGAGGACTTCAACATGAGACAGAGACGTTGGCTAGAATTAATGAAAGACTACGATGTAACTATTCACTATCATCCAGGAAAGGCCAACGTGGTGGCCAATGCACTAAGCCAGAAATCAACAAGTAATTTGATTTATGCCTTGACCACTCAGGAAAAGTTAATATAGGAAATGGAGCAGCTAAAACTAGAAGTAATCCCAAAGACTAAAGGTGCCTTGATGTCAGCTATCATCGTACAACCATCCTTAGTAGATGAGATTCGAAGCAAGAAACTTCAAGATCCAGAGTTGAAGAATATTTGTGATGGTATACCCGAAGATAAGCAACCAGAGTTCACCTTTGAGAATGGCATGTTGAAGTTCAGAAATTGGATTTGTGTACCCAATGTGGATCGGATCAAAGAAACAATTCTAGAAGAGGCACATAACACCAAGTATTCAATTCATCCAGAAAGTACGAAAATGTACTGCGACTTACGGGAAATCTATTGGTGGTCAAGAATGAAACGAGAGGTAGTAGAACATGTGGCTAAATGTGTGGTATGTCAGCAAGTCAAAGTAGAACATCAGAGACCGGCATGATAACTAATGCCATTACCTATATCGGAATAGAAATGGAAGAATATTACAATGGATTTTGTATCAGGTTTGCCAAGATCAAGAAAGTTAAATGACACCATTTAGGTAATTGTTGATCAATTGACTAAGTCAGCACATTTCTTGCCGATCATGACCAATAACCTGATGAAACTAGTAGAGTTATATGTTTGAGAGATAGTACGATTACACAGAGCTCCAGTATTAATCATTTCTGACAGAGATAGTAAGTTCACATCAAAATTTTGGCAAGGATTGCACCAGGCTATGGGTACTAAACTGAGTTTTAGTACGGCATTTCATCCTCAGACCGATGTCCAGTTAGAACGAGTAATTCATATATTGGAGGATATGCTACGACTATGTGTACTATACTTCAAGGGCGATTGGGATGAACATTTGCCTCTAGCAGAGTTTGCCTACAATAACAGTTTCAATCTAGTATTGGAATGGCACCTGTTGAAGCTTTATATGGGCAGAAATGTCGTTCACCAGTCTGTTGGACTGAGGTGTGAGAAAGAAAATTGATATGACCAGAAATAGTTCAACAAACTACAAAAAAGGTCAAGGTGATACAACAACGATTGAAAACGGCTCAAAATCGTTACAAGAGCTACGCAGATTTGAAGAGAAGATCAATAGAATTTAAAGTAGGAGACTATGTATTCTTGAAGGTGTCGCCTTCAAAGGGAGACTATTTGGGAAGCGAGGAAAGTTGAATCCGAGATATGTCAGACCATTTAAAGTTATTGGGAGAGTTAGACCGGTGGCGTAACGATTAGATTTACTGTAAGAGTTAGCCAATGTACACAATGTCTTCCATGTATCCATGTTACGGAAATGTGTCTGAGATACGAGTCAAATAATTAAACCAGAGCTATTGGAGATCAGAGAAGACTTGACATACATCGAGTATCCAGTCAGGATTCTTAACCGGAAAGAGCAAGTGTTAGAACAAAGACCATTCCGTTAGTCATGGTATTATGGCGGAATCATTCGATTAAGGAAGCTACGTGGAAAACTGAGAAGGAAATGCGAGAGCAATACCCATACTTGTTCGATACTTGAGGTACAATGAGTTTGGAGACTGTAGACACCCCAATTTTGACTGAGCTATTAAACTTAGGGGGATTTACCTCTGGAGATCAATGATGAATATGTCTCGTCAGAAACAAGACTCTTACAAGCAATCTGATTCTATTCCAAGAAGAATCTCGGTCCAAAATCACACTTTTCAGCCAAAAATACCAAAATTTTCATTTACCTATCACCTTGTGGACTATGAGTTTTGAACATGTATAGAAACACGACATTGTCCTCGAAACATCTTAAAACCATTTTTTAAAGGAGATAAATTCAGCATGAACCCCGAAAAAGTCAACAGTTGACCAAGTGAAAAGTCAACGGGTCAAAAGGGGGTCAATCGTAAGATTTTCGAATTTCAAGATGAAAAGTCCTGGTAATTGTTCATTGGGTCTCCCTTATGCTAGAAATGATTTTAAAGAATTTTTAAATGAAAAGAACATTGAGAAATCGAAAGGTCTTCAAGAAGAATTGTGCAGGATTTGAAATTTTGCCTTCGGAGAGAGAGTTGAATTTTTTTCCTTGAGGATTTTGATTTTTTAGATATTTTTATTGAATCCAAATGGGGGGTATTTCATTAATTACATTTAATGTCTTAAGTAAATACATAAATTAAACAACATTTACTCAAATGACATGAAATAAAATTAAGGTGCTGAATTCCTGTGAATAGTGTTGGACTGCTATGCAGCGGCACTCAGAGTGGCCGTTCGGCACTCAGAGAGTGTTGTTCCATCTTCATTGATTGCCGACCTGGGCTGATTTGCATTTTTAAGCCAAAAATCCTTTTCAATCTTTGATCAAATGAATGCACCAAACGATGCCATTTTTTTTGTGTACGTGTTTACTACTCCTAGGTCATGCAAACCATGCTCCCACCATCCCTAATTGACCTATCTACCCTTATCTTAGCCCCTAAGATAATGAAAGTCTATAAAAATCCCATTTTCTCTCATTTTGAGAGGTTGGAGACTTGAATCTAGAGAGAGAGACTTGAATCTAGAGGAATGAGACTTGAATCTTAAAGAAAGAGAGGCTGAATTTTGAAGATGAAGTTTGTTCTTAGAGAAATATAGAGAGAGAAACCCAAAACCCTATAGAAATCCTACCCAATTCACCCAATTCCTCAAATCTCCATTGAAGAACCTTGAAGATTCAAGGAAGAAGAAGAAGAGTATTGCTTGTAAGGCTTGGATCTCTCCAAATCAATCAAATCCTGAGAAGATCTAGAGGTTAAATCCTTATTCCATACTTGTTCTACATAATTCAATCACAAATTCATAGATCTAGGATTTTTACACATTTTCAAAACCTCTCTTCTTGCCTCATTTCCTCACACACCACATAGAATTTGTGATTGAATGATCATGTGTTATTTTCATTGATTTGGGTCTAAATAGAGCTTTGAATTTAAGATTAAAAGAGTTTTGACTTGAAATTTTCAAATAACCTTTGATTTCATTTCTTTTGTTTATATTTTTCTCATAGGATCTATGAGATCTTCAATATCTCATTAGATCTCTTTGAGTTTGATCCTCTAGTCCCTTATGATCCTATGATTTATATGTGGATTAAGATTGGTCATGGTCATATCTATACATAGTTGATTGGGTTCAAGTCTTAGCTCATGACTTGGATCTCCCTACTAGGAATCTTATGGAATCCATACTATATTCCATAGAGATTTGAATAGATTTCGGTCTCATTGAGTCTCCAAGGACCATTAATTTGAGAGGAGGATATTATATCATAGTTCTAATTTCCTCAAGGATCATATGTTTGAGAGAGGATTTAGATGTAAGTTTTCATAGTTTGTTTGTTGAAATTTAGGGAACTTGAATATTCAAGAGTTCATAAGATTGAGTAAGACCTTAGGATCCTCTTGCTATGAGATCTATGATGGAAATCCATTAAGGCTAAATCTATGAATCTCTTCATGTTTTATTATTTACTCCAATGATCATAATCATACTTGATCCTAGTTCTCTCTAGAATCATGGATCAAGTTTGATTCGAAATATGAACATCAATTTAACAAAGGTGCAATGAATCCATAAACCAACTGTGATCAAAGATTTTCTACAGAATCATGGTTCATTGGAATTGGATGAGACCAATTGGAGGATGTTCATAACTCATTTAAGTACCTCTGTGATTTTTGTTTTGATGAAATTCCATGTCTAAGATGGTTTGGTCTTATGATTTCAAAACAAGCAACTCTCTGTCCAAAATTTCAGAACAGTAAGTCCGTTTTAAAATTAATAAATCAGAACCTTAATCGATCTTTCTTGACCCAAAATAATTTCTTCTAAGTACTTTAATGTGTTAGGAAGATACCCTAAGAAGATCTAAGTGTTTCTCATTTTTTTTGCTATTTTTAGAAAATCGTACAAGGTCTCTGGACAGAGAGTTGCAGATTCCTGAGTGATGTCTAGTGTTTTCCATATTCCCAGAGATCTAACTGTTCAAACCTTGGTTTTCTTTTTGGGTTAGAAACTAGACTCACAGAGGCATATCATATACAAATATCATTAAGATCCAACCATTGAAAATATGGTTTCTCTACCTTTTAAAATCTGGTATGCTCTCTGTAATTTAGGAAAAATAGTCACTGTTTTTGTCTAGTCTCATTGATTTTAACTTAATTGGTTTCCTAATGTCTTGGGACCCAAATCATGTTTTGAATAATGATAATTTAGCTTAAATCCAGGAGCTAAGTGATCCAAATTAGTGAATAAATTCATATCTCATTCTTGTTCATATTCATTCATTCATTCATGTATGTTGACGCTTATGATTAGAACTAGTTCTTGGATAAAATTGGACTTAGTTGAACATAATTGAACATAAACATGAATTCCTTATGATCGTGTTGGGATTATAGAACCCCTATATGGACATTACATTGGCTCCTAATTGAGACTTATATATCTATAAGAGGTGCTATGGCTCCAACTAATCAAAAGGAATTAATAGTTTTATCAATTCTTTCCATGCTTGATAGATTTAAGCTAAAAGCTTAGGGTTGATTATTGATATCTTTGATCAAGGCATGTGTACTAATCTTTGTTTTGTAGCGCATTTGAGGTACAATTTCTCAACTCCTTCTCTAGTTTATTTCATTCCTTGATTTTAATTGATTTTCGATTCCATACGCGACACCTTAGCTTAGGTCTTGCCTTATGTGTATATGTGATTAGAGACATTTTTCCTAGGATTCCTATTCTTTGTATGCATTGCATGTTTCCCATTTCGCGGCTGGATCCCGGGTAAGTTCTCTAGTTCCCTACTTGCACATCATTTTGCTTGTTACTTGAATTATGTGGATTATGAATGATATTTTATCATTAGCAATCTTACCTTTCAATATGCTTTTGTAATGTATATGTATATATGTATTAGTTGAGGGCATGCTTAGATTATTAATTTGATTAAATAGGATGATGAGTAGAGGCCTATCACGAGATAGGATGAAAGGGGGTGTTTTAGTCCGCCGGGCTCCTTCCCCTTTCATTCCATAATCCCCGGACCTAGATTATCTTTGGTTTCGCAAAAGATCAGTTTGCCTTTTAAAAATGGTTTCTTAATTTTTCTAAAAAAATTAAGTGGAGACTCTTTGAAATTTTAAAAAAAATGTTTAAAAAAAAAAAACAAAAGTGGGCCCAAATGCCGGTATCCACATGGACAAACTCTTTTTATGGAGGGGAGGGATGTAACACTCGCTCCCGCGGGCAGCATTTAATTGCATTTAGCATGCATATTAATATTTTATTAATGATGTGATTACTCGTGCCATGTGAGTATTAAATCAATAAGATGATTAGGGGTGTCCAGATTGGAACCCAGAGATAGGCCAAGTGGCAGTCCCAATTCGAGACAGTTATGATAGGTCCCCGTGTGATGGGACAGTTATAGAAAATAATCCCTATGTGCTTAACTGTTTATTAAGGCATATGTGAATATTTTAATATATTGATTTTATAGCATGTTAATTGTTAGAGATCACTTCTGTGATTCGTTAGGGATACATTTGTGAGGACGAATTGGACTTATTGCATAACTAGTAGGTTAATTAGCAACTTCACAATATTATGTGAGGACGAACTTCTCGTTATTCTTGATCTTAGTCAAAACTAAGTATATATATATATATATATATATATGTGTGTGCATTAAATCCTTCCTATCCTTTTTTTTTTTTTTTTTCAAATTGCCCAAAAGATAAATATTGTTCTGAAATTTGTATGGAGAATTTTTTTTTTTGGAGAATGAGTTGTCTGAAATTGAGTAAAACATTAGATGTAGCTTATTACTTGGAGGGTCCCTTTCCTATACCTATCAATGAATGTGGACTCCCTAAGATACAACTTAGGTGTGAGACTGTTTAGATTAACGGATCCCTTCTCCGCCCATTTGAAAAGAAACAGAGCTCGTAGCATAGGTGGAACATTTCGTTCTCCCCCTTTGGAAAGAAATAAAAGCTGGTAGCAAAAACTGGAAAATTAGGTGGAGCATTTTTAAAACTGGTAACTTAGGTGGAGCATTTTCTTCTCCACTCTTGGAAAAAAATAAATAAATAAATAAAAACTGGTAGCTTAAGTGGAGTAAAAACTGGTAATTTAGGTAGAGCATTTTCAAGACCAGTAACTTAGGTGGAACATTTTCTTCTCCCTTCTTGGAAAGAAATACAAAACTAGTGGCTTAGTTGGAGGGTGGGGATGGCGGTGTGCCTTGTATGATCAGGTGAGGAGGGAGAGATTCCGAGAGGGGGTTTCCGAGAGGGGTGGGGTTTGTCGGAGGAGGAGAGAGAAAGAAGAAAGTGCTTTGCACTTATAGAATGTTTTTTTTTTTGAAATGATCCAAGAGAGTGATGAGTTAGAGAGGATTTCGAGACAGAGTGGATTAGCAGATGAAATGGCCGCGGTTCTGGATGGAGATTTAGCAGATGAAGTGTGCCGAGGTCCGTGCCTACATAATGTTTTGTTTTCTTTTATCCGAGAGAGTGAGGAGTTTGAGAGGATTTCAAGAAGGAGTGGAGATTCAACAGATGAAGCGTGGCGCGATTTGCGGATGGAGATTCATTGGATGAAATGTGCCACGATTCAGGAATGGAGAGTCGCGGTCCGCGAATGGAGATTCAGTGGATGAAAGGTGCCACGGTCCCCGCTTGTAGAATGGTTTTTAGTTTTTTTGTTTTTTACTGATCCAAGAGAGTGAGTAGAGGGTGTGGTGGTGGTGTGGTCCTAGTGGGGAGAGCTGAGAGGAGAGAGAGAGAGAGAGACCCGAGAGAGGGTGTATTTTTATTTTTAATTTTTTTGTGCTGGGTGGAGAGAGATAGGTGGGGCCCATGCATTCTCTCGGATGGGAGGGTTTTTTTTGGGGGTGAAGGGGTGCGAAGGAGGAGGACTGATGCCCCTTTTTTTTTGTGAAGGAGGGGTTCGAAGGGGGGAGTCCGAAGGAGAGGGTCCGAAGCCCTTTTTTTTTTTTGCGAAGGAGGAGGTGGAGCCTTAGAGGGGGTTCCGAAGGTGAAGGAAGGGAGGGAGGGAGCGATGACCATTTTTTATTTTTATTTTTTTGAGAGGGGGGGGGGGGGACATTATTAATAGCCCAAAATGAGGGAGAAGGTGAGTAGTCGCAAGTGAGAGGGGAAAAGGTAAGGAGCAAAGGTGAAAAACGTAAATGAGAGGGTGAAGATGAGTAGAACCAAATGAGGGGGTAAAGCTTAGGGGCGAATGTCTCTTGGGGGGTCCCCTGGGGCCGAAGGTCCCAAAACTTACTTGGGGTGTAATGCTTACTCAAAGCATATACCAATAAAATAATTCCTTGTATAAGTGGGGCCCAGGGAGGAGGGGCTTAGGGTGAAGGCTTCGGTATTCTAATTTTTTTTAGGGGCGAAGGTCCCAGGGAGCAAGGGTGGAGAGAGAAAGTATAGAGAGAGAGAGCCGAAGGTGTTGGAAGGAGAGAGAAAGAGGGACGAAGGGGGTGGGTGGGCCCAAGGGGGAGGGGGTTCAGGTGACGGTTTCAACAACTTTTTTTGTTTGTTTTTTTGTGTGTGGTGTATGGCCAGGGAGGGAGGAGAGAGAAGTGAGAAAGTAGGAGACCCGAATGTGAAAGTCTCTGCAGTCTGTTGTGCATGTACAATGAAAACTCATAAAATGCGGTGGAAGTGAGATTCATCCAAGCATCGGTTGATTTTTAAAAATAAAAAATAAAAATTTGGTAATGGTGAAAAGATAAGATTTTGAGTTGTCAAGAGTGATTAGAATAATAAGGCACAAAAAAGTTATCTTGACGTATGATTTCATACAAAGGCATGTAAAAATTATATTGTGTGACATGGTGCATGTGTTGAATAAGTGAAAACCAATCAAATGATTTTTTTTCTTGGGTTGTGTTATTGTGTAGGATAAAGTTTGGGACACACCCAAAACCCACACACCCAAGTCTACATCCTAAGGTGGACAAATGGGAAGAGAGAAAGAGATTGCGGCTGTCAATGTGGGGTCCACTAGAGTGGTGTGAGTGAGGTGTGTATTTTGGTGTGTGTTTTGGATGCGTCCATGTCATTGCCCTATTGTGTGAGTGTGGCCCGAGAGGGATTGAGTTGGGCATATAGTATGAGAGGGTGGGGGGCGAGAGAGGAGAGAGGAGAGAGAGAGACGAAGTTGTTGGGAGAAGAGAGAGAGAGAGAGAGAGAGAGAGAGAGAGAGAGAGAGAGTCGAAGGGGATAGGGTGGCCCAAGGTTGGGGATTCGGGGGAGGCTTCGGTTGTTTCTTCTTCTTCTTCTTCTTTTTTGGTGAGGGGCCCAAGGACAAAGTGGAGGAGAGAGATGGACTCGAGTTGGGGTCCGAAGGGGTGGGGGAGGGGCATATATATATATATATATGCATTTTTTTGTGGGGCCAAAGAGCAAGGGTGGGGAGGGAGAGAGAGAGAGAGGGTGGAGAGAAAGTGAGAGGATCAAAGGAGAGTGGGGATCGGCGGCTTGGGCGAAGGGGTAGGGGTAAGTGTAGGGTCCATAGCATGATTCAACCACAACATTGGGTTTGCTAATTGGTGGACTATATACATTCACGTAATGGTACCATATGATTAAGCAAACAAATGTGAGGCAAGGCCTTTCTTTTGCAGTTTTAGACAAGGCCTATAAGGGTTATGTAGATTGTAGATGCCTAGATTGGTCAAAAGACAAAGGCTTGATGTCTTATTAAAGACATAATGTGCAATAACGGTGATCAATTACTCCACTAAAAAGTTAAAATTTTAAGAAATGATAAGGAGTCTAATCTTGCCATGTAAATTGTAATGTTTGGTTGGCACAAAAAATAATATGGTGTGGCAAGGTTCAAGCGTCGTTTTGTTGATTCTTTTGACCGAACAAACTTTGACTTGTCAGAACTCTATTATCCGAAGTCCGTTTGAGATTATTCAAAAAGTTACGGGCTCGTGTTTATGAGCACTTTAATTTAAAATGGTTTGGAGCATGTCTTTTTCTATTTATATATATATATATATATATATCAGTCAGGCTATGGTGAGGGCGCCCTCTCTTTATTAAAGAGAGATTAAAGAGAGGGCCTCTGTTTTAACCGCAGATCGTGTTTTCATTAAGGGCAGTTTTGTCACTTCACAGTTTTTAAACACCATCTAACGGCCAAAACAGAGGCCCTCTCTTTATTAAAGAGGCCTTCTCAATAGAATTTCTGATATATATATATATATATATATAAAGACAATTTAAATGACCCATTTTATTGAATTTTTTTTTTTAATAAATTCTAGTTTGGCAAAATTGTGACTCTATACTTTGATAATAAATTGTAACAAAGAAAAGAAATGTAGCATAGGTGATTTTGTGAGGAAAAAAAATGTGAACCACAAAATCTGCGGATTAGCAAAAAGTAGGGGCCAAGCCCTTTTTCATATACTTTGATTAGGAGACGAGTACAAGTAGTGTACTAGTAGATCAGGCATTTGAGAGCTGAAGGGGGTAACGAGGTGTGACCAATATAGATAGATGGCTAAGAAATGATAGGGTGTGACAAAAAGTGTTAGGGATTTACCTCCAAAACACAAATATTTATTGAATAAAATAATAATTAACTAACAACAGAAAATAAATTTTCTTACCGAATCACGAATCGCATAATGTTACCTCGAAATAGTATGACATCGCTTGGAATATCGTACCACAAAAAAGTCACATAGTTGGGATGAGTGCGGAGTAGGTCGCTCTCTTTAAGACGATTCGTGCCTCTTACGGTAGTCACTGTGTAGGAGAATAACACGTCGCCTCCAGGATACTACAACCCAACTCTAGACTGTGATCATCCCCAAGCGATGTCATACCATTTTGAGGTAACATATCCTTCGGCGATGGAGGGGGTGGTACCAGTGGGTGTGGACCCCTTTGGCTTACAAAAGATGATGTTGGGCATCAACAACACCATAGGAATGTTGTTTCTGTTCGCTAACCACGCTTGCGAATATACCTCCCACTGTGGTTCCAAAATGAGTGAGTTCTTTTGTGATGTGTATAAGAGATATGGATGGGTATAACACGTAAGCATGTTAGTATAGGTGGAACAACAACTAAAATATGATAAAATAATGCAAAAAGAGTGGAATAAAAATTATGTAAATATATACCACAGTACTGGGATTCGGAGAGACTTCGGCTCGGATGAAAACTGAAGTAGCCCTAAATAAGAGAAAGAGAAAGCATTATATATCCAAGGGTTGTCAAAGGGTGGTGAGTAAGTATGGAAGTGCAGTGAAAGATGGGAAGAAATGAAGGGTATTGTGAGGCGAAGGGTGTTGGTGTTACGAAGGGTGTTGGTGAAAACAAAGGGTGTGGGTGAAACGAAAGGTCAAGATGAGGCAAAGGGTCTTGTAGTGCGAAGGGTCTAGTTATGCTCAAGACAATGGGAATGTTTGTAAGTGGGTGAGAGTAGAAATAACTATTAATCCTTTGCTCTAGTGTAGGATTAAATTGGGTTGGGTTGTTCGTTTGTTGTAGTAAATGAGGCTACTTATTTATACTGGAGGTCACGGAGTGCTGCAAAGCTTTGATGTGATAGGGCAAAGGCGCAAAGCCGAGTTGGCATCCTCTTAGTGGGCTGTTTGTTTAAGGTAGATGAGAGGCTTAAATGCTCGTGCTTAAGGTGGTTGGGATCATTAAATGGGATGTAAACAAAGCAGTGTATTGAAAAGGCAAAGACATGTGAGAGGTAGGTATTGTCGTTTGTTAGTGAACTAATACAATTGGTTGGTCATAAACGAGTCGACCCATTTGACACGATTAATAAACGGGTTGGGTCACACCCCGTTTGACCCGATTAGGTGTGGTTTAGGCATTTTGTTTTTCGTTCTAATTTTTTTTTTTTAACAATCTGGAAGTCTAAAATACAAATAATATAAAAAAGAATAGAAAAATATTTATTTAAAAAAAAATAATAATAATAAAAAAAACCAAAGTTATTTTTTGTTCCCAAATTGGCAAAATCGACCAAAGGCCAAAAAAATCGACCAAACTGACCACTTTGGTTAGTTTTCAAAACATGAAGAATCCATACATGAGTTAGACGAGTTAACTGGGTGACCGTATATGACCCGACACGAATATGACCCGACACGATCCGATTGTCACCCCTACTCAATTTGTCTAAACTCAATCTCTTTAGAACTCCAATTTGCCTTTTGTACTCTAGGAAAGGTGGCTAGCTCATGTGTATCATTCATCTTCTAGCCTTGATCTTTTCATGTTTGTCACTTCTAAACTTTTTATCTTGCTCTTTATTGAAGACTAAATTCAAAATTGTGAAGACAAATTAAAAGAGTTGTATTATTAAATAGGTAGAGGTTGGTTGGTGTGTTTGGTAATACATTATTAATCACAATGAGTATAATTGCTTATGTAGATGTAGTGTTGTTTTGAAATTTAATTGGCAATGCTTATTTAAGCATGGTCTATGTATTATTTAAGTATGTCGTATGCAACTTGAGGACCAATCACATTCAATAAGGATAGTGTGTATAGTCAAAAAATTGTTCTCCCAAGTATTACCCATTCATTTGGGTAAAGTTTGTCATTTTGTAAAGGGTATATGGGATAATAAATAGACAAATTGGAAATATTTTAAATTGTTTTATTTGACATTATGAACAGGAGGAACGAATATTCAAGTTAACTAGTGTCTCAAAACTTCAAATAGACATATTACTAGTACTCAAATTGTTTTGTTGACACTATGAACAAGAGTACAAATTCAAGTAAATATTTTCTGGCTAGTGTGTATTTATAATATTTGACAATATTCAATGAAACTACCTTAATCATCGTTGTCAATTATATACTTTTTTTTTTTAATCATTTGGTGTAGTGGTCTTGTGTAAGGAATAATTGTCAAGGCCCGGAGAGGGGGGCAAAGGTCGAACCGTGGTATGAGCATGACAAGAAAATCCTTTTACCCTAGAATCATCGTTGTCAATTGTATACTTAAAAGAAGAACAATATTTATCTTTTGGGCAATTTGAAAAAAAAAGGATAGGAAGGATTTAATGCGCACACACACATATATATATATATACACTTAGTTTTGACTAAGATCAAGTGTAGTGAACAATTCAAGAATTACTAAATAAATCACCAATTTGCATGAAATTAGCAAAATAAACATACTATCTCCTCCTTTTCTTTTCCTCGATAATTAAATCTTCTTACTTGCATTCCATTTTTACAATTTTATCGTGAAATCCAAAAGCGCAAACATTTTGCTGAACGGTATGTTACCCAGACTCGGGTACGGGTGTCGGGTACAATATGGTGTCGGGTTTGTCCAATTTTCAATGACTTTACACTATTTTGAAGGGTCGGAGAGAGAACTACCCTTATCCGAATGTCGTGTTGACACGGGTACTCCATGTATACGAAGGGTCTGGTTAACATACGCTGCACCTAATTATTCACTATAATATTTTATTTTTTTGTGATGAAAAAACATGTACTTCACATTACTCCAAAGAAATTATAAAAACTAAAGCCATGATACCAAACTAACCCATTAAACATAATGAACATTAAAAAATTTCCCAGATGAAATAATTTGTACTTATGGCTCATCTTGTACACGAACTTATTATTTTCTATTCTTTGGGTTCCAAATAATTACAAACGGGTGATTTAATTATTTTCTATTCTTTGGGTTCCAATTTCCAAATAATTACAAACGGGTTATTTAATTGTAAGTCCATTAGGTCAAGAGTTAAGTACAATTAAGAAGTTCCTTCTAAAATGAATATTAATTAAAGTACATGAATATTAAATCATATTTCACTAGACGGTGTGAATAGTAATTGAGATTTGCATTTTACCGTCCTTTATTTATTTATTTTTAACGAAATGAGAAACAAATTGAACTTTCGAATTATTTTTAAATAATAATAACTTTAACATCTTGACAATTACTTTTAAGTACTTTAGCCTATATTTCTATTAACAAAACCCTTCTAGGATATCTTTTTTTTTTTCCTTTCTTTTCTTGGCAACCAAACAACAAAAAGAAAAAGAAAAAGAAAAAGAAAAAGAAAAAGGGAGCCCACCTCCTTTTCAGGAGCGCATTCTTCAACATTGCAAGCAGATTCATCAGAGGAAGCTCGGACTCTGAACAAACTAACACTCTTTTTCTTCTTACCCTCTTTTTGATATTTGTTGAAGAACAAAGTGCAGCTATTTGTTGATATCATAGCTTGTGACACACAAGCCATCTTTCCCCCCGTGACATACAAGCCATCTTCCAACTCCCTTCTCCTCTCTCTCTCTCTCTCTCTCTCGCCTGCTGTTCTGGGTGTTGGTGTGTTAGAGAGAGCGAGAGGTAGATTTTTCTTTCTCGTCTTTTGGATGGGTGGTTTGTGAATTTTTTACCCGAAGTTTCATAACCCGGGTAATATATCCCTGACCCATCACTGTTTCAACTTATTTACCAAATCCATCACTTTTCCAGAAGTCGCTACTCCAACTAACGACTTCAGACCAACTCAGTTCAGCCTCAAATCGCTATTTGAACTAGCGAATTTAGTGTAGCCAGAAGTCGCTACTTGAAGTAGCGTTTTCATTAGAACTCGCTACTTGAACTAGTGATTTCATCAGCAGCTAAATTCCCAACAGTCTGTGACACACAGTCTGTGACACATTTTAGCAGCAGCTCCCTGCTATATGTCCAACATAATTTTATTTTTATAATTGAACCACCAAGCATTACTAATCCAACATTATCAACATAATGTGAGAGAGATAGAGAGAGTGAGAGATAGAGATAGAGATAGAGAGATAAAGGGAGAGTGAGTGGGAGAGAGTGGGAGTGAGATAGAGAGAGTGGGAGATAGAGATAGAGAGAGAGTGAGAGAGTGAGGGGGAGAGAGATAAAGAGATAGTGGGAGAGATAGAGAGATGAAGAGAGAGTGAGGGGGAGAGAGATAGAGAGTGGGAGATAGAGACAGAGAGATAGAGAGAGAAAGAGGGGGAGAGAGATAGAGAGAGATAGTGGGAGAGATAAAGAGATGGAGAGAGAGTGAGGGGGAGAGAGATAGAGAAAGTGGGAGATAGAGACAGAGAGATAGAGAGAGAGTGAGTGGGAGAGAGAGAGAGAGAGAGTGGGAGAGAGAGTGAGGGGGAGAGAGATAGAGAGAATGGGAGATAGAGATAGAGAGATAGAGAGAGAGAGGGGGAGGGGGGAGAGATAGAGAGAGATAGTGGGAGAGAGAAATGTGTAATTGTTTGTTTATAATACATCAAAAAACAAATGTGTAATTATTTGTGGATCCTATGGACTATCTTTGTTTATAATGAGTCCCACACCACGAAACCTTCTTCGTTCTCTTAGGCCTACCCTCTTCCTGTGGTGGATCCTCCACTAGTGGAACCTCCTTACGTGGCTGATGACCTGCGATACCCCTCTCCCTCTGCGGCCATGACGACCTCTACCTCTAGCGTAAACTGAAAGTATCGGAGGTCGTCACTGAGACTCGGCCTGTGTCAAACCCTCATCCTGTGTCTCTGCCATGGGGGTATCATGTCCAGCCGTCTCTCTCACCTCCACCTACATCTCCTCCGCCTCTACCTGCGTCAAACTCTCCACCATCTTCACCATCGCCTCGAACTGTGAATCTGTATGTGGTAGCGGGATTGACGATGACGACGGTGCGTCTGTATATGTGTACTGTGGGATGGAGAAGTCACGGATCGGAGATATACGGAACCGAAAGCCCCCTGGAGTGAAAGGCCTATAAACATCGGTCGTATCATCATATGCATACACAGTAGGACCCTGATCATCTGGTGTATGTGGCTCAGACTCATAGTGTGTAGATGGGTCTGTCTGCTCCTGAGGCTGAGAATGACGATGCGTCTGAGGATGAGGCTGTGGCTGTGGCTGTGGCTGAGGATGCGTCTGAGGCTGAGACTGAGGCTGAGGCTCTGAGACGCGGGGCACGAATACTGTGGAAGATGGAACAGCCCTGTCTAAACGTCGGTCCTCACGAACAGCCTGTAATGAATGCTCACTAATCGTACGAATCTCCTCTAATGCCGCCATCACCTCTGGAGGGACGGAATGAGGGCCGCCTACTGCTAAACTAGCCAACACCGATCGTGCAACCTCATACACACGAGTCACACCATCCTCCTGGAAAAAAAAATGGAAAGTTTAATTAAGTATTCCACATTTTATGGCATGTGCAGGATGGAAAATTTATATGTTGTACGATAAGAAAAACATCTCACCAGAACGCCGCGAATCGTACCGACTGCCTGGAAGTCAACAGTCGGTGGATCTCTAACTGGTCCAATCAATCTACGTGTAATGCGGCTATACCATCTCATATATGGGTCTGAGGCAAGCATCTGAGCTGCATCTGGAATATCTACCATAACATGCTGCAGTCGATGGTCCCAGAGCTCAACATACTCTCTATGAAAGTGACTTCAGTCGGTATTCGCATGACCACGTCGATCAATGCGATGTAATGTCGTCAGAGTATTACATGGCTCTGGGACTACCTGCCTCATCCCGAACTGTCTCATCACTCTGTCGGGATGATGCCACTCAACCACGGCGTACACGATCAACGGACATCTGGCCATCCATATGCCCTGCCCAGCCCGACAGTACTGAGGTAACGAAGCGACTAGCTCAGCACTGTACGGCTGCCAAATCATCTATGAAACAATATATAAAAAATTAGCTACTTGAACAATAATGCAAATGACGGTTTAACTCTGCACATTATTTACCTGCTCGGGCCTCATCTAGTCCAACTGGTCCCGAAAGTGACGCTGGACATGAGTAGGCACATCCCGAACTGAGAATCGGGTCAACCACCTAAAGTAATGACAAAATTGTTAGCACTTCAATGAATGTACGAGTAATGAATAAAAATAATGTATAAAACAATGTAAGTATACCTACAACCCAATGGACCATCCTCTGGTACAGCTGCTGGTAAGGGGACTAGTCGGATATGGGTCAATCTCTCCCATGTCCAAAGCTGCGATTGATAATAATTGAGTTAAATTATTTATAGACTGAACAATCGTAAAATATGCGTAATTCACAGAATTGACATAACACATTATGTTGATAATGTTGGATTAGTAATGCTTGGTGGTTCAATTATGAAAATAAAATTATGTTGGACATATAGCAGGGAGCTGCTGCTAAAATGTGTCACAGACTGCTGGGAATTTAGCTGCTGATAAAATTGCTAGTTCAAGTAGCGAGTTCTAATGAAAACGCTACTTCAAGTAGCGACTTCTGGCTACACTAAATTCGCTAGTTCAAATAGCGATTTCAGGCTGAACTGAGTTGGTCTGAAGTCGTTAGTTGGAGTAGCGACTTCTGGAAAAGTGATGGGTTTGGGAAATAAGTTAAAACAGTGACGGGTCAGGGATATATTACCCGGGTTATGAAGCTTCGGGTAAAAAATTCGGTGGTTTGTGGTTGATTTTTGAATGGGAGGTTGAGTGGTTACGTGGCACAATGGGTGTTTTGGGTTATGGCTTGTTGTTAATTGTCCGGATCTAGACTCCACTTGAATCCACATTGGATCTACTTATCCGGATCCTGGTATAGTAGTAATGGAGTAATGCAATGCTTCCTAAAATGTATATTCTAAATGGTTTTTATACTTGATTTTGATTAGAGAATGTTGAAGTGATCGTAACATTATTGAAGGTGGTTCTACTGCCACATGTATTTGAGAAGCGTTACAAAATCGGAGGAAACAAGCATTACTCTTAGGAATGACTACGGGATAAATTAGACTAGAAATTGTCCTCTACCAACTCCATATTGCCTAAATACATACTACGGTAAAGATATTTTATCTTCCCGTTGTTACACTCATTTTTTACTTTATCTTGTTGTTATGACTGAAATGAAGGATACCTTTATCCAGGGGTGGAGTCTGGAATGCACACATGAGGGTGGTGTGTGGGGGATAGGGGTTGTAAGTTTATTGGTTTGGGTATATTGGGAAATAAGGCTCACAGGGCTCAAAGGTAGCGCCTTGAGGAAAATTTTTTTTTGGGGGGGTCTATTTTCTATATTTTTTAGTAGGTTTTCTATGTCGAACAATTACACATTTGCTCGGTGAGGTTTGAAGCAGTTTTGAGAGTTGACACTTTTGGTGCTTTTAATTTTCATTGCTTGAAGTGTATCTTGATGTTCCTTATTGAAGTCGGTGACTAAGTTCTTAGTTTTGGGTGGGTTGGATTAAAATTGTGGTGCAATATGTACATTTACAATGAGTCACAACATTTAAAATGTTTAATATAGTAGTATCTCGTAACTTATTCTATTTTCTTCTACATTTTTCTCAACATTTTCCTTATTAACCCAACAAATGAAAAAAGTTTTTTTTTTTTTTTTTCTTCATTTTCCTCACGAAATCCAAGAACCAAATAAAGCCTTACAAAATTGTACTAATGGAGAAGAAAAAAGAATACTCATGTCAATGCCATATAAGTGCAAGTGGTACTCCTTAAACCCTCTGTTAAAGGATCCATGTTATATTTCACGGAAATCTCAATGCACTAATTCAATTTTCTCCCAAAAGTGTTGAACAATATGGACCCATAACAAGAAGAGTGAGCCTTTGGGCACAAACAAATCTCACAAATACAATCCATAAACACCACAACGTGTCTATCTCTCTCCTGGTGGGGGTCCATTAATATTGCAGGGTCCACAGAGGAGAGAAATAGACGCATTTTGGTGTTTGTGAGATTTGTTAACAAGAAAGGTTTCATGAAGATTGAATTATAAGGGGATATGCCAACATTTACATCCTAAACCCACACCCAGTTTACACTATTTATTGTTTCTCACACAACTTTGCAAATACAGTATTAATTCTTCATTTTCTTCTTGATTGAACACAATGTACAACCAGAGTAGCGTGGACCGTGACTATCGCAATGTCTTATTCGGCTGGTCCGTTAGCTTCAACTGTGTGCAATAACGTCTTGCCTGCCTGCAATCAAGAACTCACATTCACATCACTGTTTATTTACTTAATTAACTTTTTTTGGTATCAGAGGACAAAACTACATATGAAGTTATACCGACAATGACCGAGTCACCATTTCAAACCAGCAAACAAACACCACACAAATCTGAAGTTTTGAAATCCCCATTTGAACTCAGTAATTAGAAAAATGGTGCGCGAAGCAGTATATTTTGTACATAACTAACAAAAGCTTTAAATCACCATCATATAGCAACAGGTCAAACAAATAGGTAAATTTGTGCCAAGGCGAACACCTGCAGCCTTGCCCAAGCTAACCATCATTTGGCGAGCCTTCAAACCGTCGTGTGAGAGACTTAATTAAAACCCAACTGTTTTTTTTTGCAAAAACTATGTATAGGAACTTTGGCCTATTTCTGTTACAAGTTTTGCATAGCCTGTTTTCATTCCCAAAGTCCTCTGTACCGTTTCACATCTTTAATGTGCCCCTTTCCTTTCAACCCAACAGAACACAATCTTTTGGAGAGTATCACTATCACATACAGAGAGTGATTCTTTCTACGTGATTGCAATGTGAGAGACCAAGGTTCGAAAGATTTGAGTTGTGAAGATCGATAGTGCGATAGTTTTCTCTAATCTTTGCTGAAGAGGAAATCTGCTGTTTAACACACTTTTTTTTTTCCGCCTTAGGTTACTAACTTAATGTCTCTGCCTTTTCTTTCTATTCTCTGCTGTCTTTGAAAATTTCTAATCTGTTTCACTGCCACAACACACACACACACACACACACAGAGCAAACTGAGAGTTCTCTAACAATGCCTATCTTTCCATTTTCCTTGTGACTTTTCAATTACTTGCCAGACATGCTAGCTCTTACACTTTCCACGATTTTGATTAAAATCTTCACACATCTGTAAACCTCTCATATTTTTTAACCACAGTACAAAACCTCATTACCAGACTTCTACAACCCCTACCCATAGGTTTTGTTCAAATGCTAACAAAGATGTCTGTTCAAACTTCTTAACTTTTACAGTTTTACTGGAACGTACTCAAATATGATATTGCAAGTGTTAAGCTTTAATCAAATGTTTCCTAACATCTTTTGACATGTGAGATATCCTGCATTATACTTGTTCACTACGGTGAACCACATCCGAACATCACCACATAAACCTAGGCAATGAGTATTTTTAAATGGCTAAAAAGATAGATGGAATTAAGTTTGCATAATTTTAGAATACAAGGAAACATATGACAATGTTGCTAACTGTGTATACTCTCATAAAAAGTCAAGCAATACACTTTCATGGAGTCACATTTTCATAACATTCAATTCTACAGACGATGTACCCAATCAGTTTCAAACGGTGCAGTAATAAAGATGATAAGAGTTCTTATTTGTAACGGTGTATTATTTCTGGGTTTCTTATTTCCTGGATTCTATCCTAGGATATGCTAGAGGCACTACCGTAGGCTTCCCGTATTTTCTATTCTATGTAAGTGACTGGTAGGGTGTAGGTACGATAAATAATTCGATGATTTCTCATGTATCTCTCTTCTCTCTCAAAATTAAATTAGTTATATTTCAACTTGGTCGGAGACTCTACTTGAGGGCAAATCTCACAGGAAAAAAGAAGAAGAAAACACAACAGAACTCTAATAAAAGAGAAAACAACACAAGAAGGAGATAATGTGGTTACCATCAGCGACACCATCAGGTAGAGCTCCAGAAGAACCCATTAGCTCAGGCTTCCTCAACCAGTACTGCTCAAACCTCTGCCTTGCATACTCCATGTAGTCGAAGTCTATTTCATTAACATGTTCCTGAACACATTAAAAGAGGGAAGAAAGGAAGATGTAGGATTAACTGGGAGGTTCACATTAAATGGAATTGTAATTCTCTCTCCTGTTAATTATCAAACCAAACGCAAATGCAGTGCAAATGGAAGAGTCTGATACATAACGTTTGTTGAGGATAGGAGAAAAGTTACCTCAGCTTATAAATGAGACTAAACGAACTTTATGAGTAAATATTACATTTTTTTTTTTTAAGGTACTGTAAGAGGATAATAGCAAGATCAATGGGCCTGAGTCGCCTGACTCACCCTCAAAAGATGCCTTATGAGGAGAGGATTACCTAGGCTTATAAGAAGCACAGACGGGGGTTGCCCAGGCGATGTGGGACAATCCAACAAGCATCATGCACAAACTGGTTTTTTATTTTTATTTTAACTAAGAAGCATTGAACAATGTTTAGCCCTAACCACCTCGGGGAATCACACTTGGGCTTGAGGAATTTACAACTTTGCGACCAAATATAGCCTCTATTATATTCTCTCTTTGCTTAGGTCAATGCAATTAATCTGAGTTGTTAGACTTACACATAATTTATTCATCTTCAATTGTGTGCAACTGAGGGGACCAACACTGAATTATGGCCTTCCTGATTGAAATTAAGGTCCTCTTAAGACACTAACTTGGCTTACATTCACAATATGTATAGATGGCGAAAGAATCGGGCATAACAGCAGCGCCATCCATCCCTTTGGCTTATAATTGCTAGTTCAAATTTGTTAAGTGTTTTCAAATATGAAATAACCAATTTCCAGTATATTCATCTCCCAGACTAATTAACAAACTTACAGACCACATTTACAAAGCCAGAAACAAGGCAAAACTCGAAAACAAGTACTACTCCCTCCAGTAAGTAAAACTTGACAAAGACAAAATAAAGGGAAAAGTTTGACCGCTTTCCATGTGCAATCCCAGAATATTAGTTCAGAGCAGAAGATCAAGAAAAGAACTCTTCACTTTATAATAGTTCTCCTTGATAAATCCCATCAATCTAGGTTAATGAGAGGGAAAGTCAGGCTTAACATATCGCTTTTTTCGGATTAAGTGATTGCACTTAGCTCAATAGCTTACTTAATGGGTGACACCATGAGCTTTCTCCACATGCCCAAAATACCCTCTAAGACACTATTAAGTCACCAGTACCAAAAGCGTAAGGTGTTGGATAATCGACCACTCTGCCTCACGTGCACCTCCGTCTTGCACATGGAAAGGCAACAAGCAAAACTTTATCATTTTGGAGACATAACAAACTGTCACATGCACATTAGAGCAAGGGGGGTGAGATTTGAACCCAAGACCTCTCAGAATCAAAGCTTTGATACCATCTACGACACTAGTTGCACCCTGTCTTGCATGGACTCGATTTTGTGTGTCGGTGCGGCCATGCGGGCGTGTCTAGGTGTTGGTGATGCAGTATTTTAGCAGTCTATACTCGGCTGCTATTTCTTGCTGCACCGCATGTTTATACTGAATTGTGATTGGCAGTAATTTTCTTTTGCTAAACATCTTATAACAATACAATAGCATTGGGGTTGAATAAAGAGATGAAGGAGAGGTTGAGCAGCAGTTTTCGATATTTATAACAGAATCTGCTGAAAGAAAACAAACAAAGCTCTTGTTCTTGAGTTCCAAGTCCAAAACCCGATAATTTCATCTATTTCTCTTCAATTCTTGTGAATTTGTTGAATCATTCACACTTCCCAATTCATGAATCGAAGGACACAAACGGGACAGGGCAATAAATCTATCTTATGCTATATTTATAAGAGAAAATCTAGTGTTTGACATGATAATAGGACTTCAATGAGCATTTCGTCCATTTTGAACTAACTTTGTTGCAAAGATATTATACTTAAGTGACTTTGGTATACTATTATACAAGTAGCTAATATGCTTCATAGTACATGTCCAATAGAAGTGACATATCCCATACCCGGGTACTTCAACCTATTAAGAAGAGAAATATGGGTTGCTCCAAAATAACAAAGGAAGACAATGGGACAGTAGCATTGGAACATGAATGCACGATTATAGTTCCTAAAACTTCAACCTTTGCGAAAGAGGTTGCCCAAATTGTATGGAGGGATTATAAAAGATCCATATATCATGGCAATACTTCAATTAGAAAATATCCAACTGCATACAATAATAACTTCAGTGGTAGATTAAATAGAAACCTAGGCAGTCAAAATTGACAGTTGGCCCAGTTAGACAGATTGTTTCCTGAATCACTGATTCCAACGTCCAGTCCAGACCCACACACATAGATTGTGGTTCTATTAGTTTGCATTGGAAATTGAAAATGAGATCTAGTATTATCCCTTGATCAGGAAAGGAGGCAGCTGACTTTTTCGGCTACGTATGGGAGTCGATTATTTTTTAGGTCAACTCTACCCAGCTTGAAATGGTTTCAAGTTCGTTTTTTTCGTGGATTTAGAGTCCTTTTCTTATTTTATGTTTAGATATTTCCCATGTTGCACTTAGCATCATTTCTTTGTTTTAATATTTGGAATACTATGATGAAATGCAATCTCGTAATTCAGATCTTAAAAATATTAACTGAGAAGGTATAGGAATGAATCATTATCATTCCACCCTACTCCGAAAATTTCTACGTTCTTCTCCTATTCTCTCTTACAAACCCTAACCGAACCCACTCCATACGTTCTACCTTTTTTTTTTTTCATCTGTGTCTCTGCGATTGGAAGACAATCCTCATCCTCTTTATCTCTGTATTTATCTGTTCCTCTTTTTATGCATTCATATGCTTCCTATTTGAGATTTTAAAAAAAAAAAAAAAGGCCAATCCAGTCTGATGCAGCAGTAATACACTCTTCCAGATTAACAAATACGGTAAAATTCAACCGCGACAAGTGAGATAAAGTGTAGTGTACCGAGATTATTCCCCATAAGCCCCAAAGCAGATGGCTTGCAAGACTATACTTCTCAACATCTTGAAGTAGCTGCTCAATTTCCAGGTCATTAGGCTGATCACCTGTACAAAGAACCTAAAGCTTTAGCGGACGGCCATATAAAAGACATTTTTCCTCCCTCTTTTTTTATTTTTATTTATAGCATTAATTCAGATTAAATGTAATTGCATATGTAAATAATTTGAGATGGTTAATTCACAATTTCTAAACCATTTTTCAAGATAGAAAATTCATCATCTTGAATCAGACCATCTGGAAAAATAATACTTTTGTGAAAAAACTATCTGCAAAACCAACCATCACAGCATTTTAAGAGAGTAAGCATGACCGCATATGACCATCTATATTGAAGAGGTTTATTAATTGTGAATTGGCCCATTCAAATTCATGGGACATCAAAACAGGCCATAATAGGTTTCAATACTACCTAAACGAAATGCCTTGGTCATTGAAACACCAAAATTTATTTCTTACACTAAAGAGATGAAATGAACATTCCTAGTAATATTTTTTGTAACAACATTTTTTCCTATTGACAGTCCTAGAAACAAATCATTAAGCGTAAAAAATTAAAACGAAGCAAATTTGGTTTCTACCTGAACTCAGATATATACGTAGAAATCTTTGACGTTCTTCCAAACCTGTTGCAGTTTGTTGATCAAGAAAGAGTTTCAATTATATCCAAGGTAGACTACAACTCTCACAAAGCTATTTCAGTTGGAAGCTATTCAAGGAATAAAATGAAACAAGATATCCACCCACCGGGATATTTGCTATAGTCCAAGATATGAGGTGTTTCTGTATGATAATCAGCAGCCATCTCACAAAAGTGATTCGCTATATCATAGGCGATAGAGTTATAACTTGCATACTCATAATCCTGGTGAAAAAAGAAAAGAAAAGAAGGGTAAACTTTTAAGGGGATACAACCTAAAAAGATTCCATTCATGACAAAATCATTTCACCTTAATGCATTAAATCACTTCTTAGGTAGTAGAGGAGTGTTGGAGTAGAGTATGCCATTATTAGATATAAACTACTTTGAATGGACTCTCCCGTTTCCCCTATATACCGAGTATCATTGTCGACAGGATATGACATGGGAATGGCGGCACAAGATGTGTCTCTGACACCCGTACCCAAATCGGACACACAGACACTCCACATGTGATATTGAAGGTCAGAAGAAGTAAGGAGAAGATCAAAATTGAGAGCAAAGAATGATTTCTAGCTTTCTAGAGGAAGAGATAGATATAAACCCATTAATTAAATTCTAACTTCAAACATTAATCAATAAAGATAACATCACACAATGCAACATATGTGAACTATACTATCTGTAATATGCTCAAGACGTTTTCCAAGTACCCATAACCAACTTTTATACACATTTCAAGTTGAGTTCTTGTTTCCTTAGATTTGGAGTTTGGGGAGATCTGGCACACACACACACACACACACACACACACACACCCAATCAGGGACAGAGCTTCAAAAGGACTGGCAGGGGCCATGGTCCCCCCAAAGATGTAGAAATTCTATGGTGCAGCTATCATATACAATACACATCTTTCCCCAAATTCCAATCCAAAACAAAACCAAGCCCTAATATTCCTTTAACTGAGATCGTCCCCTCTACTCGCCGTTGCCCTTCACGGCGTCACCTCCGGCTACAACGTCATCTCCGGCAACAGTGTCATCTCCGGCAACAGCGCCATCTCCAACTTCTCCTTCTTCTTCGGACTTCTTCCATTCACAGTACGACACTTTTCTTTTCTTCTCTCTCTCAATTTCTTTCTTGCACCTCTCTTTTTCTTCTCGTCTCTTCTCTTTACTTTCAATTTGTTTTCATCTATTGCCTAGTGGTGTATTCTTTACTCAAGAATCCTACTTATTTTTGTAGTCCTTGAAGTCTTGGATATTGAGAATGTCAATGCACATTGGCGTGGAAAGATTGCTCCACCTCCACATTGATCTATTTTTTTTTCCAGAAGCATTACCTTTGAAAGGTATGTTTAGGTACTAATATTATTTTATTTGGGAAGAATTTAGTGGTATTGAAATATAATTCCTTTAGATTGGAAGATTGGGGTATGATTTTGATTGCTTAATATTATTCCTAATATCCTTTAGAGTGAAATATAATTGATTTATGATTTGTTAACTATTTGTTTGGATTAGGAATTAAGCCCGTTTAGGAATGAAAACTTAGTGCTTACAATAGATCATATCTCTAAGATTAGTTAATTAACTTTAGTTACTCGGATAATTTTAGATTCTAGGTTGCAATGTCAGAGAACGTCAACAAAAGCGCGCAAAAACTACGATTGATGCCTTCTTTAAGAGAGAAAGCAAAGCACCCTCAACATCGAATGTTGATACCTCAACTCCCGTTGAGCAACATTCAAGAAAAACTCTAGGAGTCGAACCTAAAGTAGTCGAGTTCTCTTCTTTAGAACGTGATCCAGGAAAACGCCCTCAAATGTGGGTAACCAATGTGATGAAATTCGACTTGCTTATATCAAAGCGGGGCCATACCAATTTCATCTTTCGAAGTATCCATTTTCATCAAAAAAGCATCATCGTCGATTTCAATATTCTTGGTTCGCACAATTTCCTACTTGGTTAGAGTATTCACCTACCAAGGATGCCGCTTTTTGTTTGTCATGCTTTCTTTTCGCTAGTACGGCAGACGTGCGGTTTGGGAGCAAATGCATTTACTGTTACAGGATTAAAGGTTGGAAGAAAGTCAACGACGGAAAGAGATGCGCTTTCTTAAATCATATTGGAGATTCTTGTTCATCACACAGTATTGCTGTGAGATCTTGAGACGATCTAATGAACCATTCTCGACATATTGACAAAGTGATGCATGCACAAAGTGAAGACACAAATTTGATTAAAGCCACAATTAAGTCCATTCGGCGGCTTACCTTTCAAGCTTGTGCTTTTCGAGGTCACGATGAAACGCCAAATTCGAGAAATCGTGGTAATTTCCTTGAACTAATAAAGTATGTGGTGGATTACAATGAGAACGTTGCAGAAACTGTTTTAGAGAATGCTTCTAAAAATGCGAAGTATACTTCGCCAATGATTCAAAAAGAGCTTCTACACATTTTCTCTAACAAAGTGAGAAACAAGATTTGTGAAGATATTGGGGATGCCAAATTTTGCATTCTAGTTGATGAAGCACGAGACGAATCTAAAAGGGAGCAAATGGCTCGTCTTAAGATTTGTTGACAAAGATGGTGGCTTACAAGAGAGGTTTTTTGATGTTGTGGGTGTTAAAGACACAACTGCATTGACTCTGAAAAAAGTGTTATCAAATATTTTTTCCTGTCATAATATGAATGTCAAAAATCTACGTGGGCAACGATATGATGGTGCAAGCAATATCTGTGGTGAATGGAATGGATTACAAGCACTCTTTTTGAAAGATTGCCCCTTTGCATATTATGTGCATTGCTTTGCTCATCGACTCCAACTAGCCTTAGTTGTGGCATCTAGAGAAGTAATTCCTATCCACCAATTCTTCTCTATGTTGGCCTTTATTGTCAATGTTGTTGGTGCTTCTTCGAAGCACAATAGCGAGTTACAATCAGCTCAAGAAGCTGTAATAGCACGTTTGATAGCTATTGATGAAATTGAGACGGGTAGAGGGGCTAATCAGATTAGTACTTTGCAACGAGCACGAGATACTCGTTGGGGTTTTCACTTTTCTTCAGTTTCTAGCCTATTAAGATTGTTTAGAGCAACATGTTCAGTTCTTCAAAATATCATTAGTGACGGAGCCAATTATTCTCAATGTGGTGATGCTGATGCAGCCTCTACTAATATCACATCTTTGGAATTAGTATATAGCTTACATGTAGTAAAAGAGATATTGGGAATCACTGATATAATATACAAAGCTTTGCAACAAAAGTCTCAAGACATCTTAAATGCTATGAATCTAGTCTTGACTACAAAAGAACTCCTTCAAAATTTGAGACGTGATGATTGGGATGCTTTTCTGGAAGTTGAGAAATCATTTCGTGGAAAACACATGTTGAGAATGTCTGTCCCACATCGGGGACTTATAACCTTGCTACTCAAAATATAAGGGGCCACTCCACCCATTGCCAATTGGTTTTGGGTTGGATGCTCCAATTCAACATGGTATCAGAGTTTTACTTCTAACCTTTTATCTATTAGTCAAAAAGGCTATTTGTCCAGAACGAGGAGAGTCGTCGTTCTGCTATGCATCCGGTTGGTTCTATCGAGCGCTCAGCCCTTATGTCAGCTCCTTCTCCTCCAGAGGCCCTCCTGCAGTCTCGTGGTACACCTTTTCTGAGTGAATCTGAGTCTTCTGAGAAATTGCAGAAATTGTGTGATTATTGCAATCATCGTGGACATGTTAGGGCTACTTGTTGGAGTCTTCACGGTCGTCCACCTGGGACCCGTGGAGGTCGCTCGGGTGGTCGTGGATGACGTGGCGGCCGTGGGGGGCAATCTCGTGCTAAGTGCTAACCATACTGAGGTCATTGATGTTACAGACTCTGGGTCTACAGCTCAGCTTGGGATATCTCCATCAAGCCCATTATCTACCACGGAGTATGAGGATGCTTTGCGGGGTTTAGATGCTCTGCGTAGCCTAATGACCCGCTGCTCTCCGTCTACTCCCACAGGTGTTTCCACTTCATTTGCCCAAACAGGTAACTTAGTACAATCTGCCACAACATGTTTGTCACATTCCTCACTCCCTTGGATTGTTGATTTTGGTATCAGAGCCTTGTTTGTGGGAGGTCCTGGGTTCGACTCTCTATCCCTGCTTTGTTGTGCATATTTGCACTTTGTTATTTGTCTCCACTATAATGGAGTTTGGTTTGTTTGCTCTCCACGTGCAAGTCGGGGTTGCACGTGAGGGAGGGTGTTGAAGCTTGATATATATTGTTGGGCTACAAACACCAAGTTGTGTTGCACCCTAGATAATTATATTCCTCTATAATATCCCCATTCAATAGTATTGTCGTTATGTATAAGAGGTTGGGTGTATTGTAAACAAACACCTATCTTAACACACAAGATAGAGGGCTTGCAATCCCCACTGTGTATAGTCCAACCCTTAGTGTAACACCCGTACCCGGAAAAATGATGAATTAACATGTTAATATGCATTAATTGTTATAATTAGTGTATATGATGGATTAAGGTGGGGCTGTGGACTCACCAATAGAAAAGTGTTCAGTGAGGAACACAGTTGGAAGTCCCCAGTCAGGTGGGACAGGTATTGTGGTGGGACCTAGTAAGGGCCCAACTAATATAAATTTGCATGTAGGAGCATTTATATGATTAAATGAGTATATGTTTAAAGTTGCTTTCAGATTATATTGCTTTATATGTTAGCTTTTGGTACCAGTTTGGGTACCCATATAAGGGTGTTAATGCAAATGAATCATAATTAGTAGGTACGATAACAATTTCATAAAATATTTGGGACCACGTTTGGGACCCAGGACATAGACAAACACTCACTTAGACGACTGGGAAGTTAATGAAATGTTTGAGGGATCTCATAATAAGAAGTTAGAATTTGTGGGGGTGTAAGTGTAGATAGTTTAAAGCAATGGTTGTGTGTCATCTTGTGATGACAAGAGTCTTATGACTCATCAACGAAAAGAAAGAAAAACAGTTTGGAAGAGAGAGAGATAGAGAGAGTGTAACGACCCACCTCCCCGTCTAGCAACAATATTGTCCGTTTTGGGCCTAGACACAAAGAACTTCCCAGTGAGTCACCCATCCCTGGTACTACTCTGGCAGCAGCACACTTAACTGTGGAGTTCATTTGTGTTTAGCTCCCTCACGGTTTTAAAAGGCCTTGTTGTATATAGAGGGACGATTAATCCTTATAAACTAGTCTAGGAACTTCACCCCAGGCGATGTGGGACAAGCCCCCACACTCGACCTCACCACATCCATTTCGGCCATCCTGCCTCAGGAGTATTGGCTCACGGTCGTCATAGAGAGAGAGAGAGCGAGAGGAAGGCGCCGAGTGAGAAACGAAGGTCCATTGCCGTTTTCTCGCTGTACCGTCGCCATCCAATGTCCAACTCGCAAACCAAAGCCATATTCGGACTCGTGGAGGTGAGACAATCACTTCTATACCTTCTTTTACGTTTTAATCGTCAAATTTTCGTGACCCGTTTTAGTCGGTGACACGCGGTTTACCGAAAATGTGTGGGATTTACTTCGGAGTGAGAATTGATCAAGAATTGTTAAAGATTTAACGAATTTTAGCTTATTTGAGTAGAATTCGGAAGAGGTGAGTTTTTTAGACTAAATTAGATGTGGTTTATGTGTTTAATGCTTCCAAAAAATATAGAATTAATAAATTCATGCTTGGAAGCCATGAAAATGTTATAATTGTGCTAAACATGTCCATTATGTGAAAATTACCATGCTTATGTGATTATGTGTCTATGTGATATGTGGTCAATAAATACTTGGGGGGAATGGTTCATTGTGGAGAAATAAGGGAGCAGAAGTGGAAGAAATCCGTTTTGAGATCGGATGTCCAAGGAATGGAAGGGACCGCGGGGCCAAGGGAAAGGTCTTCAGATCTGAGTGAACCATTAACCCAGTAGTTCAGCAATCATGGATGTGTTATGTGTTTAGTTGCTGCATTCCTCACGTTTAAGCATTCTATTATGTTTAGATTATTCACTAAGCGTAATGCTTATAGAAAACGCTTTTCCTTTTCTATAGTGGTACATAACAACCACCGTAGGTTCGGACCAGAATTCGGAGAGGAGGCGATCAAGCACGGGGAAGGGCTGGGAGTTGTCTCTTCGTTTATGTGTTTATAACTTCGTTAAAGTGTAACGGATTTGAGAGAACTTGTAGTTTGTAACTTATAATCTTGAAGATTATGTAATTTTGTAATTCGGAACTCACGTGGTAAGATCGGGAATGCTTGGTTATGTTTATGATTATGTTTAGCGAGTTCTGAGAATGGCTTGTTTTTGTTTTGTGCCTTAGTATTATGTTTGAAGCTTAAATTCAGGATTTGCTGCTGAATGCTCTGCTGGTGTAAACCAGTCGACTGATCGGGTGTACAGTCGACTGGATTCGCTATTAGTTCAAAGCAGTTTTTACCAGGCTCAAAACCAGTCGACCGTATAAGCTAATATAGTTGACTGGATCAACATTTCAGAAACTGAGCTCACTGGGACACCGGGACACTCGACCGAACTGGAGCCAATCGACTAGGTTTGACAACCCCCTTTGCAAACTTGGTCGACCGGATCCCAAATTAGTTAACTGGATCATGTTTTCTCAGAATGTGTCATCTATGATGCAAAAACCAGTTGTCCGGATCCCCGACCAGTCAATCGGATGTGCAAAATTTCAAGATGTGAATGTTTTATCATAAATCTGAAGGGTATTTCTTTAATCCACGTTAATAATTGATGTTTTCTTTGGGGTAATCATTTGTTACACGGTCCTACTCTGCACGTGGCGTGATGGGGTGTGACACTTAGATTCACAAATTTTATTAAACCAACTTAATCAAGCCTTTTGATGTCCAATAGTTTTGAAACAATACTTGAAACTAGCAAGACACCTCTATTCTTGTGATCCAGAACATTACAAATCCACTAAGCATCATTTTCATTTTACTTTTGATAAAACAAAATAACCTATTGCTCACATACCAAATAACATCGCAACTGGTTAAATACTATTTCTTCATATATTTATGTTTATTTACCGGAAAAGGGATGTTTGGGACACACACACACTAGTGCGCGCGCGCGCATATACACACACACACATGACATCTGGGCCCATTTACCTCAAATAGATGCAGAAGCAGAAAACTCTAAGGAAAACAGAAGCACGAAATGAACTATGAAAAATACTATGGGAAACGAGAAGCCACGTTTACAAGAAATCAAATTGGAAGTGAATTAGTTAACTCAGAATATTTTTTTTCACTATAATCAATATGAAACCTAGCTAACTAGCATTGAATTAATATATGGAGAATAGAGCATGTACTGAAAAATATTTCCAAGTCTTTCCAGAAAGTTCCATACAGGAGTATCCAAAGCTTCCAAAACATTCCCAAACAGTTATATTTAAGACTTCTTGAAAGCTTTGTCCCAGTTTCAGAAACAAGCTTCCAAGGAAGCAGAACTCTGCCCTCAAAAACAAATGTTCTGGCAACTATGATATCTCACTGCAATTATCATGATATTTTTCATATAATTATACAAGAATATTACATATTTTTATGCTCTATCTCCTCTTCTCTCTCACGTGCAATTTGGATAAATCCTACTTCTTAGTGCCTCCAAAATCATGCAATTCAGAATTGAAACAAATTAAGCTTCGCTATTACTTAGTTCTGCAAGTGTTCTTAATCACCGATACCGTAGAAGTGTTTAGTCATTCACAACCAAGGACATCGGTCACCACACCTAATCACATTGACATCTAAACAAGAAAGTTTTTTTTAGATAAAATCATAAAACCATGCGAAGAGCTTTGCCTTCAAAATTTTAGCAACACAAAAAAAAAAAAATTAATTAATCAAACTAAAGATAACACTTACAATTATGGTTATTGATCGGGTCTCTTCGTCAATCATAATGTTTCCATATTGTAAATCATTGTGGCAGAATCCTATACGTTGATCATCACTTGTCAGACTAGTTTCCAGCATTTTTATCTCTTCCTCCAGGGCATCTAAGCGGAATGCCTCGGCTTCTTCTGGAGGAGACATAGTTTTGGCCACACTAAGGCAATTCCTAGAGCATAGAGAAAAAAGAATCCTTTTACGATGTTTAATGCAATGGTACTTGTAAAAAGAAAATGTAATCAGTGCGATGGTACAAATCTAAATTTTACACCAAGAAGAATGTTACCTACTTGTACAATAGTATATTTAGTCTCTAATCATATTCATTTGCTACAACATTCTTTTAAAAATGGACTAAATGTCACCTTAGAGTCTGATTACTACATTCAAACACCATTTTCTCTTAAAAACACAAGAGATATAAATTTACAGTCATAACCCTCAGTCCTTAGATTCCTTAGATTCATGACGGTGGAAAGCTCGAGATTTAGACAAGTTCCACCCGTCCTTTTAAGATGTTTAATGCAATGATACTTGTTAAAAGAAAATGTATTCAGTGTTATGGTATAAATCTATGTTTTACTCCAAGAAGCATGTTACCTACTTGCACAATAAATATTAAGTCACTAATCATATTCTTTTGCTACAACGTTCTTTCAAAATGGACGAAGTCTAATTACTACATTAAAACACTATTTCTCTTAAAAACACAAGAAATATATAAATTACTGTCCTAACCCCGTGTCCTTAGATTCATGATGTTGGAAATCCCGAGATTTAGACAAGTATTCGTACCCGACACACATACCCGAGATCTTGTAACACAGTTACACAGGTACAAATATAATTTGGGAGAAGAAGCAGGGGAAGAAGAGAGAAAAGCGAGCATACCGCAACCTATCCCAGAGTAAGACATCCTTTGATCCGGGCATATCAAGATCATTAAACTCCTTCATTTTAGAAGCTATAAGAGCAGATATCTCTGGGTCGCGCAAATCACAGGCTGATAGAGTCTGAAGTACCCATAAATAAATTATACAAAATATGATTGTCTATAAACATGGAGGAAATATGTCTGTAGTTTAATGTAAAAAAGGAGATAAAACAGCCAATTCTTCGATCTCCATATTCCGATAAATAACAGACCTATGTAGTATTGCACAACCCTAGAGACAACAAATTATAGTATGCGTAAAGTAAACTACAAAGTCATTCAACTTTTAGGTGACAAAAAATCCCAATGAAGTCATTCTCTACAAATCTAGGGAAAGAACACATGAGATGGTATATTTTCTTCACGTCTAGTCTAACAGGATAATCAGGAAATTGGAACTGAAGCAGATGCAGAACGGATTAAAACTCCAAGTATATTGCATTTTACTGCATTCCTATGCTATAATTTTGGCTTGTAACTTGTAGGTTCCAGTGTTCTAAAAATTGGCCTAGGCAGCGCCCGACCGCCTAGATTTTACCCTAGTGGTTAGTAAAAATTGCCCTCGAGATTGGGCGGACCTAGGCGGGTCTTCTCTAAAATGTTTTTAAAATATGGGGGTGAGATTGTAATTCGAGTAAAATGAGATTAAATTAAATCAATGGTGTTTTTGGAAAAGATGAAAACTTTGATGGGTTAAGTTTTAGAGGAATATGAGTTTGTGTCCGAAGGAGAGAGAATATTGAAGGGATATGGAGAAGAAGAGTTAGAAACTTAGTTTGTTGATGTTGACACAAATTCTCATTTGTTTGTGTTTGTTTTGTAGGGTTTCAAAAATTTGTGTTTATCAAATTACCACTGTCGATTGAACGACAATATTTATTGTTTAATTGTGGTGTCCTTGTCTTCGATTTACCTAATGGCATATCATTAATTTCTTTGACCTCCGATTAATGAAAAAAAGAAAACAAAAAGAAACAACAGATGGCAAACAAGAAGGAATTTTTATTGATTGAATAAACGGATTTTGGTCCCTTTTTACATAGCTTTATTCACATTAGATTCAAATACTTTTTTTACCAGAGGGTTTGGAACCCTTTACCTGATGAACTCCATTGAACTTGATACTTCGGGAGTCTTGTATTGTCTTCTTCTTCTTCTTCTAAAGAGGTGTTTCTCTTTGTAGAAATCCTTTCTCTAGATTCTGTCTTTTTCTCTCTCTAACTCTTCTGTAGCTTTGTATATTTCTGAACCTTTTGCTTTAACCCCCCCCCCCCCCCCCTCCTCTTTGATGTTTGGGGTCCTCTATTTATATAGGCTGCCAATCACCATATCTCTTTGAAATTTGAAAGACATAACACGTATCTTCATAATTTCTCAACTGACATTAGATATCAATATTCGAAATTCGAATATTGATATAACATCCTCCCTTGATGACAGACATTTCTTTTTGTTTTGCACCATCTCCATGTGAGATGGTACGTATCTCCTTTTTTTCAAAATTATAATTATGATATCATCTTTTACTTGGAATGACATCCATTTTGTTGTTTGTATCATCTCTATTTGAGCTGATACTTATTTTTTAAGAATCTCAAGTGATATTCCAATATCCTATTTGAAATTCGAATATTGATATCCATATTTGATATGACATGATTGTTTCTTTTATTCAGATTATCTCTATTCATTTTCAAGGATCCCAAATGATGTCCCAAATCTTTATTTGAAATTCGAATATTGATACCTCATCCGTAATCCCAACTTTGCTTGGAAATTCGAACTTTATATCTCACATGTATTGTGACGATATGTGAGTCATATTTGGGGTATAATGACTATTGTTTGGGTTTTGACACCGATTTCATGGATTGGTTCTCTTATGGGGCCAATTCGATTGGTCTACTAGAATAAGATGGCCTTAACCTTCCTTTGGGTTGGGCTTGAATTTGGGTTGAAAATTATGTACCAACAGTTGATAATGTAAAGTTTATATATGAGAATTGTCTCTATATTATTAATTATGTTTAAAAATAATTTTTCTGCCTTGGCCCCCCACCGCTCGGCGCCCACCTACCGCCTACAGATTTTTAGAACATTAAGAACCATTACCCGTGTCAAACCGCTCAAAGTATAGCACGTGAAACACAGTAAAATACAAGTTTTTATCATCACGTTATACCACATGCATGTTCTCATGACACAGTTAAAGCACTTGTTGTGAAACAAAACTGTACTTTAAGATAAACTTTTTTTCCCATATTTCTATACATCTGGAATTCAACCAATTAGAACAAGAGGATCTGGTAAACAAACTTCTAACATATGCTGAGCATTAGAATTATTTAGACTTTGCATACGCCCTCTGTTGTCAAAATCGTACGATTCACGATACGAATCTTACGATTCGATACAATTCATCATGAAAGCGATGCGTATCGATGCACGAATCAAACATGTACAAGAATCGAAGGTGAAGCTTACGATTCACAAGTAAATCTTAGGATTCGATTCGCGATTCTTACGATTCACTTGGCAGCTAGGCAAAAAACTTATTTTTTTCAATTTTTTGTTTTTTCAATTTTTTCTTAAAAAATTGATTACGAACCCTCTTTTAAACCACTTAGGATATGTTTATACAAGCCAAGAAAAAAAAAAGGATATGTTTATACAAGCCTAGAAAAGAAAAGGATATGTTTATAGGGTTTTTTTTAATTTGTTACCGAATCTTACAATTCACGATTCGCGAATCCCAATTCGATTAACATGTATCATTTCGATTTACGATACGAATCGCGATTTGACAACTATGCATACGCCCCCCTTTTTAATCTATATTTTACAGAAAATTGAGTATCTCAAATACTGAACCAAATCATAAACTAATAAACATCCAAGCTAACTGTTAGACAAATAAGACAAAGCCCCAATCAACAAAGTCACTTAAAATAAACTATCAATACATTCTAAGCAACTTAAGGTTCCATAATTTCCATTTGGTTTGCGGATTTAGTGAAGAAAAATGAAAATGATAGGAAATCGAGGAGGAAAACTATTTCCACAGTGTTCTAAAAATATAATAGTAAGTCCATTAAATTTTGAAATTTATTTTTCACCCAATTTTCTCGTCCTAACTGTTTTCCTCATGGTTTCCCTTTTCAACCAAACAACAAACAAAGTGTATCCTTTTTGTGGTCTTTTTCCTTTCCCACATTAAATCCACTAACCAAACAGGCCCTAAAGGTTATCACTTATCAGCATTCAGAAGAAAGCATAAATCGATGTAGAAATTCAACAATCACAAAATTAATATATATGTATACGGGGAGCTTCTGGTGCGGGATCCTGCACACCCGATAAAGGTGCGGACTTCTTTCGTGGCCGTTGGATCATCGTCTCATTAAGGGTATTTTTGTCATTTCACGGACTTTAATGATGATACAAAGGCCACGAAAGAAGGCCGCACCTTCTTATGATGCAGGATCCCCCACCAGAAGGGGACTGGTATATAGATATATATATATATATATATGTATGTATATGTACCCGTGCACGAATGAACTCCTCGATTCGGCCATTGGAGAACCTTCCAAGCAGACGAGGTCCTTGCCCATGCTTGGACATGAACTCAAATGTCCGGATCTCATTTTCCCTGTCGAAAAAAACCTCCACACCCTCTCCGTAAATCCTAGCTATTACCTTTCGTGAGTGCTGTCGAGTTGATGGCCACTTGATTTGATAGACTTCATTGGTCATTGCGCCCTTTAGTGGGATGACTTGCAATGAATCTGAATCAATTACATCCTCCCAGGTTGAAGCCAGTGACTGTAGAATTCTCTTTGCTTCTCCTGGTAGACGATGTAATTTATTATCTACAGCACCCATAACCAAAGTATCTCCCAGAACTCCACTCCAATCCACTCCACACAAATCGTGCCGAGAATTTATTGAGTAAATTCAAATTTATCTTATCTGAGGGAGGAAAAAAGATAGTAACAGAAATCATCATTCGAAAGAAAAGAAAATCTAAAAATCGGTTCAAACAAACAAAGATTTTTAGGTTTCACGCAGTAAAGATCGAATAAAAACAGTATAAATGCATACCACAAAGTCTCAAGATCGAATAAAACAGTATACGTTCGTGTTGAATAAATTCGTCTTGCCTCTGTACCTGTACGGTAAAGACAGAAGGAGAGAGAGAGGGTGTTGTCAGTTTTTTGGGTAGGGGACTCTCTATATGGACATCGAAGAAGGAATCTTTAAAATAGCAACTTTTTTCGCAGAAAGTTGGAAATCTAAATACAGTTTAATGGATGTTATTGAAAATGTCAAAAATAGTTAGAAAAAGGACAAATTACATTTTACTCCATTAAACTATATACCTCACTCTTTTTTTTTTTTTTATTTACTTACTGTTGGATAAAAATTAATTTTGGCCATGTTTGAGGTCAAATAAATATGGGATCCATTTAGAGTTTGAATGGGGTTCTTGTGGATTTGTGTTCTCCTCCATGAGGAGATGAACTTTGGATATTTACATGTCCAAAATTATTGTGGAGTGAATGAGAAATTAATCCATTGAATACATTTATATAATGTACATACATGAATGCATGGGAAAAATGTATATACATGAGTGTATTTATTCTCATTCATGGATAATGCACATTCATAGATGAATCATGTATATACATGGATGAATCTATAGATTCATAATGGATATACATGGATGAATCCACAAATACATAATGTACAAATGAATATACATGGATGAATCTATAGATTCATAATGGATATACATGGATGAATCCACAAATTCATAATGTACATCCAATGAATCCTCTCTCCCCTTAGTCCTATATATTCTGAGCTTTCTCCTCAGAAATTTCAGAGTCAGAAAAACAAAAGCTATTTTCCTTCCTTCCAATATTCCTTCCTGAGAGAGACACAGAACATAGTTGGTTCGCCGGAGCAGTCGAACACCGTGCTTGTCTACTGCTGGTTATTGCCGCTGTATCCTGGGAGGCAGACGCCGGAGATATCCTCAAGCACTTCTGGTGAGGCGGCGAATCTGTTTTAAGGAAACTGTGAAATATCACAGGCCTCGGTTTGATCTTATTTTTGTTATAGTTTTCCTATTATTGCTTTCTGTTTACATATTGTAGTTCTGTTTCAATTCAAGTTCTATTTTCCAGTTTGTAATCAAGAATCTGTTTCTGTTTTCCAATTGTATCAATGTAATTTTTCTAACAATCTTAAAACAGACTTTGATATTTTTCAAAACAAAAAAAACAGAAATCATATTTTGGAAACACAGTTTTCGTTTTACAAAAAACTGCTACTGTGATTCTCGTTTTCTGTCCAAACGGTGCAGAATCTGAGAAAATTGCATTAGACGGAAAGTGTACAGAATCGAGTTTTGCTTGGGACAACAAGGGCAGAATCTTAAATTTCATTCGTTTTCCTAACAAAAATCGGAAAACAAAAATCTGCTACTGTTAAAATTAAAAGAGAAAGGAAAAAAAAAATATATTAGATTTAATTTCTTTTCTCTTGTGATAATTTTCAGAAATGGCAAATGAGAATGTGAACACTGCAACCGACGGTGCTACTGGTTCCAACACCGTCGTGATTGGCTCCATACCGGTGA
The DNA here is from genome assembly GCA_033977485.1 of Hydrangea macrophylla. Classification (NCBI taxonomy): domain Eukaryota; kingdom Viridiplantae; phylum Streptophyta; class Magnoliopsida; order Cornales; family Hydrangeaceae; genus Hydrangea; species Hydrangea macrophylla. The sequence continues at coordinate 15,646,308 of CM066997.1, forward strand.
AGGTTCCCTCAATCCAAACGGTTCCTGTGAACCACGGGGAGAAACCCGAGAAATTCAATGGCATGGATTTCAAGAGGTGGCAGCAAAAGATGCTGTTCTACCTTACCACCTTGAACCTTGCGAGGTTCTTGAAGGAAGAGGCTCCTGTGCCTAATGAAAACGAACAAGACCGAGAGGTTGTGGTGGCTATTGATGCTTGGAAGCACTCGGACTTTCTGTGCCGAAACTATGTATTGAATGGCTTACATGATACACTCTATAATGTGTATAGTGTTAAGACCACTGCTAAGGAACTGTGGGAGTCCTTAGACAGAAAGTACAAAACCGAGGATGCCGGTTCAAAGAAATTTGTAGTGGGGAGATTCCTCGACTATAAAATGGTGGACTCGAAAACTGTGATCAGTCAAGTTCAAGAGCTGCAAGTGATCTTGCATGAAATCCATTCTGAAGGGATGACCTTAAGCGAAACTTTCCAAGTTGCTGCTATAATTGAAAAGCTACCCCCTGCTTGGAAGGACTTCAAGAACTATTTGAAGCACAAGCGAAAGGAGATGAAGATTGAAGATCTCATCGTAAGGCTTCGAATTGAAGAAGACAACAAAGGGGCTGACAGGAAATTGGGGGATTTTGGGGCCAAGGCTAATATGGTTGAGCATGGTCAAAAATCACGTGGGAAGAAGAAAATTCCTTCTGGCAAAGGGTACAAGATGGGGCCAAAAGGTGGTATCGCCAAGAAGCCGAAATTTCAGTTTCAAGGCAAGTGCTACAACTGTGGCAAGACTGGACACCGGGCTTCTGAATGTCGCCTGCCAAAGAAAGTCCAGAATAATCAAGCTAATATGACTGAGTTAGATTCTATCTCAAGGGATGTCTCTGACATTAATCTGTCTGCTGTGGTCTCTGAAGTGAACATGGTGGATTCAAACCCAAGGGAATGGTGGATAGACACTGGTGCTACTCGCCACATATGCTCCGACAAGGCTATGTTCACTTCCTTCGAACCAATGACTAATGGTGAGAAGATGTATATGGGAAATTCTGCCTCCTCAGATGTTGAAGGGCAAGGGAAAATAATTATGAAGATGACTTCAGGAAAGGAGCTAACTCTCAACAATGTCCTTTATGTACCGGAAATTCGCAAGAATTTGGTATCCGGTTCTCTCCTAAGCAAGCATGGCTTCCGTATGGTCTTTGAGTCAGACAAGGTGGTGTTGACCAAAGCAGGAATGTATGTGGGGAAGGGGTATATGTGTAATGGGATGTTTAAATTGAATGTAGCGACTGTATTCCCAAAAATTAATAAAATGAGTACCTCTTCTGTTTACTTGCTTGAGTCTTCCAATTTGTGGCATGGTAGACTAGGACATGTTAATTTTAATTCTTTGCGAAGATTAATTAAATTAGACCACATACCAAACTTCCATATTGACACAAGTGAGAAATGTGAAACTTGTGTTGAAGCAAAATTAACAAAGACTTCATTTCAATCAGTTGAAAGAAGCACTGAACCATTGGGTTTAATTCATACTGATGTATGTGATTTAAAAATGGTTCAATCTAGAGGTGGCAATAAGTATTTTATTACTTTTGTTGATGACTGCACTAAATACTGTTATGTGTATTTGCTAAAAAGTAAGGATGAAGCTTTGGATAAGTTCATTCTATACAAGACAGAGGTTGAGAATCAACTTGGGAAAAAGATTAAGGTGTTAAGAAGTGATAGAGGTGGTGAATATGTAGCACCATATGGTGACTATTGTGCACAAAATGGAATTATTCACCAAACCACTGCACCTTATTCGCCTCCATCAAATGGAGTTGCTGAAAGGAAAAATCGTACCTTAAAAGAAATGATGAATGCTATGTTAATAAGTTCTGGATTGCCACAGAACTTGTGGGGGGAGGCAATTCTCTCTGCAAATTACATTTTAAATAAGGTGCCTCGAAAGAAAGTTGATCAAACCCCGTATGAACAGTGGAATGGTCGAAAATCATCATATAAATTCTTACGAATGTGGGGGTGTCTTGCAAAAGTTCTTGTACCTACTCCTAAGAAAGAGAGGATAGGTCCAAAAACTGTTGACTGTTTATTTATTGGCTATGCACATAATAGTAGTGCGTATCGGTTTCTTGTACACAAATCTGAAAACCCAGATATACACAAGAACACGATCATGGAGTCTAGAAATGCGTCGTCCTTTGAGAATATATTTCCTTGTAAAGAGGAATATACTTCTAAAAAATGCACATTTGAGACTGTTGGGGAAACTAATAAAACCCAAGAAGATGATGTTAATGTTGAGCCTAGACGTGGGAAACGCACTAGGACCTCAAAATCTTTTGGTCCAGACTTTCTAACTTATGTTATAGAAAGTGAGCCTCAAAGTTATAATGAAGCTATTAGATCACCAGATGGTCCATTGTGGAAAGAATCAATCAAGAGTGAAATTGATTCTATCCTACAAAACCATACTTGGGAACTGGTAGATCTTCCTCCTGGTTGTAAGCCGTTGGGCTACAAGTGGATTTTTAAAAAGAAAATGAAGACGAATGGTACTATTGATAAGTATAAGGCAAGGCTTGTCATTAAAGGGTATAGACAAAAGGAGGGTCTAGACTACTTTGATACGTATTCTCCTGTTACGAGAATAACTTCCATTCGTATGATTATTGCGATCGCAGCTTTGCGAGGTCTCGAAATACATCAAATGGATGTTAAGACAGCCTTCCTTAATGGAGATTTGAATGAAGAAATCTACATGGAACAACCTGAAGGATTTTCTGCTCCAGGGCAAGAAAATAAAGTGTGTAAGCTTGTTAAATCATTGTATGGCTTGAAACAAGCTCCAAAACAATGGCATGAAAAATTTGACAAAGTTGTACTCTCTAGTGGGTTTAAAATCAATGAGTGTGATAAATGTGTTTATGTCAAAGACACGAATGAAGGCTATGTCATCTTATGTCTATATGTTGATGACATGCTAATAGTGGGTAGTAATGATTAGATCATTAAATCTACTAAGAAAATGCTGAATTCTAAATTTGACATGAAAGATATGGGACTTGCTGATGTTATATTGGGCATCAAGATCTCTAGAAATACCAATGGACTTGTTTTATCACAGTCACATTATATAGACAAGATTCTAGAGAAATTCAGCAAGTCTGATACAAGTGTAGCCAGGACGCCTGTGGACTTAAGTCTACACCTATCCAAGAATACTGGTGAGAGTGTTTCTCAACTAGAATATTCTCGAGTGATAGGAAGCTTGATGTACTTGATGAGTTGTACAAGGCCTGACATTGCTTATTCAGTTAGTAGACTGAGTAGATACACTAGTAATCCTAGTGCTGAACACTGGAAAGGGATAATAAGGGTACTGCGGTACTTACGATATACACGTGATCAGGGATTGCACTACATGAGATATCCAGCTGTATTAGAAGGATACAGTGATGCGAACTGGATATCCGACATGAAAGATTCAAAATCTACAAGTGGATATGTTTTCACACTTGGTGGTGCAGCTGTATCATGGAAATCTTCAAAACAAACTTGTATTGCTAGATCGACAATGGAATCTGAATTCATTGCGCTAGACAAGGCAGCTGAAGAGGCTGAATGGCTTCGCCATTTTGTAGAAGATATTCCTAGATGGTCAAAACCTGTGCCAGCTATTTGCATACACTGCGATAGCCAATCTGCTATTGGAAGGGCACAAAGTAATATGTATAATGGTAAGTCTAGACATATTCGTCGTAGACACAATACCATTAAACAACTACTCTCTAGTGGGATTGTCACAATTGATTATGTAAAGTCAAAGGACAATATTGCGGATCCGCTAACCAAAGGGTTAAATCGAGAGTTAGTTAACAAATCATCTAGAGGAATGGGACTAAAGCCTATGACGTTGCAAGGGAATGAAATGGAAACCCAACCTAGTTGACTGGAGATCCCAAGATCTAGGTTCAAAGGGACAACCTAATTTCATGTACCTTAAGAGAATCACTGAGAAGATATGTTCTTCTGCCCATTTCCATAATTCAACAGTGATACCTGCATGGCGTGAGGGTAAGCTTAGCTTTTAATGACTATGTGCGTTGGTATAACCAAGCGGAGTATAGTAGGATACTCTAAATAGTCACCTATGTGAATGTGAAGTGGGGCCGCTTCTAAAAGAATTTGAGAAAGGCGAAATTCTTTGATAAACATTCACTGAACCAGGCGAGTGTTCAAGGCCAAAATGAACACAAGTGTAAGAACTAAACTATGTTTGGAAAGCTCCTGTGTGATGTCTGTCGGTTGTTTACACTAATGGCAATCAGTTCAAGACTATACGTTCACTGGTCAGCCAGTAAATCTGATAGATTGTCACAAGGGAAGGTTCAAAGCCAAAAGCTACCTATCCTTTGCAGGAGTGATCCGTTGTGCTCTCTCTTGTCGAGTCTATGTTGTCTCACATCGTTTCGATTAATTTCATTCATGTGGGGGATTGTTGGATAAAAATTAATTTTGGCCATGTTTGAGGTCAAATAAATGTGGGATCCATTTAGAGTTTGAATGGGGTCCTTGTGGATTTGTGTTCTCCTCCATGAGGAGATGAACTTTGGATATTTACATGTCCAAAATTATTGTGGAGTGAATGAGAAATTAATCCATTGAATACATTTATATAATGTACATACATGAATGCATGGGAAAAATGTATATACATGAGTGTATTTATTCTCATTCATGGATAATGCACATTCATAGATGAATCATGTATATACATGGATGAATCTATAGATTCATAATGGATATACATGGATGAATCCACAAATACATAATGTACAAATGAATATACATGGATGAATCTATAGATTCATAATGGATATACATGGATGAATCCACAAATTCATAATGTACATCCAATGAATCCTCTCTCCCCTTAGTCCTATATATTCTGAGCTTTCTCCTCAGAAATTTCAGAGTCAGAAAAACAAAAGCTATTTTCCTTCCTTCCAATATTCCTTCCTGAGAGAGACACAGAACATAGTTGGTTCGCCGGAGCAGTCGAACACCGTGCTTGTCTACTGCTGGTTATTGCCGCTGTATCCTGGGAGGCAGACGCCGGAGATATCCTCAAGCACTTCTGGTGAGGCGGCGAATCTGTTTTAAGGAAACTGTGAAATATCACAGGCCTCGATTTGATCTTATTTTTGTTATAGTTTTCCTATTATTGCTTTCTGTTTACATATTGTAGTTCTGTTTCAATTCAAGTTCTATTTTCCAGTTTGTAATCAAGAATCTGTTTCTGTTTTCCAATTGTATCAATGTAATTTTTCTAACACTTACTTGGAGGACGCACGCACACACACACAAACCCAAACAAGACATAGCCCAACAAATCTTTACTGACTAGGGAACAGGGCCAGTTCTATAATGTTAGACGAGGAAAAAACCCTCCACCTCCCACTTGGGAGAGGTGGAGTGATACCACACGGGCTAAAGCCCACTTGGTCTCCACTTGTTTTTAATTGGGTTCATAAATCTTCTTCTTCTTTTTTTTTTTTTTTTTTTTTGTAATTTGGTCCTTAAACTTCAAAATTTCATTCAATAAGATCCAATTTTGGATACTGTTAGCTTAAATTATTAGAAATGGTCACATGTGTTGCGCTTAATGCTTACATGTCACATGTTAAGTTAAGACAAACACGGGAGATTGTGAAAGACTAAAAAATGATGTGATTTTGGATATGATTGAATGCATTTTTGGATCTAGTCGAATATGTTTTCGAATTTGATTGAACGCGATTTCAGATCTGATTGAATGCGATTTTTCGCACTATTCACAATCTCCCGTGTTTGTCTTAACCTGACATATGACAGGTAAGCATTACGCGCAACGTACGTGACAAATTCTAATAGTTTAAGCTAAGAGTATCAGAATTTGGGTCTGATTGAATGAATTTTTTTAAGCTCAAGGGCCCAATTGCAAAAAAAGAAAGTTTGTGAACCCAATTGAAAATAGGTTATAGTTTAATGGACTATAGTATAATTTGCCCTTAGAAAAATAAATGTGTAAATGGGTGCCAGTGTACCAGTGTATTAGATCTGTTCCTAATGTCACTTTATTTCAAAAGTACTTTTCGGGTAAATTTTAGAAAGTATAGCATTACTCTATAAAAAAAAAGTGTGTGTGTGTGTGTATGGGTCTGTGTCATTGTTGTAACTTGGGACTATGGGTGATCAACTTGACCAGCTCACCCGACCCAATGCGAGGGTATTTTCGATTTTTAAAAGATATGGGTCGAGTCACGGGTCTGTGAGGTTGAATTTAGTTGGGTTCGATTCGGTCCTTTCCAAAAATCAATGTGGTAATAAGTCTATCACCTACATTGGATGACAAAAATGCCCCTATTTTGAAATTAGCATGGTTTTTTAGAAAATTATTAAATAGCTATCAAATCCTTTAATTTTAATGCCACATTTATGATTTGAATTTAAAAATGAAAACTAATTATTTATACTCCCTTTCCATTCAATATCTACCAAAATTGAAGACATCTCTATCCATTTGATCATCTACGAAGTTTGTGTAGACGAAATTTCTCACTTCATTTATAAAAGGAAATTTCTCACATTATTCATAGTTGAAATTTCTCTCAAGAAGGTATGGATCGTCGTCGGTGACATCTTACTTATCGGACTTCGTGACTACTATGATGTCACTCGTCGGGCTTCGTGACTACTATCACGACAAAGTTGACGTCATACAAAATTGAAGACCTCTCTACCCATTTGATCGACTACGAAGCTAGCATAGACGAATTTTCTCACAACATTCATAGACAATAATTCTCACAACATTCATAGACAAAGAATCTCACGACATCATCCTCGATGAAATTTCAGGGCAATGGACCAATGTGTTGCCACCCGAGGCTGCTATAAAGATGAAATAGGAGCTGATTTTTAATCTTTTTTTTTCTTTATTTATTTATTTATTTATTTTCTTTTTTCTTTTTGGTGTAGCGAAATCTATGTAATTAACTCTTTCTTATGTGTATTTTAGTGGGATCCCTATGACAAATAGGAGTAATATATTATGTGTATTATAGGTGATGTATTGTGTGTAATTTGGAACATATGTATGTGAAAATTCTCATGTTCAATATTTTTGTGTGTGAAAATTCCTATACGTAAAAGTTTGTGCTAATATTGTGTGAGAAATTTCTCACATCTGCTAGGGATTTCAACAAATTCATAGATTTGATTAGTTATGCAATCGCAATGTTTGCCATTATTTCTCATGTATTATGAAAAATTACTCATAATCGTGTGAGAAATTTTGAAGGAAAAAACAGGTTTAAAAATAATTTTTAAACGCGCAGCGGAAATATTCAATTTCAAAAAACTTAATTGGTATGCCCGGGATCTACTACTCGTCAATTCCATAGATGCGTACTAACAAGAGGGAGAAGAGTTATACCTCAGGTCTTGAACCCAATTCTGAAATCTTCAACCTTGGTGATGCAGCAGCCTCCACTAGGTTGTCTTTACCCTTATGACTCCTGCGGATGCTTCCTGGAAAGACCAGAGATAGTGGGATCTCTAATAGGGAGGATAGGAAGGTTTGGGAGCTCTAAAACAAGTTATGTAGCTTCGGGCGCAGTAATATGACGAACTCTTTTTTCTGGACGCAGCTGCCCTATTTATAGATTTCCAGAACCGACCTAATGTTTGAGCAATCGAAACTTCGATCGATCGAACCACATTCAAGCGATCGAAGTGGCTTCGATCGATCGAAGTGGCTTCGATCGATCGAACCGTCCAAACTTCAATCGATCGAAACAACTTCGATCGATCGAACCTGTCTTGACATCATCCTCATGTGCCTTTCCAAGTATCCTGGTGGAGCTAAGAGTGGAACCTCCTAGGCTCTTTATTATTGGCTCATACCAGTTGTTAATTCCCATGACCAAACTCTTTGATCAGCAAACTAACCAACTGATCAGTTAACGTTTACTCCACTATAAAACGAGAACTGAACTCCAACGCAAAAGAACATATCCGAAGCGATAACTAGACTTGTATGGTATACTAATGTTCTTCTACCTTTAGCATTCGTAACCATATTCAAGTAGTTGGATAACTGTTGCTGTCAACCTGAATCATGATTACTTCTTGTATTCCTTGAGTCTCATTTACCTCTCATAATTACCAAACATGTTGATAACTACTTATCAACAAGACTGCAGTTCTCAGTAATCAACTTGGTGACATTCTCAAGGGAATGCTTACTCTGAAACAGAGGGTAGATTCTATCTTGACAATACATGTTCACAACCCTATGAACATGACATACCCAAGATACCTAGGTGTTGATCTTTTATAGTCCTCACTGATTGGTAGGTCAAAGCAGCCACATCCACAGTCAATGTTCATAATCGTCTCAAGATTGAGAACACATACCTTATACAAGTTATGAGTTCCTATCGACTGTTGACAATCTTGAGCGTCGATAGGAGAGCTCAGGTCTGTCAATGTACTATAAGCACTAGCATATTAACTAAGAGTACACCAGTGATTGAGATGCATCACTCCATCCAATGGTAGTTAATAATACTACAGTGTAAACTTGATGAGATATCCAGTCTCATCATCCACTTTGACAAGTTCTAAGTATCAAAGAATAGTAATTCGTATCTCACTTATATGTATCTCATACATACACGAATTACCTACTATGATACTAAGGATTAACAATCATCTCATAAAAGAAACATACACAATGAAATGTAAAGCTGATATCCATATATTAAAATGTCAATGTCTCATACATAAAGTAATGGTTTGAGGGCACAAACCTAACAAACTCCCACTTGCACTCACAACCATATAAGATTACATCTGAGACCTAGACCATCCAGATGACGACCAAAGACCTTCTGTGGCAAGGCCTTTATAAACAGACCAGCAAGATTGTCAGTTGTGGCAATCTTGGTGATAGTCACATCTCCACGTTGAACAATATCTCGGATAAGATGATGTTTCTGCTCTACGTGCTTTCCCTTCCCATGGTTCATTGGCTCCTTGGACTGAGCCACTGCCCCACTATTATCACAATAAAGAGTAATAGGTGAGAGCGATACTAGTACCACCTCGAGTTCCATAAGGAACTTCTTGAGCCAAATAGCTTCCTTTGCGGCTTCACAAGCAGCCACATACTCAGCTTATGTAGTTGAGTCTGCAATGCACTTCTGCTTAATGCTCCTCCAACTAATAGCACCACCTCCCAAGGTAAAGAGATGTCTGGATGTCGACTTCCTCAAATCTTTATGTGACATAGAGTCCGAGTCAGTACATCCTACTGGAATTAACTCACTACCGCCATACATAAGTATGTAATCTTTAGTTCTTCTCAAGTACTTATGAATGTGCTTAACGGCAGTCCAGTGTTTTGGACCTAGATTCGATTGATACCTGCTGACCATGCCAACGGCAAAGCAGATATCTGGTTTAATGCATAACAGCGCATACATGAGACTTCCCACTACCAAAGCATAAGGAATTCATGCCGTACGATTTCTCTCCTCTTGTGTATTTGGACACTGGTCCTTGGAGAACGCTAAACCATGCATGAAATGTAACAAACATTTCTTCGAATTATCTATTGAAAACCTAGTTAGCACCTTGTCGATATAACCAGCTTAAGATAATCCCATTATCTTTCGTTTGCGATCCCGAAAGAGCTTTATCCCAAGAATATAGCTTGTCTCTCCTAGATCCTTCATATCGAAAGTACTAGCTAGCCAAACCTTAACTATTGACAATGTCGCTACATTATTCCCAATGAGTAGAATGTCGTTAACGTAGAGAACAAGAAAAGCTACCAATTTTCCTTCACACTTCTTGTAACACAAGGCTCATCCAGATTCTGTATGAAACCAAATGACTTGACCGCTTGGTCGAATCAGATGTTCCAACACCTGGATGCCTGCTTATGCCCATAAATGGACTTTTGCAACTTGCATACCAAGTTACATTTTCGACCAGCTATGAACCCTACCGGTTACTGCATATAGATGTCCTCCTCAAGATTGTCATTCAAGAATGCAGTATTGACGTCCATTTGCCAGATCTCATAATCTAGGCATGCAGCAATGGATAAGAGTATCCTGATGGATTTGAGCATGGCTACCGGCGAGAAGGTTTCCTCATAGTCAATGCCCTCCCTCTAAGTATAACCTTTCACTACAAGCCTAGCCTTAAAGGTCTCAACCTTTCCATCAAATCCTCTTTTCCTCCTGTACACCCACTTACAACTAATGGGTTTAATATTGGCTGGAAGTTCTATAAGATCCCAGACCTTATTGGAATCCATAGACTCCAATTCGGCCTTCATAGCTTTAACCCAATGAGCTGAGTCTACATCAACCATTGCCTCTTCGTACGTGGTAGGATCAGATTTAGATTCTATGGAGACAGCTTCAAAAACTTCTCCTAAGAACATGTATCTATCAGGCTGGCTGATAATCCTCCCACTACGACGAGGTACCGGTGCAGAAATGGGTGGATAAATCGTTATCAACTACGGGTTGGACTGAGGGCTCTCCTTCTATCTCTCTCAGATCTATCCCTCCCTTAGGTTTATAGTTCATGATATAATCATCCTCCAAGAAAACATCATTTGTACTAACAAGCACTTTCTGTTCTCTTGGATCATAAAAATACGATCCATAAGTACCCTTTAGATACCCTACAAAGTAACATACTTCCGATTTAGAATCCAATTTGCTCATCTTTCCTTTCAGCACATGTATCGGACACCCCCATAATCGGAGATGTTACAAAGAAGGCTTGCACCCAATCCATATCTCTCGTGGTGTCCTGGGAACAGATTTGCTTGGTACTAGATTTAGTATGTATGCAGCGATTTCCAAAGCATAACCCCAAAGGAATAAAGGTAACTCCGAGTAACTCATCATCGACCTAGTAATGTCTAAAAGAGTCTGGTTCCTTCTCTCCACTACACCATTCTGCTGAGGTGTACTAGGTGCAGTCAACTGTGACAAAATCTCATTTTGTACGAGGTGATCAATAAACTCATTAGAGAGGTACTCGCCACCTTGATCAGATCGAATGGCCTTGATGTGTGTGCCCAATTGCTTATCTACTTCAACCCTAAACTCTTTGAACTTTTCAAAGGCTTCAGACTTGTGCTGCATTAGGTACACATATCCATACCTCGAGTGGTCATCAGTAAATGTTATAAAATACTCATAACCACCCCTTGCTCTAATATTTATTAGTCCACACACATCAGTATGAACTAATTCCAATAATGCATTGGTCATGTTGCCCTTTACGGGAAAGGGCCTTTGGTCATCTTACCCTTTAAATAAGACTCGCAGACTTCCATTGGTTCGAGAACCAAATCGCCTAAGACCCCTTCTTTGACTAGTCTATCGATCCTATTCAGATTGATATGGCCAAGCCTCGTATGCCAAAGCCTTGTTGTATTAGTGGAAGGTTCTTTTCTTTTAGATGGTACAGTTACCATTGAGTTATTAAGTTCCATACAATAATCTTTAGAAACATTGGGAGTAATCACATACAAACCATTTGATTTAACACCAGAATAAATAAAAAAAACCATTTCATTTAATCACAACTTCAATTTCAAAATGAAAAGTATAACCATTATTCGATAAATTAGAAACTGGAATTAAGCTACGTCTCATTGAAGGGACGTAAAGTACATCTGATAAAATCAAAACTTTATTCTCTAGAAATTCTAAAACTATGACTCCTATAGCAATCGCATATACGGTTGCGCTAGAACCTAGAGTAAGTACGATTTTCCCATCACTGCACCTCATGGTTGATCTGAACCCATGCAATGAATTACATATATGGTTAGTCGTACCAAAATCAATGCACCAAGTGTATGAAGTATCCGTTATAAAACTTACTTCAATCACATGTGATTCAATCATACCTTGAACTCTTGTAGCTAAGAATTCTGGACAATTCCTCTTCCAATGGCCGCTGTCGCCGCATTGGAAACATTTTCCTTTGCCTTGGCCACCCACCTTCCCTTTGTCCTTACCTTTTTCCCTTGGATTTTTCCATCTTAGGGACCGGTCCAATACTTGGACCACCAGTGCCAGCCTTCTTCTTCCCTTTCTTACCTTTATGTGTAGATCGGGAGGAAGAAGAGCTTTTCTCAATGTTTAAAACATTGCCCCCAGGCTTGATCACCCCTTCCGCTACCAATAATGTCACACCCGTTCCAGAAATTTATGATTCTGAAAATGCATCATTTGAGATTTTGAAATTATTAATGTTATTAATAATTTGAGTTGGGGTTGACTGTGAGTCAACGGTAAGGTGTCAGTAAGGACACGTGAACATGGTAGTTCATATGGCATGAGCATGAGTAAATGGCATTTATATGATTTAAATGTTATTTGACTTATATGGTATTTTGTGAATAGTGAATTATACCTGTGTAGTATAATTTTTGGTATTTTCGGTATTGTTTGTTAACATTTTGAGAACTGTGGTGAGAACGTGAGTGTCACGGTAAATAAAAAGTAGGTTGTGTAGAGATTCCACAGAATATAGTTTTCGGACGTTATTTTTGGACCCAAACGAAACCTAGTTGAAAACTTTTGAAATTTATAGTTTTCACTCGTAAAGTTATAAAATGGACGTGTGCGAAGTTTCATGGGTTAATTAGAAGTTTGAGAAACTTACGGGGAGGTAAACATAATTTCCAGAACGTTTGTCTATATATAGAAGTGGATGAGATTTCATTCTCATCCAAAACTTGCCAAAATATCTAGAGAGAGGAGAGAGAAGGGAGATTTGGTTGCCCGAGCTTGCCGGTGACATACGACGACTTTCCGTCCGTCAGTTTTTCTCCTGATTTCATATTTGAACTCGTGGAGGTAAGATCTTCGTTTTGATACTACTTAGGCCGTGTTTGGCCAAGTTTTGTAAAAATCTTAATTTTAGACTTTTGGGAAAAACAGGTATAAACTTGTAGGAATTTTCTCAAATTCGAAATCCGACGATTATTTAGCCTCCTAGTCGATCCTTCAAAGTTTGGGGGAAATCGCACGAGGTATGAAGTTCTAACTTGTGAAATATAGAGAAATACATGTTTTATATTTCGACGACGAAATTGAGATCCGGGCAAAATCCCTGTGTTATTTATAGGCCCGTTAATTATGCACGCGCTAAATTGTGAAAAGCATGTCTAAATTTACGCGAGCACGTTGAGTTGTCTATGTGGGTCAAAGGGGAGTCTTATACAAATTCATGCCGGAGTAAGCTTCTCGATGTTTGAGAATTTGAGTAGCGACGGCTACTGTGCATGATTGTAGGCTTGGACTTGCCATAGCACTTGTGGGGATGTAATGGTTGTAGGCTTGGAGTTGCCATTGACATCGCGGTTTAAGGCTTGAACTTGCCGCTACCGAATGAAGGCGTATTTTTCTCCCTAGAGACTATTGATATGATTTATGAGATTAAAACATGTTTTGTTATATATTGCACATGTTAGACTTGTACGCTCAGCATATAGCTGAGCAGTGGAGATGTACTCCATTGTAGGTAAGAGGAAAGACAAGAAGAAGCGTGATGAGTGAGGCCGTTAAAGAACGCCGGGGAATCACCTTTGTATATGTTTTTGTTTTAAATTCTAAACTTGTGTAAGAATTGGGAAACTGTAATATGTTGTAATAAAATCACAGATTAGTTTCGTAGTACTGTAATCTTGTAATTGAACGTCTTTCGTTATGGTTTGAATGTTGTAAATCAGTTATGGTTGTATTGGTGTTGGGTTTGGAGAAGTATGTGTTGTTAATTTTTCATACAGGCTGCTCAGCAGGGGAGCAGTCGACTGGACCCAGGATCAGTCGACTGGATCTCGTGGGATTGAGACACTGAAAGTGAATAGTAAGAGCGGCAGTCGACTGGACCCTTTACCAGTCGACTAAACACTGTGGACTTTTGGTTACTGCTTCTATTAATGGCAGAACCAGTCGACTGTACCATTGATCAGTCGACTGGACCCCTTTTTAATATGTTGCATTTTTAGTTCTGCTTAACACAGTCGACTGGGGGAGTGAGCAGTCGACTGAACCACTTGTAGATTTTAGCTACTGATCCAAATAGTAACTAGTGCAATCGACTGGACCCTTGTTGAGGAATTTTAGGTTTTGGTTTTTGCTAGGTACAGTCGACTGGACCCTAGGCACAGTCGACTGAACCTCGGTTTTCAGAACTGATTCTTTTGAACGTGTTTTCACTTGGCCAAAACTTTTTATAACTCAAATTTTCAAGGGATTCATCCACTCAGAGGGAAATGTTCCTAAGTTTTCAAATACCCAGGGTTGTTTTAAAGTTCTTTCCGCTGCGTATCATTATATTGTTGTTGGATGAGCCTTGGTGGCGTGCCACGTGTCCTATTTCCACGCGTAGTGGGATGGGTCGTGACAAATAAAAAACTCATTAATTCGCTCATTGAAAAGTCTATTTTATTCATAATGTAGTTTAGTTTAAATTGAGCAAATGACAGTGACAGTGTATTGAGGATCCTATCAACTTGGGTCTGTGTGTTAATGTTGGCACCTAGGGTCTCCAGCTCATTCAAATAACCAATCATTTTTAAAACATGTTCTTTGACTGGAGTCCTTTCCGACATCTTAGCTTTCATTATCTTCTGCATAGCTACCTGTTTGGCAGGCCTGCCATGCTCCCCAAACATCTTTTTCATGGATTTGATAATCTTACTTGCAGAATTGTTCGACTGAAATTGGTGTTGCAACACACCAGCCATTGAGGCCAGAATGCAGCAACGGGCCATTCCATTCGACTTCTTCATTTATCGAACTCGCGTTTGGCAGCTGCAAAAGCATTTGTCGCGGGTTCTTCGGGGCATGGGGTGGTCAGGACATATATGTGATCCTCTGTAGCTAAAATGATGTAAAGATTTCGTTTCCATTCTGTGTAGTCATTTCCAGTTAACTTGTCTTGAGTGAGTATGGTGGAAAGTGGACTAAATGTAGATCCAAACATTATGATTTACTGAAAAAATCAAAAGACAAAATAAATATGGATATCATAATTTGACAGCTTGAAATAAAAGAATCCTTAAAACTCTTATTTTAAAACAAAGTCGCCGGAATATCGAAACGAAAGAATAAAGCCTCCGTGTGGTGGTCAATACTCGATCTTTCGATTAATCATGACTTGTCCGCTATGCAACTCTCGCAAAATAAGTTATGACTCCCAAACCTATTTGATCTCTAAGTTTCTGAATAATGCCCCGTGTGGGATCCCTTATCCATAGCTTAGCTAATGTATACCATTAACTAAGATCCAATCACAACTGCCTCAAGTAGCGCCTCCATGTGGTGGTCACCCTCTAACACGTCTGATTGATCCTATCCAACGAAAGTTCACATCTAGTAACCAATGAGTAGTGTACTCTCCGTATGGAATGATCACCCCTGGCGAGGTGACACAGAATGCACTACTCATCTTATAGTGAACCGTTAATGGAAGATCGTGGATGTTATGGTAAGACCCTCTCCCACGAGATTTAATAATAAAAAAGGATTTTGCTTTTGGAATAATTGTTTCTACACATTACCCATAAACATCCAATGTTTACTAATGTGTTGAAACGGTTTTTGAATCTTATTTTAGAAAACTTGTTTTACGTGCATGCAAGAAGTAACAATATAACTAAATGCCAATCACAAACCAAGCGCATAAAACAAAAAACTAAAATGAAATAAAAGCATCCAATGATGCCTCTATCTCCCATGACTCTATCTTCATAGAACCTTTTTCTTGGTTTGATCACCTCCAGTGCCATCTTCATGGACAACGTCTCATTGCTCCATCTTCATGGATTTTTTAATTCTATTACATTGGTCATATGCTTCTTTCGAAGCTTACAATTTATCTAGAAACAGAAAACAACAACAAGAAAATAAAGAAGGCTAGGGAAACCGGTGCGACTTTCCTTTTCGTAGGATTGAAGTCGCGGCGCCCTTTACACATGCCTTAAAACCAAACCAACAACAAACACAATTTACAATCATCAACCAATCACAAACATCCTAATACAAAATTAAAACTTTAATCTTGGTGCCATGGGAGATAGAAGACTAATCTTGCTGCAAAAGGGTTAGTCGTATGCACATCCATGCATATATAACAAATATATATAACCATTGGAACCCCGAATTGATTCACACAGTACATAAACTATTTACGTACTGCATTAGAACTTAAAACAACATCTTAGTTCTCTGTCATACTTCGATCGATCGACAAAGGTTCGATCGATCGAGCCTTCGATCGATTGAACATAGCTCAATCGATTGAACTTTTCAGTTTCACAGAATGATTTTGAAAAATTTCAAAACAATTAAAATTTAAAGTATATATTTTAAAAACTTATAAAAACTGTAAACTGACCACCTGGACAGAGAATCAATCTCGATCGATCGAACACCATTCGATCGATCGATCGAACAGAACCAACGTTCGATCGCTCGAAAATAGCTCGACCGCTTGAGAACAGACAAGCTTCGATCGATCGAGACTACTTCGATCGGTCGAACTCACCATGCATCCAATTTAATCATAGATTTGTATTCTGTTGCGAAAACACTGCAGAAACAGATATGTGACGATGCAGTTTAAAAAATAGTCCTAAAATCAACATGCAAATCAAAACTAGTGTCCCAAAACGCATCTATAGATCCAAACAAGCGTGGCTCTGATACCAATTAAAGGAAAAAACAAGTTTAAAATAATTTTTAAATGCGCAGTAGAAAGATTAAGTTTCAAAAAACTTAATTGGTATGCCCGAGATCTACTACTCGTCAATTCCATAGATGCGTACTAACAAGAGGGATAAGAGTTATACCTCAGGTCTTGAACCTAATTCTGAAATCTTCAACCTTGGTAATGCAGCAGCCTCCACTAGGTTGTCTTGACGCTTATGACTCTTGCGGATGCTTCCTGGAGAGACTAGAGATGGTGGGATCTCTAATATGGAGGATAGGAAGGTTTGGGAGCTCTAAAACAGGTTCTGCAGCTTCAGGCACAGTAAAATGATGAACTATTTTTTCAAGACGCAGCTGCCCTATTTATAGATTCCCAGAACCGACCTAATGTTCGAGCGATCGAAACTTCGATCGATCGAACCACATTCGAGTGATCGAAGTGGCTTCGATCGATTGAACCACCTTTGAGCAATCGAATCTGTCCAGACTTTAATCGATCGAAATAACTTCGATCGATCGAACCTGTCTTGAGATCATCCTCATGTGCCTTTCCAAGTATCCTGGCAGAGCTATGAGTAGGACCTCCTAGGCTCTTTATTGTTGGCTCAGACCAGTTGTTAATTCTCATGACCAAACTCTTTGATCAGCAAACTAACCAACTGATCAGTTAACGTTTACCTCACTATAAAATGATAACTGAACTCTAACGCAAAAGAACATATCCAAAGCGATAACTAGACTTGTATGGTGTACTAATGTTCCTCTACCTTCAGTATTCGTAATCATATTCAGGTAGTCGGATAACTGTTACTGTCAACCTGAATCATGAATACTTCTTGTATTCCTTGAGTCTCATTCACCTCTCATGATTACCAAACATGTTGATAACTACTTATCAACAAGACTGCAGTTCTCAGTAATCAACTTGGTGACATTCTCAAGGGAATGCTTACTCTGAAATAGAGGGTAGATTCTATCTTGACAATATATGGTCACAACCCTATGAACATGACATACCCAAGATACCTAGGTGTTGATCTTCTATAGACCTCACCGATTGGTAGGTCAAAGCAGCCATATCCACAGTCTGTGTTCATAATCGTCTCAAGATTGAGAATACGTACCTTAAAGTTGTGAGGAATTTCTCATGTACGTTTAGTTATTTTTTTCAAGGTTTTCAATTATCGTTAGTTTGAGAATTCCAAAATCAAGCGTACAACTCCACATATGTAGTTTCACCAATGCAAATTTAGTGATGATTTACAGAATATATGGATGTGAATGCTAAACTATACAACAGTTGTTCACATAATAATCGAAAATGAAAGAAGATAAAAAAAAAAAAAAGGGATCGATTGCGAAATTTAGGAAAAATGCCATATTTTTAGCTTTCATGATGCTCTCATGCAATGATTGTGTTTGTTGGGTTACCAAATTCGTTATAATTGATGTTTTATAACAATTTTTATCCATTTTAGTGTGACCATGAGCTAATTATTGAGAGTATATTAGGCAATAAAATGTGAGAAATTGGGAAAAAAAGACCAATTCTAAAAAACAATACACGTTTAGAGACCAATTGCTATAGTAAGATTATTCGTTGGACTTTATCCACTTTAGGTGCGTGACGAGGGACTAAACTCTAATTCTCTATTAGTTCAACCGTTGGTTGAGTTCCCGTTCAATTATAACCGCTGCATAATTTAAAATAATTTTATTGAAAACATGTGTAAATGATATATGTATACATATATATATATATATATATATATATTGTATATGAGAATATATGGGATCAACAAATTCAGCAAATTGTTTAACTCGTTGGGCAATTATGCTTTCAAAATTTGAATTTTAAATTTGGTTTTGAAATGCTTTTAACAGTTATATCACATGGTGTGACGGTGAGTTAAGTGTTAATTTAGGAAATGGAGCCAAAATCAGATTCTGAAGGGACTATCGTTTTAATAGGAAGGCCTTGCAAGTGAGAAAAGTTCTATGCATGCTTCTCAAATTTGGTTCCCAAATACCTTAATAATTTTTTTGTGTGCTGTGACAGTGATCAATAGTATCACATACATTGACCGTGGACTTGTGGTACTATTAATAAAGCATTTGAAATTCAAATTTGAGAAGTGTAACGGCTGAAATCAAGATCTAGCCTTGAATATCTGCAAGTAAAGACGATGGGTTGGACCGTTGGGCCCTAAAGTCTATTCCAAGGATCAAAGTTAATCTTGGTAGTAGAAAATAACAAATACTCCATTCGAGTGTGTGCTATGACTGGTGAGATAAGTAGGGCTGCACATGGGTCGGGTCTCTACAGAACCAGAACCGACCCGATTATGAATGGTTCCATGTTTTGAGACCCAGACCCGAACCGATGACCCGACCCGACCCGACCCGACCCGACCCGACACAGTAACTTTGGCTCGGGTTGGGTCGGGTCTGGGCCACAACCCAGTTTTTTTTTTTTTTTTTTAAATATATGTTTTTTCTTACATTTTATTTTATTATTATTTATATTTATATTCATTAGTGGATACCTATTCTTCTATGAATAATATATCCATTAAAAAAATTGATGAGGGTGGAGAGTCATGAAAATTAATTCCCACCATTAGAAAGTGAATGTAATGTTTTATATATTCATGGATATAATGATGTGCAACGTATAAAAGTTCAAATTAATAAGGTGGTTATGTTTTATATATTCATGGATATAATAAAAAGAAAAATGAGTGTTTTGTCACCAAAATGAACAATTAATTAGCAAAAACAGTTTGTCTATTGACTGGACCAGACTAGACCAGACCCGAAACGACCCAGACCCGGCCCGACCCGAAATATTTATCTTATAATTGGACCCGAACAAGACACGACCCATTTCATTTCAGACCCGACCCAACCTGACCCAATCGGGTCGGGTCTTCGTATTGCGGGTTTTTTGTGCAGCCGTAGAGATAAGTGTCCCATTGGGTTAGCAGTGTGATGCCTAGGCCCAAGGTTAGGCTTGGACCTGACCTGAATATTACTGGACTGAGCCGAGAGCCACTCTGGCTTGGTTATTAACTCTCTTATGGGTCTGGCTATTGCGGCCTACCCCAAATGTCAGGGTTGAATTTTAACACGTGGCTGCTGCAGAAGTGGTGCAATTCTGGTTATATCACAGCATTATTGATATCATCAAACTTGGGAACCATACCACATACAATTCTCCAAATTTATTGAATGCAACAATTAGTCTGACATTTGGCTCACCTGATAATAGTCCAAATTTTGGACCAATAACGATCTCAAAGGGATAGGATTTATTAATTCCGAATTTAGTTCAATTAAAATAGATAATTTGTCCAATCCATCCGAAGATATCCAGACGTGGCCTTAATACCAAATCTCGGGACAAAATAATTGTCTATATACCAAATTACTCACATAAATAGATAATAAGAAAATACAATTACAGTCAATGGTAAATTTAGTAATTTGACCTACAATTACAAATCAGGGCGGAATTAGTAAGGGACAAGAGAGGTTGATGCTCCCTTTGATTTTAGGAAAATTTCATCCTCTAAAAAAATATACTTATACACTTAAGTGCCTCCCAAAAATTCAAAAACTCCTTAGTTTAATTATTAGTATTTGAATTTTGAAAAATTCTACATTACAACCAAGTATGTTACATTCAATTTATAGTAACAATGTGTCATTTTATTCTACCTTTAGTGCCAATCGGTATTAACTTTTCTAATGTGCCATTTGTTAGTTTCAATTTTCTAATGGGTAGCAAAAAAAGTCCAAAGTGTTGTAACTTTGATGTATGTCTCATAACGGGAGAAGATTTCATGAGTTTTTGTATTAATTTTATAGCATCAGCTTATATAATATATATACACCAAAAGAAAATATAAATAGACTAAAAAAAATTGCCTCGGGCGCTACCCCCAACCCCTCTTAAACTTGGCTACCCCTGGATGTAACATCTTTGTTTTGCCCCTACCAAGCCCCCTAACTTTAAGTTTTTGCATCCGCTCGTGCTTACAGTCATACCTAAATTAACAAACTATTCGATTAAAATAGACAATTACCCATTTCAGCTTTTCACTCTCCGACGTCTCCGTCCTACGAAACAAACTTGGCCTAACATTATTAACAACAATACCCTACAATATTATAAAAAAAAATGTAACAATACCCTACTTTTGAATTCGATGTAAATATGTAAAACATATTCTCGTATAAAAATTATTTTTTCTCCTCATGTTTATGGTTCTAACAAACGTTTTTCAGGAGTTCTAAAATATAGTTTAAATTCTAGACGGCTTAGCCGTACATGCACAATTAACGGCAGCCAATAATAATGCTCCACGTCTGGCCCGTTACAGGGAGAAGCAACAGCAGCTCTAAATGCATTAGATACTTGATAAAAATTACGTGAGACGTACACATAAATGTCAACTCTTTTCAGTCTTTTTCTTGTTTGTCTTTAAGTTTTTGCTTGTCCTTAACAAAGTAATGGCACAATTATATTCCAGTCGATATTTTGTATGAAAATTAAAAATTAATTAACTATTTTTAAAAATTAAAAATTATTAATAATAATTAAAGAAATTAACAATTCATCAATACAATTTTTAAAAAAAAATATCAATTTTTGAGTAGTTATTTTGTGTTTCAAGCACAAAGAAGCTTCATCCAAGGGCGGAGGTTGGGCAAGGCTAGGGTGGGCTATAGCCTATTTTTTGGAAGGAATTTTTTTTTACATGCCCCCCCCAAAAAAATTAAAAAATTAAAAAAAATCATATGGAATATATGTAATTAGTCCCACTAAATTTTGAAAAAAAAAAAAAAGAAAAGAAAAGAAAGAAGAAATTATGTGTAATATTTTGTCTCAAATGTAATATAGCCCTTCTTTATTATTTTTCCAAATTATTATTATTATTATTTTTATTTATCACTTTTCAATTTAGTCGAACCCAAAACAAAAAAAATATGTATATTAAATCCTGACCATACCCTTGCTTGGAAAGTGGAACTAATTTGGAATTCAAAATTTGGGAAGCAGGTCATTATTCATGTGGGAGAGAGAAAGAAATGTGCTTACCAGATTAATTTCAGACCACAAAACCTTAGAATATCAATTCTTAGATGGCGTCTTTGTGCTTTTGAAGTATGATTTCATTATTTTTGTTTTTTTAATAGAGTACAAGGCCTTTTATTTTCTTGTCTCCGTTTCCTACTAGAAGTATAATTGCGGAAGAAAAAACAAAAAAGCAACAAAAAAAGACGTACAGACTGCACAATGCATTTAGTTATGCAAAAACAACATAAATGAGTCCCACGTGATATCTCCAAGAGACGTGTTGTGTGTGCTCCTACTTACTTACCAGGAGTAACTTTTATTAATCTAACAATTATTGCCTGGTTTGACCACTTTCATCAATCTTTGTGCTTTTAAAGTATGATTTCATTATTATTATTTTTAATATAGTACAAGGCCTTTTATTTTCTTGTCTCAGTTTCCTACTAGAAGTATAATTGCAGAAAAAAAAAAAAAAAACAAAAACAAAAAAGCAACAAAAAGAGACGTATACAAACCATACAATGCATTTAGTGCTGCAAAAACAACATAAATGAGTCCCACGTAATATTTCCAAGAGACGTGTTGCGTGTGCTCCTACTTACTTACCAGGAGTAACTTTTATTAATCTAACAATTATTGCCTGATTTGACCACTTTCATCAACCTTCTAAAGGATTAGATGTGGAACAATATTATTGGCTGCCGTTAATTGCATCATGTGTGACTAAGCCGTCTAGAATTTAAACTCCTAAAGTAAAACCATCTTTACAATGTTTTCTTGTGCGGATAATCATAGTCCCCAAGCTCTATGCTTGGGAAATGACTTACGGACTTTTAAGCTCTAATTTATTTTTCATTGAAAGCAAGTAAAATATTTTACATAATTATTAGTGCAATCCAACACTGGAAATCAAATAACATTTTACGTTAAAATAAATGGAGCGAAAACAATGAAGCTACCACCAAGGTGTGATTTAAAGCCGCCTATTACGCAACCTAAAAAATAAAAATAAAAACAAAATTAATAATAATAAATAAAAATAAATTATGCACTCAATTCAGGTGTCCAAACAGTGCCTTTCTTTTTAGTCTTGTCAAACCACTTTTTTGCTTTTTTTTTTTTTTGGGTTTTAAAATGCTTTTGACTAAACGAAACAGCCCCCAAGTTTCCACAGTATCTTATTGTTGAATCATGCCTTGGTCTTTTTCCCATCCTCACGCAATGGGTCTATTTACTAGTTTCCTTTGTACTTTCTTTGACTAAAGGAGGTTGATTTCTCATAGCACACTTGCTTGGTTTATTATGGTGTTTTAAAGCCATACCAAAAAAAAAGGGTGTGTTTAAACCTAAATTAGTAATATTTTATAAAATTTTCATAAAAAAAGTAATATTTATAAAAAAATTTCGTATTATGTTAAACTTTTACTATCACCTATACTTACAATAAAACTAATACATTTTATCCCTTAAAAAACAAATATATGAGGAGTAATAGATAGTCATTACATAAAATAAGGAACAAATAAAAATTAGAACAACTACTAAAAAAACTGGCGTGTCTCCCACGTATCTCATCCCAATTCCCAACTAACAGAGACTGATCTAGAAAATCAATCCAGGAGGATTGATGTACGGGGGGTTTGAAAAAAAATTTTAGATCTATTTATACATATTTTAGACTTATTTATGCATATTTTGGACATATTAATACATTTTTGTGTATGTTTTTGGACCTATTTATATATATTTTTTATACATATTTTATAATTAGCACAAAAACTAAAGAGAGAGGGGGCTTAGTGATATGCCCAAAATCAGCCTATGCCCGAGCGGTTCTACTCAGCAACCGGTCCCGATCTGGACCAGGTCATCCACTGCTACTTAGCATCATCCCGAGCAGTTTGTGCACGAAGCCCTACTAATAGGTCGGGAAGACCACGCAGGCATAGCTCGTCGCAGGGACAGCTCACCCAGGCCCCGAGGCTAGATCCAAAATATTCCAGACAGCTTCCTACTTAAGCTAGAAGACTAATGGAAAGTACACATTGTTTCCTAATCCAATTAGAAAACCCCCACAATTAATGCCAATCAATCCTAATTGGATTGTACTTCCTTATCCTTGTACGAGTAGGTCTCTTGCATCTATAAAAGAGACCACTCACCCCCATTAGAGGGGATTCCAATCAAAATCTCACCCCTATGGAAAGTGTCCAACTTTTCAGTCTCTACAGCACCTCTATAGGAGTCGTCAACTCGCTCGGCCGACCTACGGTAGCTCCAGACTATTGTTGGTTCACCACAGGTCCCCGACTTTTTACAGTATAGTGGACGTGCTCAGACACACACGTGGACATAGGTTCCTTCATTAACAGGGATGAACCACATACAAAAAACCAGTCTCTCACTCTATCTCTCCTTAATCTACTTTAATTTACTTTAACCAAAATTTGGCATCATCAGCTTGGCACCGTATGTGGGAAACGACAAATTTTCATCAACAAATCTCTCGGTTGATAGTCAAGCCTCCGAAGAAGGGTAAGAAGACTGCACAACAGGCCAACCGAGATGTTCCGCCGGCTGCAGCGGTCCTGACATAGGAGAAGATCACCACAACTCTCACACAACTCTTGAAGATCCAGCGTCAGACCCAGCAGGAGATTGAAACCCTGTTGGCTCAACAAAGCAATCTTGCAGTGGCCGGGCAACAGCCCGGGAACGCTGCGTACGGTCTGGAGCCGATTTTGACCAGACAGCGTGCCCGAGCCAACCCGTCCCACGTTGGAGATGCCATATACATCAACAGTAGGCGTGCTGCCCGAGAGGAGAGGCGAGAGCGTATGGCCCGGGGATCGGTCTAGGGACACTCGGTGAAGAGCCGAGGTGGCCTTAGACACATGATCAACCAGAGTTATAACCGAGCCCAATACTAGAGGAAAGCACACCGCCATGAAGAAGAAGCATCTTCCACTAGCCCGACCAACCCCCCGGATACCGGTTGGGAAGGCGTAATGGCCTGTATCAAGAATTTGAAGAAACATATCGACAGAATGGCCAAAGACCTCGGCCAGAATCCTACTCATGACTGTGTCAATACCGAGACAGAGTCACCATTCTCCAGCCAGATTACGAGGTTTACCACCTGCTTGGTTGGAAAATTTATAAGTGCGAGCGTGCCGCACAAGTAAATTTCTAGTGTGCGTGACCTAAACTGCGCCTGTGGTGACGTTCGATGCCTTAACAAGGACTTTTATCGTGTGAGATGAAATCAAGTATAAAATGAAAGAAAATGTGAACGCAAATTAAGTTAGGAAATGAAATGCAGAAAGTACTTCGAACATGTACTGCTTCGAACAGGACATAAGGCATAGATTATCTAACACTAAAAAGAACAACTAAAAATCATAACTATCCTAGACTACTCCTACGATTTGCATGTAAAGGAGAAAAGTAAAGAAAACAAAAAGTAACTAAAGCGTTAAGGAAATAACAGTAGCTTTTAAATGATGTAAAAGCAAAGCCATGGTGGCCGAATAGTAAAAGGAAGAAATACTACATAATGTATTGATGTGTTTGTTATGGTCAAGGACCCTTTACAAAGGAGCACATTACATCTTTTTATAGAAGAAACCTATGACTACCCATTTGAATTTGAATATTTCCCTCCTATTACATTAACTACCAATTCAAATTCATTACACATGTGTTTCTTCCAAGAAAAGTCCCTCCAAAATGACTTCTACCTTCATCATCGCCATTGATCTTCATGCAACCTTCTTTGCTTCAATACTACGATAACAAGTGTCCTGCAAGAAACTTCCAAATGGCTTCCATGGCAAGCCAATTATTATTATTGTTATTATATAGTAATATAATAACACATTACAATTATATTTTATGGTACAAACATAAGCCCCCCTGGTTCTTTGAAAATAAAGCATACGTAATTTTTGAAGAACCAATTCCTTTATTTCCATAAAATAATTTAATTTGCTTCGAAGCTAACACAACAACTTCGAACACGAAAAATGGCTTTAACGTTGTCTCGAAGCCAATATAACAGCCTCTCGAATACCAAAAATTTTGCTTTAAACGGACTTCGAATAAAATGAAATAGCCTTGAATGCTTCGAAGCCAATATAATTATTTCAAACATAAAATGGATTGCTTTAAATTTGCTTCGAAGCCAGTGGAAAAGATTTGAACATAAAATATTTAGCTTAAGACTGGATTCGAGCAAATATGGATCTTCGAACACAAAAAAAAAAAAAAAAAAAAAAAGTTTTAATTTGGTTCAAAACCAATAGATTAACTTTAAACACTACACCAAAAAATGGCTTTAGACTTAATTTGAAGCCAATAAAATAACTTCGAACACGAAAAAAAAGATTTATAGTGGCTTTGAAGCCAATACGACAATTTTGATCACAAAGTAAACTGATTTACTTTTGCTTCGAAGCCAACACAATTGCTTCGAACACTAAAACAATGGCTTTAAACTTGATTCGAAGCCAATAAAAAGGATTTGAATCGCCTTAAACATATCTTCGAATTGGCTTTGAAGCCAATATAATAATCATTGAGCATGAAATAAACTATTTTGAAGCCAATCAAAGGTTTCGAATACAAAATAAAGACTTTAAGGTTGTTTCGAAACCAATACAAGTATCTTCGAATACAAAATTAAATGTTTTAAAATTGCTTCAAAGTATATATAATAACTTCAAACATAAAACAATGGCTTTAAATTTGCCTCAAAGCCAATATCATTGCTTCCAAGTACCAAAAAATTTGATTCGAAATCAATATAATGGCATTGAACACAAAAAAGATGACTTTAAACTTGTTCAAAGCCGATGCATTAGCCTCGAATACAAAACAATGGATTTTAAATTTTCTTCGAAGCCAAAACAACAACTTCGAGGTTGTGTATGGTAAATGGACATATGCCATACAGTGCCTCCAATCTTCATCATCTTGATTTTTGGGATCCACCATTGACTCCATCATTGATATAATAGTAATGCCATACAATTCCATACTTGCATGGAATCAAGAGAGAAGTCTGGCTCTATATCTTTTATAAGCCAATTAAAACAAATTTTAGGAGAACCTTGGCCCCACGAGTGGTCCACTTCCTTTCACCACATTTTCAGTTAATGAAACAAATCTCTTCTGCATCAAGTATTGCGATCATCATGTATGTATTAGAGGTTTCTTAATGCAAACCGTTTTGTACAGTGACTGAATTTAATACAATTTCGTTCTTCATAAAGTACCACCTTAGAATAATCCACATGGTCATGACCAAATCTTGATGAGCACCACAAAGCCAAAGTGGATATTGACCAATGAAAGCCAAAGTATAAAGTGGCTTAAAAATTTCGTAAGTTTCAACACTCTGTGTAGTGTCGAAAACTCAAATGTATGAACAAAAACATGTTCATGATCTTCAACCATATATGGTTGTAAAATGGACCCCCTATGTGTATTCTCACCACAATCACTTGTTTGATCAACCAATATGGGTGATGTGGGTGGTTGTGAATTTTTTATTTCCACTAATAAAGGATCTTGAACATTTCTCACAATCAATTTATTTTAATAACTTGGCTCATAGTTTTGAATCAGAGTTGACACCCCTCGAGCCATTTCATGAATTTTAATTTCCAAAGTAAGTGCTTGATCCTTTAATTCTTCCAATAATGGAACTAAATCATTGATCCATTTTTTACCACCATAATTTGGTGTTGATGGTGGTGAAGTACACAACCATTCGAAATTGTTATCACCAAAATTTGGTGTGGATGAGGGTACATATAACCCTTTTAACTCATAATCACCAAAGTTTGGTGTTAGTAAGGATACATACAACCCTTCAAAATTCATCTTGACACTTGTGTCCCACTGGGCGTGCCAAAAATGTTTGGTTGGAAAATTTATAAGTGCGAGCGTGCCACGCAAGTAAATTGCCAATGTGCATGATCCAAATTGTGCCTCACCAGGGAGATTGTGGTGACGTTCGATGCCTTAACAAGGACTTTTATCGTGTGAGATGAAATCAAGTGTATAATGTAAGAAAATGTGAATGCAAAGTTAGGAAATGAAATGCAGAAAGTACTTCGAACCATGTACTGCTTCTAACAGGACATAAGGCATAGATTATCTGACACTAAAAAGAACAACTAAAAATCTTAACTATCCTAGACTACTCCTACGATTTGCATGTAGAGGAGAAAAGTAAAGAAAACAAAAAGTAACTAAAGCATTAAGGAAATAACAGTAGCTTTTAAAGGATGTAAAAGCAAAGCCATGGTGGCCGAATAGTAAAAGGAAGAAATACTACATAATGTATTGATGTGTTTGTTGTGGTCAAGGACCCTTTACAAAGGAGCACATTACATCTTTTTTTAGAAGAAACCTATAACTACCCATTTGAATTTGAATATTTTCCTCCTATTACATTAACTACCAATTTAAATTCATTACACATGTGTTTCTTCCAAGAGAAGTCCCTCCAAAATGACTTCTACCTTCATCATCGCCATTGATCTTCATGTAACCTCCTTTGCTTCAATCCTACGATAACAAGTGTCCTGCAAGAAAACTTCCAAATGGCTTCCATGGCAAGCCAATTATTATTATTATTATTATTATTATTATTATTATTATTATATAGTAATATTATATAGTAATATAATAACACATTACAATTATATTTTATGGTACAAACACCACCCAACGCAAATTCAAACAACCCTGCTTAGATTCGTACAACAGCTCGGGGAGCCCGGTCGATCACGTCTGAACCTACAAAGCCCAGATGGCTCTCGCCACCAATACAAACGAACTATATTGCCTAGCCTTTCCCAACACTGTGAAAGGCCCGGCCGCTCAATGGTTTTACTCCTTAAAGCCCCGATCAATCAGCAGTTTCAAGCAACTTAGCAAGTAGTTCATCAACCAGTTCATCGGTATGCATGAACGGCGAAAGCCTGACATGCAGTTGCTGATAATCAGGCAAAGGAATCATGAGTCCCTCAAGTAATTCACCGACCGGTTTAATCAAGAGAAGCTCGGGATATCTCGGGTGGTCCAGATCACTCGGGAAGATGCTAAGTAGCAATTCATGACCTGGTCCAGATCAGGACCGGTTGCTGAGTAGAATCGCTCGGGCATAGGCCGATTTCGGGCGTATCAGTTACCCCCATTTCTAAGGTTAGCCGAATGCTATATCGGGCCAAGTTTGGAAATATGTTTGACTGCTCGGGAAGGCTGCCTTGGAGCTTCCGAGTTTGGTGAGTTCTCGGGAACTGGCTAAGAGTTAAGACTCAGCCTAGCTCGGAATTTTGAAGTGCTCGGGAATTGGTCAAGAGTTGAGACTCAGCCTAATTCGGAGTCTTTTGATCGAGTTAGGTCCCAGGATGGTTAATTTTTACCCGTAAGCCTTTGTCAAGGTTGTGGGCAAAAGAATTTGACCATGTTGGAAAAGCCGACCTAAAGCGTGCCGCTTTAGGGTCTTTTTTGTGTTAACTCCCCAGGATGGTTATCTTCCGCCCATCCAGCCTTCGTCAAGACTGTTGGGAGAAAGCTTGACCATGTTGGCGGAGCCGACCTAAAGCGTGTTGCTTTAGGGCCTTTTTTTTAACTCCCCAGGATGGCTATCCTCCGCCCAGTCAGCCTTCGTCAAGACTGTTTGGGAGAAGAATTTAACCATGTTGGTGGAGCCGACCTAAAGCGTATTGCTTTAGGGTCTTTTTGTTCCTCTATTGTGGGCCAACCTAAGAGATTTTAGTCACCTCTATAATCGGGTTGGACCTAAGCGGAGTTGTTGCCTCTGAGTACCATAGGCTCTCGGGCTGTCTAAGAGTTTGACTTAGTCCCTGAGGCCAGTAAAATACCCGGTGTGATTGCATGTTTAGTTCGTTGTGTCTTTTTTCCCCCCAAGCTTTCGCTATGACGGGGGTCTGTAGAGGCCATGACTATAGGTAACCGACTTGGAACATGGGTGGTTGCAGGGTCTTTTAAAGCTTGCCATCATCAGCCTCCTAGGGAGATTTGCCCCCATCGTTGGTTGGGGACCTAGGCGAAGCCGGTGCCTCGGATGTGACCCCGAGGTCTTCAGCGATCTTTAGTTGCCTCGGGGTTGAGCCCGAGGTCTTTTTAGTGCCTCGGATGTGACCCTGAGGTCTTTTGATGTGCCTCAGGTGTGGCCCGAGGTCTTTTGATGTGCCCTGGGTGTGGCCCGAGGTCTTTTGAGGTGCCTCGGGTGTGATCCCGAGGTCTTTGCAAGAGCTCTCTAACAGTCTGTGGAGCCTCATGCGATGATCAGGCAAGTACCACTTCAGCCGGGCTCATCTAGACTGATGAAGACAGGAGGTCAGGTAAGGATCACCGGGCTTCTGGTTACTTTGAGCTGAGGGCAAGGTTGGTGTCACTGGATTCTGACTACTGTGAACCGAAGGTCAGGTCATGGCTGCAAAAACCAGACCGCTGTAAACTGGAGGTCGGGTCGGGTTGCCGGACCTAGACCACTATGAACTGGAGGTCGGGTCGGGGCTGCCGGACTCAGACCGCTGTGAACTGGAGGTCGGGTTGGGGCTGACGGACTCAGACCGCTGTGAACTAGAGAAACTGCTAGAGTCACTGGACTCCTCCACATTGTTCTTCCCAAGCTGTTCTCGCTTCCGCTTACTTCCGGAAGGCTCGTAGCTTTCTTGCCCTGGGCCTTTGGTCTTTAGAAATTCTTCGGTGTCCGATCGAAAACTTTGTGTTGAACTCGCGGAGAGGGTCGGATGGTATATTGGCACCGAAGAATTTCTAAAGACCAAAGGCCCCGGGCAAGAAAGCTACGAGCCTTCCGAAAGTAAGCGGAAGCGAGAACAACCCGAGAAGAACAATGTGGAGGAGCCTAGTGGCTCTAGCAATTCCTCCAGTTCACAATGGTCTGAGTCGGCAGCCTTGACCCGACCTCCAGTTCACAGCGGTCTGAGTTCGGCACCCCCGACCCGACCTCCAATTCACAGTAGTCTGGGTCCGAGGCACCGCCTTTGCCTAGGTCCCCAACGGACGATAGGGGAAAATCCCTCTAGGCGGCTGATGATGGCAAGCTTCAAAAGACTCTGTAACCACCCATGTTCCAGGTCGAATACCTACAGTC
This sequence comes from Hydrangea macrophylla, assembly GCA_033977485.1. Taxonomy (NCBI): domain Eukaryota; kingdom Viridiplantae; phylum Streptophyta; class Magnoliopsida; order Cornales; family Hydrangeaceae; genus Hydrangea; species Hydrangea macrophylla. The sequence goes on from CM066997.1 coordinate 15,677,354, forward strand.
ATGGCCTCTACAAACCCCCGTCATAGCGAAAGCTTGGGGGAAAGAAGGCACAACAACGAACTAAACAGGCAATCACACTGGGTATTTTACTGGCCTCAGGGTTAACTAAGTCAAACTCTTAGACAGCCCGAGAGCCTACGATACTCAGAGGCAATAACTTCACTTAGGTCCAAACCGACGATAGGTATGACTAAAATCTCTTAGGTTGGCCCATGATTTAGGAGCAAAAAGACCCTAAAGCAATACGCTTTAGGTTGGCTCCACCAACATGGTTAAATTCTTCTCCCAAACAGTCTTGACGAAGGCTGACTGGGCGGAGGATAACCATCCTGGGGAGTTGAAAAAAAAGACCCTAAAGCAACACACTTTAGGTCGGCTCTGCCAACATAGTCAAGCTCTTCTCCCAACAGTCTTGACGAAGGCTGGCTGGGTGGAAGATAACCATCCTGGGGAGTTAACACAAAAGGACCCTAAAGTGACACGCTTTTGGTCGGCTTTTCCAACATAGTCAAATTCTTTTGCCCACAACCTTGACGAAGGTTTACAGGTAGAAGATAACCATCCTGGGAGCTAACTCGAGCAAAAGACTCCGAATTAGGCTGAGTCTCAACTCTTGGCCAATTTTCGAGCACTTGAAAATTCTGAGCTAGGCTGAGTCTTAACTCTTAGCCAGTTCCCGAGAACTCACCAAACTCGGAAGCTCCAAGGCAACCTTCCCGAGCAGTCAAACAGATTTCCAAACTTGCCCCGATATAGCATACGGCCAACCTTGGAAATGGGGGGCAACTGATACGCCCAAAATCAGCCTATGCCCGAGCGGTTCTACTCAGCAACGAGTCCCGATCTGGACCAGGTCATAAACTGCTACTGAGCATCATCCCGAGTGGTCTAGATCACCTGAGACATCCCGAGCGGTTTGTACACGAAGCCCAACTAATAGGTCGGAAAGACCACGCAGGCATAGCTCGTCACAGGGACAACTCGCCCAAGCCCCGAGGATTGATCCAGAATATTCCAGACAGCTTCCTACTTAAGCTAGAATACTAACGGAAAGTACACCTTATTTCCTAATCCAATTAGGAAGCCCCCACATTTAATGCCAATCAATCCTAATTAGATTGTATTTCCTTATCTTTGTATGAGTAAGTCTCTTGCATCTATAAAAGAGACCACTCACCCCCATTAGAGGGGATTCCAATCAAAATCTCACCTCTTTGGAAAGTGTCCAACTTTTCAGTCTCTACAACACTTCTATAGCAGTCGTCAACTCGCCCGGCCGACCTACGGTAGCTCCAGACTATTGTTGGTTCACCACAGGTCCCCGACTTTTTACAGTATAGTGGACGTGCTCAGACACACACGTGGGCGTAGGTTCCTTCATTAATAGAGCTAAACCACATACAAAAAACTAGTCTCTCACTCTCTCTCTCTCTCCTTAATTTGCTTTAATTTACTTTAACCAAATTTTGGCATCATCACTTAGTATGATAATTTTATAATGTCGGGGGGGGGGGGGGGGGGGTGCTTTTATTATTTTCAAGAGGACTTAACTGTAATTTTTTTAGTGTGTATGTACAATTTTTCAAAACTTTGTATGTATATCCACTCCTGCCAACTGACATACACAACGAAAATACTACCAGAATTTTAGTAGACAACTTGATAACCTCAAATTGGGTAGCGGGAGAGAGAAGTCTTTTCAACAGCATTCAAAATAGCAACGCGTGTACTTGATCTTTAGTGTAGAGAGGGAGATAGGGATTGGTGCACACACACACACACACAGATGAGAGATGAGAGATGAGAGAAATATAAAAGGTGTAAATAGTGTTGGGAGTTTTAGAATTTTTAAAATTTGAATTTAAAAAATTAAGTGGTGAAGAGTGTGAACAATTTTGGACCTTGAGATGATGAAACACATCAATGGTCCAAAGCGTCCTAATCATTAAGGTCATTCCTCATATATTATACTAGTCGCTGAGGCACACGCGCTCCTATTTCTAGTCCTTATATATATTTGCTTATTTAGAGATAAAGTGTATTCTTTTTTAATATAAACATAGGTGATAGATATGTATCATTTCTTCTTCTTCTCTTTTTTTTCTTGGAAAAAAAAATTCTTATTTTTTTCGTGCATAACAAGAGTACCCAATTAGTGTTCAGATAAAGTGGTTATCTTAGATAGAAAACACAATTTCCCACTTTTGGGAATTTTTTTAAAATAATATTTTTACTATTTAACTAGACATTGACAGTTCTTTAGGCTATGCTTGGTTTGTGAATTCAAGAATAAAAGCCAATTTTTTAGGGCTCGCATGGTAACGTAGTTATTTTGATTTTCAGTTTTTGTTTTCATTTTTTGTATTAATGCCTGACTCTAAATCAATACAAAAAATGAAAACAAAAACTGAAAACCAAGAACAATTACGTTTCGCATGGTAACGTTGTGGTTTTTGGTTTTCAGTTTTTGTTTCCATTTTTTGTATTGGGAGTTTACTGTCATCAATACAAAAAATGAAAACATATATTGAAAATCAAAAACCACAACGTTACCATGCGAGGCCATTGTTCCTTATGTTTTCCAACTATGCTTAAATAACATTATTAAAACTTAAACTTTTCAAAATACATTAGGAATTCCAACAAAAAAAAAGGTGAAAAAAAAAGAGAAGAGATAAAGGTAAGTTACTCATAAAAGTTAAAATTTTAATTTGTCACACCCCAACCCGCCACGGCGGATTAGGTCACGTGTAACAATGCCACTGAGACATGTCCCCAATGAATATAACATAAAACAAGCTTAAACTCCCTTTTTACTCTCTTAATAAAACTCATTTACATGCAACTGACTCCAAGGGTAAAATGGTCATTTAAAATTTTTTGTCGAGTTTCCATCAAAAGGTAACTTTTCAAATAAGGAACTCAACGTTGAAAATGGCGTGTGAATACAAACTTCCTAAACCAAGTTGTGTTCATTTTTATCTTGAATTTGACTATAGTCAAGCACAAGAACATTCTGCCAAGAGTTGGATCAATCTAACTTTCTTTGTGCTTGATCCAACTTCCTCCAGAACGAATTCTTCCCAGAGTTCGCTCAATACAACTTTATGCAGCAAGTACTTTGCTGCTGCTAAAAATTCTTGCTGCTAAAAAAAACCTTTGCAACTTTTAAATTAAACAATCTCAAAACATATGCTTTGCTATCAAAATCTAACCAAACATCAAATGAATCTCTAGGACTCATTTTTAAACCCTTTCAAGTATACTCAATCACCAAATCCATGAGAAACCCTGAATCACAAAAGAAGAGCACAAACATGCATCATTTCCCAATATTAAGCTTAACATGACTAAAAATCTGTCAAAACGTGACTAAAAATCTGTCAAAACTTGACTAAACCCCACCAACTCATTCCATAGAAGATTTATTTGAAAACCAATCATACCCATAACATTTATAGTACTTAAAGAAGGTGAGAAATAAGTTTTAAACAAGAATCATGGGTTCAACAACCATCCACAACTAGTATACAAACTCCAAACATAATTTGCTCTCCCAACAAAACCATTTACAACCAAAACTTTACAAGCATAAGTACCAACTCCTTTAAGGCTAACATATGTACAAGCCTATGAACATATAAACAAAATAACCCTTCGCCCGGATACCCGATCACTTCCTTTCCCCTTCGCAATCCATACCTGCAGTGGTTATTCAATAACCACACAGAAAATAGTTTTGTTTTAAGCTTACACTTAGTGAATACTTTAACCGTGCAATGGAGTATGAAATGTGAATATGCAATATATAAGTAGCACAACGATAAAACTAGTCGCCGGAATGTCAAGTAACTAATCACCATCGCAACGGACCCAAAATTTCGGGCCTTTTCTCACTTCAACGTCTCATATAGCAAAAACACACACTCTCACGTGACCGTAGTCAAATCGTTGTGATCGTCACCATCATCCCCTTTTTCTTAAGGAAAACATCGTCCCGTTAATACGGGCTAAATAATGGTGATCATTAATTGACATTCATTAACCCAATTAAGCACATGAGCACGTCAAACACATCACATAGCAGTTTCCATAAAATCGACATGTTAAGCTCAAATTAACACACGCCTTATCATTTAATTCAATAACTAAGTATATAATCATACTCATATAAGCATCATTTAACACCCAATTTAGGATTAGAGTACTCACCTCACAAATTGCTCCAATTAAAGCCTAGAAACCCCAAATTTCTTGTAAATATTAGCTCTAGTTCTCCGGTGATAATCTTACATGTAAATTTCACGTATATGTATCATCATCTCAAAGAGGGTCGCGGAAAAACGTTAACTAAACTGAAAAAGAAAGGTATAGAGACAATTCTCTCACCTCCCCTAGTTCGAATACGGTCTTGGTTCACGAAATAGTGTACCGATGGCAACGGAACGGCGAAGAAACGGCGTAGTCGGCGGAGCTTCCGTCACTGGCCGAAATCTCTTTCTCCTGTATTTATGTTTTTGCTTATGTTGATATGTAGGAGATGATGAGTCACAATGGAGGTGTCATCCTCCTAAGCCTCATGCCAAATTTTGTTTATTTTTATTTACACCCTCAATATTTCTTTAAGCTTTATTATGAAATCCCCTAAACAATTATATTAACTACCCAATATCTAAGTAGGTATTTGTCTATGTCACGCGTGTTCATAAACGTGGTCGCGACCCACGAGGGGACCGCCCGCCCCGAAGCCCCGAAGGTGGGGGCGGTCCCCTCGTGGGATCGCGACTAACGTGGTCCCACATATTTTTGTAAAAGTTGCTAATTAACCTACTAGTTATGAATTTGGTTCCTATTCACTCTCACATGGGGACTTAAACTGGCACCATAAAATATTGCAACTAATAATAAAATATTAAAGCAACTAAACAAATATTTATTTAATCACATAAATGCAACTAAATGCAATTTATTTAATCCGGACCTCCCGTGGGTCCCATTTCATATCTGTCTAACTATGCCCTTTTCGGAACACTTATCACGTCAGGATAACTGGAACCTACCCAAATTATCACATGCTATTAATTATACTAATTAATGCATGCAAACTAGATATTATCTCATTTCTCCGGGTGCTGGTATTACATTTTAATTTTGTTATATTATTTTCTTTTCCTTCCTATTTTTCTTTCGCTTTTCCTTTGTCACACCCGTTCTAGAAAATCACTGATTTTAAATACATAATTTGATAATTTGAGCATTATTAATATTTATTAATAATCTGAGATGAAGTTGGTTGTGAGTCAACGGTGAGGTGTCAGTGAAGGCACGGGAACTTGAAAGTTCATGTTGCATTGGCATGGATAAATGATATTTATATGATTTAGATATTATTTGACTTTATCTGGTATTTTGTGAATAGTAACTTTACATGTGTAGAGTTATTTCTGCTAGTTTTGAGATTATTCTAAATTATTTTGAACACTGTGGTGAGAACATGAGTGACACATTGTATAAAAGGTAGGTGATATAGAGATTCCATGGAGATTAGTATTTGGATCCTTGTTTTTGGACCCAAACGGAACTTAGTCAGAAACTTTTGCAAATTTTAGTTTTCACTCGTGAAATAATAAAGTAGACGTTTAAGACGCTTCGGGGGAAAATTTGAAGTTTTGAAAACTCGTGGGGAGGTAAACATAATTTCCAAATCTCGTGCCTATATATAGTAAGGCTGAGTTTTCATTATTTGAAAACTTACTAAAAATATCTAGAGAGGAGAGAGAAAAAAGAGATTTGGTGGCTACAACTTTCACGACGCCGATCGACGACCGTTCGTCTGTCAATTTTTTTTCCAGATTCGAGATTTGAACTCCTTAAGATAAGAGCTTTATTTTAATACCTCTTATGCTTCGTTTGGCTTAATTTTTTGAAAATCTAATTTCTAGAAATTTCGAAAAAATCAGGTAAAACTCGTAGGAATTGCGTATAACTTGAGATCCGACGTTTATTCGGGCCTCTAGTTGATCCTTCAAAGTTTCGGAGAGATCGCACGAGGTATGAATTCTAGATCTATGAAATATACAGAATTTACATGTTTTGAATATCGAGTTGATATGTTGGATCCGGGCGAAATTCATGTGTTAATTAGGCCCATTAATTATGCACACAAAAATATTAAAAAATTATGTATAATTGTTTATGTGATGTGACGTCCCGCAAAAACAAAGCATATTTCCATTGAAAAAAAAATGAATTACACTTTGATTCTTTAAAACAAAAGTACAATATTTCTTTAAAACTCCCTACGTGCCCATATTCTCCACGAATCTCCTATATCATCCTTAGCTTTATCTCCCTTCCAGACTTCGGTTATCGGCACTACCTACATCTAAAAGCCACACCGTGAAGTTTACAATATGACAGGAATATCAAAGACTCGAAAGGTACAACGAAATCAAATAAATAGACTAATCACACAAACCAACCGCTCACACAAAGAGCATCATACCAGGTTCCTCTTGATCACATAGCAAAGAGTCACTTCACCTCACCTCACCTGTCTCCAGTACGTCGGTCCCTAAGGCCCGTTGGACTGTTGGTAGGTGCTCCCTGCTCATGACCCTTAGTCTCATAGCACTTAGCAATAAACACATACTCAATAATTCCAAATGAAAGTACAACATAACTGCAAAAAGAGTACAAGTAGAGATAACAAAGAAATACTCCGGAGAATTTAGAAAGCATATTGTACACAACCTGGTACCTATAAATGATGTTTAGCAACTCCCAAACACTTCTCTTCTTCTTTCTTTTCTTTCTTTTCTCTCTCAGCCTAACTCTCTCTTTCTCTATTTTCTTCCTTGCCAAAGAATGAGAGTGATGGGGGTTTTATAGTGGAGGGGGTCTCTATATATTCATACATATATACCACACACAAGCATACATGCACTCATCTCACAACACCTCACATAGACACCTCACACAAACACTCAAGCACATAATACACTTCACATGACACCTACACAAATGAATATGGATTGAGTAGTATAGTTTAGGAAATCTAGTTAGGAAAGTATTGTCTTTCATTATAATTATAATTCTTGTAATTATATTATTAAATAATATAATTAAAAAAATCATATAAATACAAAAAAGGTCTTATAAATATAAAACGGGTACTCAAAATGACTATAATCAAGATGTCTTCTAAACGGAGATCGAAAACTCTTAATTTCTGATACGTCCAGGTATATCCTACTAAAGCTTGACCGCCATGTCAGCAGATAGACCCGAATTACTCGGGATGAGAGCTTCGAGGGCCCACGGTGCCAAAGCTCGTCAAAGGTAACCGCTCGGGTGAGTCGAACAGCCCGGGCGTGGTGTGCGGCGACTTTCCAAGAGGCGCAGCTCGGGAAGAACGTTCCAGGCAGTTTCCTTATGTGGCCAGGACTCTATTAAGGAAAGATGAGTAGTTTCCCCAAACCACTTAGGAAACTCTCCTAAGATCATGCCAATCTATTGTGATTAGATTAGGCTTCCTAATCTTACTAACTTACCATGTTAGGGTGGACTCTTGTATCTATAAAAGAGCCCACCTACCCTGTCAAAGGGGGACATCTATTTTCTCTAAGCATACAAGCATTTAGAGAACTCACCATCTGCACGCATATACCCGGCCGGTATTACTGGGAGGGCCACCCGCCCTTGGAGGCTCACCAGGCCCGCCGGTGATCTGCTAGTGAGAAGCGCACAGACGCAACCGTGGACGTAGGTCACCTCGTTAACGGGACCGAACCACATACAAACCTCTTTTTACTTTATTTTCTCGCTTAAATCTTGCTTACCAATTTTCGGCATCATCAATTTGGCGCCGTCTGTGGGAAGCACGACACAGTCTTCTCATCAACAAAAATCTTTGACTGATCAACATGCCGCCAAAGAAAGGTAAGAAGACCGCCGACTCTGCCGGTCAGGAAAACCTGCAGATTGAGCCGCGGGCCGCCTCTATGACCACCGAACAGGACACGGTGGTGCTGGAGCAGCTCTTGGAGGGCCAGCGTCAAACGCAGCAACAGATAGACGCGCTTATGGCCCAGCATGAGAAGCGCCCCGCGTCAGAGAATCGGCCTGAGAAAAGCGTTCATGTCAGCAAGCCGGCTCGGGCGCGTAGGCAAGCCCGATCCGCTCCGGTGTCCCCACCAGACTGGGAACGTCCCGCAGACGGAGAGCGCAGCCAGGCCACTAGGCGCTCGCAGAGAGGACCCCGGTACATTCCTCGCCGGGCGCGCCGAGTGGAGGACGCCAGAATCATCATTGATCGGCAACGCGCGACAAGGGAAGAAGAGTCTGGACGAAAAATCTGGAAATCGGTCGACGACCCTCCCGCCTTGAGCCGGGGGGACCTTAGGCACAGGCTTTCCCGGACCCACAGCCGGGTACTATCTCCAAGGGCGACACACTTTGAGGAGGAGGCCTCATCGTTCGACCCCACCTACCGTTCAGACACGGATAGGAGAGCATGGCAGAGTGACGTCAAAGCCCAGGTCGAGGAACTGCAGCAGTAGATCGAGAGGCTGAACCGCAAGTCCGGTCACGACCTCACTGACACGGAGACCGAATCACCCTATACCGCCCGAGTGACCCAGTTTCCTATTCCGCGAAAGTTCAAACCCCCTCATCTCAGCTCATACGATGGCACGGGGAGTCCGGTAGACCACATTCGCACCTACAAGGCGCAGATGACACTGGTCACCACCATAGATGAGTTGCTATGACTGGCCTTCCCCAGTACCCTAAAGGGGTCAGCCGTACAGTGGTTCCATACATTGAAGCCCCGGACGGTTGACAGCTTCAAAACCCTCGGCAAATTCTTCATTAGTCAGTTTGTCGGGATGCTCGACTGGTCACAGCCGAACACCCAGCTGTTGACCATCAAGCAGCGCAAAGGGGAATCCTTGAGGGAGTATGTGGACCGTTTCAATCAGCAAAGGCTCCTGATCTGCAACCTTAACGAAACAGCCGCCATCATGGCCTTCTGTTCAGGAGTTCAGCACACCAAAGTCGCCACATCGTTCTATCGCGACCGACCGGCGACCCTGGTGGAACTCTCTGAGAGGGTCGGAAAATACATAGACACCGAGGAGTTCCTGAAGGCAAAACGCGCTGGCCAAGCGGGAGACGAATCCCCCAAGGCCAAGCGCAAGCGCGAAGGGTTCGAGAAGAGTTCGGGAAAGAAGCCGAAGCAAGATCAGAGAGATGCAAGGGGTCAGCACCAGGCTGCTTTCACACCTTTTTCCCGCCCGATCCATGAAGTTATGGCCGCCGCTGAGGCGCAGAGGAGCCAGCTAAACTCAGAGCCCACCCGGTAAAAGGAACCGGGACAAGTTTTGCCGCTACCACAGGGATCACGGCCATGAAACAGAGGATTACTTCAAATTGAAGATAGCAATTGAGAAGCTAATCGAATAGGGACACCTTGCTGAGTTTGTCACAGCGGACAGGCGGCCTTGGCAAGATGCCCGGGCTCCCAATCAGCCGCCACCACTGCTTGGTCACATTAACGTGATTTCTGGAGGAATGTCAGGCGGAGGTGATTCACAGTTGGCACGGAAGAGGCATGCCCGGGCGTCCCGAGCGGACGTTTGGCAAGTCCAATCCACCGGCTCCTCCCCAACTGACTTCCTAACGTTCACGTCCGACGACTTACAGGGTATCCACTGCCCTCATGATGACCCGCTAGTGGTGACGCTTTCTATAGCCAACTATATGGTCCAGAGGGTGCTAATGGACACAGGCAGCTCGTTCGACATTATATTCACAATGGCATTCGATCAACTCGGGATCGCTAGGGATCGCCCCCGACCAGTTGCCACTCCCCTGGTTGGATTTAACGGGTCCAGCACTCAATCGCTCGGCACAATCGAGCTCCCAGTTATCATGGGGACCTACCCACAACAGGTTTCTGTGCTGACCACCTTTGTGATCGTAGAAGCCCCGTCGGCCTACAACGTCGTCCTCGGAAGGCTGACTCTCAATAGGGCTAGGGCGGTCGTCTCCACCTACAGCCTAACGGTGAAGTTCCCAACTCCCCAGGGACCTGGATGCTTGCGTGGAGATCAAAATACCGCCCGCAGTTGTTATGTTAGCTCGTTGCGCCGGGGGGCAATAACAGAAACGTTAAACGTCCAAGAGATGGACCCCCGGGACCAGAGCGACGTGATAGGACCTATGGAAGAACTGGAACAAGTCATGCTGGACCCTAAATACCCAGACCACACAGTCAACATAGGGACCTTACTGGAGCCTGCCTTGAAGGAGAAGTTGACCCAGTTCCTGAGGCGAAATCAAGACATTTTTGCTTGGAATCATGAGAACATGCCCGGGATTGACCCCCGGGTAATCTCCCATCGTCTCAATGTTAGCCCGGATTGCCGCCCGGTTAAGCAAAAAAGGAGGGGCATGGCTCCCGAGAGACAGAAAGCAGTGGGTGAGGAGGTCGAGAAACTTCTGAAGGCGAAGTCCATCCGAGAAGTCCACTATCCCGATTAGCTAGCTAATGTCGTTCTGGTCAAGAAAAGCAATGGGATGTGGAGAATGTGTGTGGACTTCACCGACCTCAACAAGGCCTGCCCCAAGGACTGCTATCCGCTGCCCAGGATAGACCTCCTTGTTGACGCAACGGCAAGCCACTCACTCCTCTCATTCATGGACGCTTACTCGGGGTATAATCAGATCAGTATGTACCCCGGGGATGAAGAGAAGACAGCATTCATCACTGACCAAGGTACGTACTGTTACAAAGTCATACCGTTCGGCCTCAAGAATGTCGGGGCTACCTACCAGCGCCTGGTCAACTACATGTTCAAAGACCTCATCGGAAAATCTATGGAAGTGTACGTGGATGATCTTCTGGTCAAGAGCCGGGACGAGTCCGATCACCTTGAGCATCTGGCCGGGGCCTTCAGCATTTTGAGAAAGTTCAAGATGAGGTTGAACCCGACCAAATGCACCTTTGGTGTCTAATCCGGGAAGTTCTTCGGCCATCTAGTCAGCAGACGGGGAATCGAAGCAAACCTCGAGAAGATCAAAGCTATCATCAACATGCGGCCACCCAAATCAACGAAGGAAGTTCAAAGCCTAGCCGGACGGGTGGCCGCACTGAACAGATTCGTATCCCGAGCTACCGACCGGTGCTTGCCATTCTTCAAGATCCTCCGAAAAGCATTTTAGTGGTCAGAAGAGTGTGAGGAGGCATTGCAGGAACTCAAGAAGTATCTGGCGTCCCCCCCTCTACTCTCTACACCCGTACCCGGGGAAGAATTATTTCTATACCCGGCAGTGTCACCATCGGCGGTTAGCTCGGCACTTGTCCGGGAAGAGCACGGGATACAGTTCCCAGTGTACTATACCAGCCGAGCGTTGCAGGGTGCAGAGAGCAGATATTCCCGCATCGAGAAACTGGCCTTCGCCCTCATCACCTCAGCCCGAAGGCTCCGCCCGTACTTTCAGGCCCACGCCATTGTAGTCCTGATCGATCAGCCTCTCTGCAGAATTCTCAGTCGGCTGGACACATCCGGGAGGCTCGTCAAGTGGGCTTTGGAGTTGGAAGAGTTCGAAGTAATCTACCGACCACGGACAACCATCAAGGGGCAAGCTGTAGCAGACTTTCTGGTTGAGTTTGCATATCCCAAAGACCCAGTCGAAGAGTCCGAGCCTCCGGCCTTACCGCCCGGATTAAACTCCGACATCCCAACCTGGGTACTGCACGTGGATGGTTCCTCCAATCAGCAACGTAGTGGAGCTGGAATTATCTTGACTACCCCCGACGGTATCCAGCTCGAATATGCTCTAAGGTTTGGGTTCCGCGCTTCCAACAACGAGGCCGAGTACGAAGCCCTTTTGGTCAGGCTACAGTTAGCCATCTCGGTGAGTGTGCAACAGGTCCAGGGCTACAGCGACTCCCAGCTCGTGGTCAACTAAGTAAACCAAGAATACGAAGCAAGGGAGGACAACATGGTAGCCTACTTGGCCCTTGTCCGGGCAGTTTCCAAGAAGCTCCGAGGATTCTCCATTACTCAGATACCTAGAGAAGAAAATACCAGAGCAAACCGGCTGGCTCGCCTCGCCTCGTCTTCTGAGTCAGACTTGCCCGGGATAAGGATACAGTTCCTACCCGAGTCGAGTGTGATCAACTCAGAGGGCATGGAGGTCGACCCGGTCACTTTGGGACCCAGCTGGATGGACCCGCTCGTGACATTCCTGATGACAGGAAGGCTACCAGATGACAAGGATGAGGCACGCCGGGTCAAGTACCGGGCGGCACGATACCACCTCCTTGACGGCATTCTCTACAAGAGGGGATTCACTATCCCGTACCTCCGCTGTGTTCATCCTGCGCAAGTGCAAGCAATACTGTTTGAAATCCATGAAGGTGTGTGCGGGAACCACATCGGGGGACGGGCGCTTTCCAGAAAGGCCCTACTACAGGGTTACTATTTGCCGACCATGGCCCGAAACTTGCAGGAATATGTGCGAAGGTGTGACTAGTGCCAGAAGTACTCTCCCATGATCAACCGACCGGGAGAACTCCAGACGCCGATCCACAGCCCCTGGCCATTTGCCCAGTGGGGAATTGACATTGTTGGTCCCTTACCGACAGGGAAAGGGCAAGTTAGATTTGCCGTGATAGCTGTTGACTACTTCACCAAATGGGCGGAGGCCGAGCCCTTGGCAACGATAACCGAGCGAAAAATGGAAAACTTTGTGGAGAGAAATATCCTCAGCAGGTTCGGTATTCCACGAGTCCTGATTAGCGATAATGGCAGACAATTCGACACACCTGTCTTCAGACAATTCTGCTCGGGCTATGGGATACTAAATCATTACTCTTCCCCCGAGCACCCACAAGCCAATAGTCAAGCCGAGGCAACCAACCGGACAATCTTGCAGTCAATCAAGACAAGGCTTGAAGGCGCCAAGGGCCTGTGGGCTGAAGAGATACCAACCCTTCTGTGGGCCTACCGCACTACACCCCGAGCGGCTACTGGCGAGACCCCGTTCTCCTTAACCTACGGTTTCGAGGCAGTGGTCCCCACGGAGCTCGGGCTGCCAACATACCGGGTGGCCAACTTCAGCGATCCGGACAACGGGGAAGCCCTCAGGACAGAATTGGACCTAGTTAGACCAGGCTTATACGAAGGTAGCCGCCTACAAGCAAAGAATCTCGCGGTATTACAATAGCAAGGTGAAGCACCGTAGCTTTCAAGTTGGAGACCTCGTCCTCAAAGCAGTGAACTAGTCTACCCGAATCCCATGCCACGGAAAATTGGGGGCAAACTGGGAAGGCCCGTATAAAGTGACTCGGGTCAAACGGTCGGGAACCTACTGGTTGCAGAGCATGGACGGGCATTATCTCACTCATCCTTGGAATGTGCAACACCTCCGCAAGTATTATCAGTAGCACCTGACCACGGAAATTTAGTACTATAGGAAAATTCTTTTCTTGTAGCTCTGATGGGGCAACCGTTACAGATTATTGCTTTTCAAATAAAATTGGGTAGTTTGTTTTGAAAATTTATTCTTGTCAGTACCCCGTGCAATGCAAAGAAAAGGCCTCGGGATTATAAAGACCTTGGGCCTAACCCCGAGGCAGAAAAGACCTTGGGCCTAACCCCGAGGCAGGAAAAGACCTCGGGCTCCGAACCCAGGCACAAAAGGACCCTGCAACCACCCATGTTCCAGGTCGGTTTCCTTTGGCCACTCCCCAACACGCCCTCGCCTTAACAGGACGTCTAGGGTAAGGGGATTGTCGACCTAAACTGGAAATTACCTCAAGCTTCGCTTATGCCCAGCCGACAATGGGGCCAAACCCCTAGGTGGCCGACGATGGTGAGCTTCAAATGCCCCTGCGACCACCCATGTCCCAGGTTGGTTCCCTACGGTCACCTATTCCCATACTCCCGCCTTAGGAAAATGCTTGGGGGGCAGAGGAATATTAGGCCAAAATAGGGAATCACACCGGTCACTACAAGAGCTTGGGAGATCTTCCTAAGTGCTTTCAGTGATCAGAGATATATCACAGGTCGTAAAATAGGATACGCCTATGATACGCCGGGACAACCCGGACGGTAATACAGGGTACTCCTATAATACACCGGATGATCCTAGATGCTAGGTAGGGCTAGCCCCTACACCGCTCTGGGCAATTACCTTTTGGAAAGATTAGTAACACTAGGTGTTCTGTTGGTTACGGTCCTAAAATATTTGCTAAGGCAGGTGTCAAGTCGGCCAAAACCGAACGGATACTAGCAATTACAGAGGCATAGTGCAGAAAAAGAAAAACAGTTACTGGAGGAGAAATCTGACCTCAGGGGCCTTCTCATTAATTGAAACACTATGTACAAAGCCTGGGGGCAGTTGTAGTAGCCTTCCCCCAAAAAAAAAAAAAAAACAAATAATAAGAGGAGTTCTTGAGAAAGGAACCTAGGGGTCATCTACATCAACAATGTCCACGTTCTCCTCGACCTCTCCTCCAGCCTGCCCTTCTAGGGCAGCAACTCCCTCCTGGCCAGCCGGGGCAATGGCACCCTCACCCGCAGCAGCAGCTTCAGCATCAACATCCTGGGTGGACTCGGGTGCTATGTCCCAGTAGTCAGAGTCAACCCCCTGGTAAGGAGTGGTGTCCCACTCCGGGTGGTCCTGGGCCAGCCTCCTCTTCAAGTCCTCGTACCCAAGGAAGAAGCCGTCGTCGAAAGTTTCCCTCGGAGGACCAGCGGCCATCGCCGCTTCCAAGAGTGCCCTCATCTGAGCTTCCGCTGCCGCGTAGCCAGCCCACTCGGCCTCAAGCTCCGCCATTGCCACCGCCAGGTCTTCCTGGGCTGCCCCGAGGCTTGAAGCCAGGCCCTTGACCCTGTTTTTCTCCACGGTCAAGGCCCTCTCTTTGGTCTCCAGGGCAACCTCTTTCTCGGCCAGGGCGGCCTCGGCGACGGTGGCTCTCCCGACAAGGGCCGGCATGAAGGACTCAGCTCCGGCAGCCATGCAGCCGACCTGCAATTAAAGTAAAAGAGGAAATGGTCAGCCACTACTGTCAACAGAGTAGAAAATGCAAAGAGATCAGCTGATGCAGAAAAGTCACTTACCAGATGGGAGATACTGTATAGCCAAGCCTGAAAGACTTGGGAAGACATGCCGGCATACCTATCCACTTGACTGGGAAGTAGGCACGGTCTGACCCTGTCCCGGGTCTCCCTGGACTCGTCCAGGGGTGTCCCAGAGGGAATCTCGACTCGGGGGGCAGACGTTTCGCCCACTACTACAGCCCGAGGGCTTGACGCCTCCCCGAGAGCTCGGGCCATTGCTGGGCCATGCCTGAGTCGCCTAAACGGGCGCACGTTTCCAGAAGCTTCCATGGCCGGCCTCTTCCTGGTCGCCGCCATCCGCTCGGCAGCTGCCGCCTGAAGAGCCCTCAACCGCTCGGGATCTTTCCGGGGGGCCATCTCTACAAAAGGAAAACAGCCACGGGGTCAGCAACCAAGATAACAAGGGCACGCGGCACATGATAGCGCGAGTTGAGGCAAATGACCAAACTCTTACCCGGGATAGTGTCAGGGAAGACTGGCGCTTCAGCAGGATGGCGGGGTCGGCGGTCGCCTTTCTGATCTCCAGACCGCGTCAGCACGTCCCAGATATTGACGGGCTGCTCAATCAAGCCCCCGATTCTCTCCTCGTACTCTGTCGGAACACGCGGGAGGTCGACAGACCCCGCTGCAAAATAAACCAAAGCGATCAGTTCAAAACCATAAAACAAGGCTTGAAAAGGGGCCAGATGAGATATGGGACGGACTTACCCCTCAATTCCTCTGCCCAAGAGGTCCTCAGTTGACTCCCAGGGGCTGTCTCGCAGAACCCGGGGGTGGACACTTGGAAGAACTTTTTCTTCCACCCCTTGTTGTTGCTCGGGCAGTTGACGATAACTTTCTTCCCCTGCCGAGCCCCTAGAGAAAAGAATCCGGCCTCCCCATGAATTGGGAAGGGCCGGTGGATCTAGAAGAACTCTTGAAGGGTGAGTTCATACCCGAAGACCTGGGGCCACAAGGAGATGGACCCCATAAGATACCTCCACCCGTTCGGGGCTAACTGACCGGGGGCTATTTCCAGAAAAATCAAGACGTCCCGGGCGACCGGATGGAGGGGGACACGAAGGCCAGCGACGAAGGTGTCCTCGTATAGGGTAACCAAACCCTTATGGTGGATATATGCCCTGCCGGGGCGGACGGACAAGGAACTGTCATCGGGGACGGCGTACTTACCCCTGATCCGATCGAGGTCCCCGGAATGCAGGGCTGAGGAAACAAACTCGCAAGCGAATGCTACTTCGGGAGCGGGTTCCCTAGGCACCTCATCACCTGAGCCCCGTGACATCGATGCAGCGGGGGTCTTCTGGTCGGACTCGTCGATCGACGCTCGGGCTGGGATACGACCCTCACTGTAACGATCTGAGGGGGAAGCTGACGGTAGGTCTAAACTGGGGTCAGGCGTGCCCGACCTAAACATCTCACTCTCCGATCGGGAGGCAGAGTTGAACCCGGAGTGGTCCATCTCTAATATTCCTACGGTACGGTAAGGGAGCAGGCTGCGGTCTATGTAAGGGTCGGAAACCCCAAATCTAGTATACAGCGGGGGCAACGCCACTAACCTGAACGGCAGCGAATATATGCTTCTTGACACTAGGTAATACTCCCTCAAGATAGCCCACTGGACGCCCGCTCGGTTCAACTGAACTAAGCTTTCACCCGACTTAAAATATGAACAGAATCTGAGAAGGAAGAAATCCCACTCCCGCTCGAACCCTACCGGACTCGTCCTTTCCAGCCTCACTCCGACAAGAAGAGAGATGGGGGGAAGAAGAAGAAATCAGTAAATAAAAGTTCACGATAGAAGGAGACTTACAAAGCTTGAAGCGCAGGAAGTTCGTTCGGGAATACTCGTCTCGACAAAAGTGGTCCAGGAAGTGGGCAAATGTTCCTTATATAGGAGCTGTGGACGGCCAAGATCAAGACAGATCCGACGGCCAATACGACTTCCCGCCCAAACTGTCGCTTCAAGCACGTGAAGCGTCGCCTCAAAAGGCGCGCACATTAAATGCGTGACACGACGGCTCGGTTAGCATGCAAACGATTCGGTTACGACCACACCGCCATCGTTGGATCCTAACCTGGCCACCCACCGGTTGGTACATGGCAGTGATAGGTCCGGGCCTATGGTACCGCCACCCGAGCCTCTTTCTACACCGATCGGGTTTCCCGCCGGGTGATGATTAATGTGGACCCAATCTCGAATAGGATCCCTGGGAGTTACCCGAACGGTTTCTAGAGCAATATGGATTTTTGATCCTTACCCGATGACACATCTAGTCAGTTCCTAAAATGGGGGGCAGTGCTGATAAAGCCAAACGAAGTTCCAAAAGCCAGTTGCTAAGGGCAGAAAGCCAAAGCCAGGTCGGTCAACGAGAACCGGTCGGGTATTGGAGGCTAAATGCAGTACAGAAGTAATGAACAGTCGGCAAAAGCAGAGTAAGGGAAAAGTTGGCCTCAAGGACCTTTTCATTACTCACAAGAGGCAACTGTACAAAGCTCGGGTGGCAGTTTTAGTAGCCTCCCCGGTAAAAAAAAATAAAAAATAAAAAAAAGAAAGAAAACGGCAAAAAACAGGGATGAGTCTTCAAATTCCTTTGCCCTTCAGAGTTTTGACCTCCTCTTCCAGGGCCGTCATCCTCGCCACCAACTCCTTGACAGTGAGCTCTATGGTGTGAACATCCACCTCCTGCATGACAGATTCAGTCTGCAGGCGGGCAGTATGCTTCTCCACCTCCTGAAGACTACCCTCCAGGTTATCGAGGGCGAGGCCCGTCCAAGAGCTCGGCACATGAAAAGCGGTAGGGGATTCCGTCCGGCTCCTTTTTGGTGGGGGTTGAGACTCATCCCCGACTGCCTTTTCTTTCCCCTTCCGGGACTGGCCCAGTGGCGGGCTAGCATCCCTGGAGGAGGGTGAATCGTTGCTGGTGGACAGGGAGACTGGTCCCTCAGGAGGGCCGGCCCTGCTTGTGGCGTGCAGACCGGAAGCCATGGACCGCGTATAACGGCGCGACCCAGAAGCTGCAGCGGCAGGGGGCAATACCGCGGAGGGCGGAGATCGGGGTCCACCAGCCAGTTGCCGGATACAACGACCAGAGGATATTGCCGCCATTTCTTGTTTGGGAAGTTCAGACCCTGGACGAGATTTCTCCCCTCGGCCCCGGGCCGTATGTAAGGCTCTCCGCGGTCGATGCCCAGGACATAGCACCTGGCGACGTCCACCGTGCGAAGGAATAACCCGAATCGCTGGTTCAGCACCGATATGCCCCAGAGTAGGCGGGCGACGTTTGGGCGGCACTTAGACAGCGGAATACGTAACCCCTGTAGCAGATCACAGAAGGATGCCGGGAGAGGAAAGCGTAGCCCACGACCAGCAGCAAATAGCTGCTAATGATGGCGAGAGGGAAGGTCACCTCCTCCCCTTCGACGTAAGGACGGACTCCGACGTCGTCTGGAATGTCGCAGTCTTCTCGAAAAGTTCTGAGTCCATCGTCGGAATTCAGGTCGACAAGAGAAGCCATCTGAGAAAAAACTGAGTAGTGAAAACGGAGGAAAAAGAGCTCGGGAACACGTTGCTATCGAAAACCGCTCGGTGGGTTTGATCGTCAAATGGGCAGTGAAGTTTGGAATGAACATGTTCCCCTTATATAGACACCATGAACGGTTCAGATCAATGCTGATCGAATGGCTCATATGCACTCCCGCCAAAACGGTCGTTTCAAGCACATGGGGCATTGCCTCGAAAAGCCGGGGCATTGAATGTGCGACATGATGGTTCAGTTGCCACACGAACGATTCGGTTACTTACGCATTAGCATCGTTGGATCTTAACCAGACCAGTGGCCAGGGGGCACGTGGCATTTGGGATCCCGGGCCTGGTCACCGTTCGGTCGGTATCCCGGCGGATCGCTCCAATCGGTCCCAATCCGGGTGAAATCCCGATCTGTGCCCGAGCGGTATCGTGGTGACGGTCTTAATTTTCAAACTTCATCCGCCGAGACGTCACATCAACTTCGAAAATGGGGGGCAGCTGATACGTCCAGGAATATCCTACTAAAGCTTGACCGCCATGTCAGCAGATAGACCCGAATTACTCGGGATGAGAGCTTTGGGGGCCCACGGCGCCAAAGCTCGTCAAAGGTAACCGCTCGAGTGAGTCGAACAGCCCGGGCGTGGTGTGCGGCGACTTTCCAGGAGGCGCAGCTCGGGAAGAAAGTTCCAGGCAGTTTTCTTATGTGGCCAGGACTCTATTAAGGAAAGATGAGTAGTTTTCCCAAACCACTTAGGAAACTCTCCTAAGATCATGCCAATCTATTGTGATTAGATTAGGCTTCCTAATCTTACTAACTTACCATGTAAGGGTGGACACTTGTATCTATAAAAGAGCCCACCTACCCTGTCAAAGGGGGACATCTGTTTTCTCTAAGCATACAAGCATTTAGAGAACTCACCATCTGCACGCATATACCCGGCCGGTATTACTGGGAAGGCCACCCGCTCTTGTAGGCTCACCAGGCCCGCCGGTGATCTGCTAGTGAGAAGCGCACAGACACAACCGTGGACGTAGGTCACCTCGTTAACGGGACCGAACCACATACAAACCTCTTTTTACTTTATTTTCTCGCTTAAATCTTGCTTACCAATTTTCGGCACCATCAGTTTCCAACACGAATACCAAATCATTTAACCTCACGTAACTTTTTCCAAAAATTATATTTTCAGTTCATGACTTACAAAATTAGAAAAATGACCAAAATGCCCCTATGATCAATTTTCGCTAAAATCGTACACGAAGTCTAAATCGTCAATTTAAACATAAAAACATGGTTTACTACATGTGAGCATGCTATGTGGCTACTTGGGTCAAAGGAGTTTGGTGCAATTTCATGCAGGGGTAAGCTCTTCGAATCTTGAGAATTGTGATATTGAATGTGGTTGTGTCTGGTATGGAGGAAGGCCCAACCAGGACACAGTACCTGGTATGGAGGAAGGCCCAACCAGTGTACGGGATGCGTGGAAGACGTGTGCCTTCCACAGCATCGGTTTCCATTTCCCGGATGAATGCGTACCACTCACCCTAAAGACTATTTTGATGTGTTTTAGATGTTTTAAAACATGGACTGTCATATAAGCATACATTTAGAATTGTACACTCCGCATATAGCTGAACAGTGGAGCTTTACTCCATTGTAGGTGATAAGAAGCGTGAGGAGTGAAGCCAGGAAATTATCAATCCAACTTGTAATTCAACTTGTAATAAGAATTGGAATTGTAATATGCTGTGGTGGTATCTTGGCATGGGTTTGAGATCTTAAAATCTGTAATAGAATTCCTGTAAATTATGTTTTGATATGTGAAGATATGGTTGTGTTTATGTGGTTTTGAATTGGAGGAACCTTGGTTTGAAATGCTGGAAATTGTGCAAACCTGGGAGGGATCAATCGACTGGGTCAGCGACACAGTCGACTGAACCCCTGTTTTTCACTAAAAATTGAAAGGTTTTCAAGGGGCTTCAGTCGACTGAAGGAGGTATCAGTTGACTGGTTTCTGTACGAAAACATGACATTGTGCATGCATAGTGTCTAGTTGACTAGACAAGGGGTCAGTCGATTGAAGAATGGAGGCCCCAGTCGACTGAGTCCCCGATACAGTCGACTGGACGAGACCATTGGGTTTTTATGCTACTCAGTCGACTGGAGAATGGAGGCCCAGTCGATTGTGTCCCTGAAACAGTCGACTGAACGAGGCCATTGGGTTTTTATGCTTTCTGCTTTAGACCTCCAGTCGACTGAGTTCACGATACAGTCGACTGGACCTCTGTTTTTCAATTGGGTAAAACTTTTTATAACTCTAGTTTTTAAAAGAATTTGACTTATGTTTTCCGTTGCTATTTTACTTTAATGGAATTGGTTGAGCCTTGGTGGCGTGCCACGTGTCCTATTTTCGCGCGTAGCGGGATGGGTCGTGACATCCTTACTAACCAAACAAAGGAATATGTGTCCTCTATGTTTTCTTCCTTTTCCCTAACCAAATATTAACCAAACAAAGCCTTAATATTAGGTGAAACCTAATAAATACATGCCATACAACGAAATTATTTAGTTAAGATTAGCTACTATATAAGAAAATGGTAAATATCACCTACCTCGCTTGACGTTTGGTCATAATACACATATATATCTCCCCTCACGTTTTAAGAATCTCACTTACCTCCCTTATTTGTGAATTTTAGTATTCAACTCCATTAAATTTTCTAGGTATTTGTTATATTTTAGTATTAGATTTGATTAAATTTTCTATCGATTTGTTAAAGAAAAGGAGCATTTGATACTAAAATTAAAAAATAAGATAAACAAGTGAAATTCCTCAAACATGTTGCAAGGTCAAAGCCAAACCTCAACAGAGCTAGTTGATATATACCAATAAGAAAAAGGCCCCCCAGCTAATCTCTCTCTTTTCCCTAAGTTAGTGGTGTTTTTTCCTATAAAATTGGCGTCTTTTCTCCCCCAAGTTATTAGTGGTGTTTTCCCTACAAAATTCGTGGTAACTTCAAATGATTTTACAAAGTCAATGACTTCTTCTTCTTCTTCTAATTATTTTTTTATTTTTTATTTTTTATTTTTTAACTTATGAAAGTCAATGATTTCTTAAACTGAAAAATTCTTATCATGACCCAACATCATACTTACGTATAATATATTGCTATGAAAATAAATCAAGGAACCAACTTTTTTGTGACAACAAATATATTCATTAATATATCAGAAGGTCAATAGATCTTATACAAACCCAAAACATTGAATCTTTACACACACACACAAAAAAAAAAAAAAAAAAACAACTATCAAATCAAAACGTTCCCTCCCTGAAAAAAAAAAAAAAAAACCCAGAAAAACACCCAAAAAAAACCACCCTAGCCAAATTTGTAACAATGAAGAACATAGATACAGACATAGAACTTAACAACTCGTAAAAAATGCCCAAACTAAAATTTCATGCGTCTGAACGAGTCCCTCCGCTTCTTTACTCATCAAAATGATATTCTCTTTATACAAACAAGAATTGTTTTTTAGACAGTTTTTTTTTACCAATTATTTTAGGTAGTTTTTTCCTATATTTTTTCCTTTGTATTTTTTGGCCAACTGTTTGAAGCAGTTTTTTTTTAATTGATTGGACATTTTAATACCCTTTTAATATTTATTAAAAAAATTATTTGTAATGGTTTAACTGTAATTATAAAAAACTTAGAAAATAATATTGATACCCCTCTATTTCTCTTTATAATAGTATAGATTATATGAATATCAAAGTAAATATAAATAAGTTTGCTAGGGAACAAAGTACAACCAAATGTAACAATTGGGATACTACCGTAATAATATAGAAAATGCTAAGTGCACAAAATATAGTTACTTAAATTTGTTAAAGTGGCTGATGTATACCAGTGGCAAATTTGAAAATCATGTACTCCGTAGCATTATATACTTTTATTTTGCATGTAATCTACTTAGGCTTAGTTTGGTCTTATGTGGTGCTTCTCATTTTTTAAATTACAATTTCATGTTAATTCATTTGGTAATTAGTTTATAATCTTTGCAAAAATTGAACTTAGGACTCTTTTGGAATGAGATTTTAAAAACTCTAGAATGGAGCTTTTAAAAGCTCAAGGTTGTTTTTTGGTTTCATGACTTTTTGAAGAGTAGTATGTCAGTTGTATAAAATTATCAAAGAACTTAATAATAAATTTTATAAGCTCCTTTTAAAAAGTCGCGTGGGACCAAACTAAACCTTAGTTATGTCACATGGTGACTTTCATAGGTAACTTTTTAAATTTGTCAACTCGCTGATGTACCAATGGCAAACTTGAAAATAATGACACATTACGTTATTTTACTTTGCATATGTAGTTCTTTGGGACAGATGTACTAAGGGATAAGAGGCTCAAGCTTGGCCCCACTATTTTTAAAAAATGGCGTACCCCAAAAAAATTACACTTAAATCTCTCAAAAATTCAAAAATATGCTATTTTATTAGTATTTGAGTTTTAAAAATACCAAGTCCTTTGTGGTCGAATGGTAAGTTTCTTGGGTGTACTATCCAAGATGTTTAGTGTTCGAGTTATGGGGAGCGTGGCCACTGGAGTATTCACCCGACGCCTCCAGGCCTCGGGGGATTAGTCGAGATGCGCGCAAGCTGGCCCGGACACCCCCGATTACCAAAAAAAAAAAAAATTTTACAACATGACCAAATACTATTAATTCTTGATATATACTTCCAATATTTTGGTCTAAATTTGGTAGTAATAAATTGTCATTTTGTTGTATATTTGATGCCAATTAATAGTAGTAACTTTTCTATTAGGCCATTTTGGTAATAAAAGTGCGACAATTGATAGTAACTTTTTAGGTGTCATTTGCTAGCTTCAATTTTATATTGGGTAGTAGTAGGTTCTAATGAGTTGTAACTTTGATGCATGTTATACAATGATTTTTTTTTTTTTTGGCTTTATAACATTGGTTTTGTATCACCTACACGAAAATATGTATAAAAAAATAACAATAAAAATAAAAATAAAATAAAGGGTAAAATGCATTTTGCGCGCTCAAACTATACCATGTTTGCATTGTGGTCCCTAAACTATCATTTTTTGCATTTTGGTGTCACACCCGTTTCAGAATTTGCATACTTTTAAAATAAGACAGTGTGGTAACACGTGGAAATATTAATGTTATTAATATTGAGTTGAGGTTGACTGTGGGTCAACAGTGAGGTGTCAGGGAGGACACAGAAACATGGCACTTCATGTTGCAATGGCATGGTTAAATGACATTTACATGATTTAAATGGTATTTGAAATATCTGGTATTTCATGAATAGTGAATTATACCTGTGTAGTATAATTTATGGTAATCTCGATACTGTTAGATATTATTTTGAGAACTGTGGTAAGAACGTGAGTGACACGTTAAATAAAAAGGTAGGTTGTGTAGAGATTCCACTTAATTTTGGATTCGGACGTTAATTTTGGATCCAAACGAGACTTAGTCGAAAACTTTTGAAATTTATAATTTTCACTCGGAAAGGCATAAAATGGACGTAGGTGAAGTTTCAGGAATTTATTAGATGGTTGAGAAACTTGCGGGGAGGTAAACACGATTTCTGATAAGATTTTCTATAAATAGTGGAGGATAAGATTTCATTTCTCCAAAAGTTAGAAAATATATAGAGAGAGGAGAGAGAAATGAGATTTGTTCCTACGATCTTAAAGACGACAAACGGCGACCGTTCGTCCGACAGTTTTTCACCAACTTCAAGATTTGAACTCGTGGAGGTAAGACCTACGTTTTGATACTACTTAGGCCATGTTTGGCTAATTTTTATAAAAAAGCTAATTTCTAGGAATTTGGGAAAAAACAGGTATAAACTTGTAGGAATCGTCTCAAATTCGAAATCCGACGATTAATTAGCCTCTTAGTCGATCCTTCAAAGTTTGGGGAAAATCACATGAGGTATGAAGTTTTAACTTGTGAAATATAGAGAAATACATGTTTTATATTTCGACGATGAATTTGAGATCCGGGCAAAATCCATGTGTTAATTGTAGGCCCGTTAATTATGCACGCGCTAAATTGTGAAAAACATGTCTAAATTTACGCGAGCACGTTGAGTTGTCTATGTGGGTCAAAGGGGGGTCTTATACAAATTCATGCCGGAGTAAGCTTCTCGATGTTTGAGAATTTTAGTAGCGACGGCTACTGTGCATGGTTTAAGGCTTGGACTTGCCAGGGCACTTGGGAGATGTAATGGTTGTAGGGTTGGACTAGCCATTGACATCGCGGTTTAAGGCTTGGACTTGCCGCTACCGGATGAAGGCGTATTTTTCTCCCTAGCGACTATTTATGTGATTTATGAGATTAAAGCATGTTTTGTCATATATTGCATATGTTAGGCTTGTACGCTCAACATATAGTTGAGCAGTGGAGATTTACTCCATTGTAAGTAAGAAGAAAGACAAGAAGAAGCGTGAGGAGTGAGGTCGAGAATTGCCGGGGAAATTACTTTGTTCATGCTTTTGTTTTAAATCCTAAGCTTGTAGTAAGGATTTGAGAATTTTAAAATATGTTGTAATAGAATCTTGGGAGTTAGTTAGTGGTTGTCACGACCCATCCCACTACGCGTGGAAATAGGACACGTGGCACGCCACCAAGGCTCATCCAAACATCATCTAATATTACGCAGCGGAAAGAACTTCTATAAAACAACCCTGGTAGTTTAAAACTTAGGAAACATTCCTCTCTGAGTTGTAAAATACATTGAAATCAGAGTTATAAAAAGTTTTGGCCATTGAAAACACATTCAAAAGAAAATAGTTTTGAAAACAGAGGTTCAGTCGACTTCCCAGTCGACTGCACCAGGGTCCAGTCGACTGCTCTGTCGACTGTGTCAAGCAGAAACAAAATTACAACATATTGCAAAGGGGTCCAGTCGACTGATCTGGGGATCCAGTCGACTGCTTTTCTATTTTAAGAAGCAGTAGCCAAAATCAACAGTGTTCAGTCGACTGCCCAACGGGTCCAGTCGACTGCTTTTCTATTTTATACTTTCAGTATCTCAAACCCACGAGATTCAGTCGACTGCCCCTGGGTCCAGTCGACTGCTCCCCTGCTGGGCAGCCCTGTAATGAAATATTAACAACTCATGCCTCTCAACACTCACAATAGGTACAACCATAACTGATTACAACATATTAAAACGCAATTACAGACGTTCAATTACAAGATTACAATACTATGAAACTGATCTATGGTTCTATTACATCATATTACAAAAATCCAAATCCTTACACAAGTTTAGGATTTAAAACAAAACATATACAAAGGTGATTCCCCCGGCGTTCATCGGCCTCACTCATCACGCTTCTTGTCTTTCTTCTTACCTGCAATGGAGTACATCTCCACTGCTCAGCTATATGCTGAGTGTACAATTCTAAATGTATGCTTATATGATAATTCATGGTTTAAGCATCTAAAACACATAGAAATAGTCTCTAGGGTGAGTGGTACGCATTCATCCGGTCGATGCCGTAGGAGGCCCACCTCTCCCACGCATCTCGTACACTGGTTGGGCCTTCCTCCATACCAGGTACCGTGTACTGGTTGGGCCCACCTCCAATCCAGACACAACCACAAATTCCAATTCCATTTCAATCACAATCACAATCCTCAAGGTTCGAGGAGCTTACCCCGGATGAATTTGCACCAAACTCCCCTTTGACCCAAGTAGACACATAACATGCTCACATAAACAGTTATACGTGCTTTTATCATATTTTTACGTGCATAATTAACGGACCTAACTAATACATGAATTTCGCCCGGATCCAAGAATATCAAAGTTGATGTTCAAAACATGAAAATCCATATATTTCATAGATCTAGAATTCATACCTCGTGCGATTCTCTTCAAACTTTGAAGGATCGTCTAGGGAACTAATTAAACGTCGGATTCCAAATTTGAGACGATTCCTACAAGTTTTACTGGGTTTTCCCCAAAAGTCTAGAATTAATATTTTTACAAAACTTGGCCAAACACGGCCTAAGTAGTATCAAAACGTAGGTCTTACCTCCACGAGTTCAAATATGAAATCTGGAGAAAATCTGACGGACGAACGGTCGTCGATCGGCGTCGCAAAGCCCGGAGGAGCCAAATCTCCCTTCTCTCTCCTCTCTCTAGATATTTTGAAATGTTTGGATGAGAATGAATCTCATACATCACTATTTATAGGCAATCTTTTCGGAAATTGCATTTACCTCCCCACGAGTTCCTCAAACTTCTAATTAACTCTTGAAACTTCGCGCACGTCCATTTTATAACTTTACGAGTGAAAACTATAAATTTCAAAAGTTTCCGACTAGGTTTCGTTTGGGTCCAAAAATAACGTCCGAAAACTATATTCTGTGGAATCTCTACACAACCTACCTTTTTAATTAACGTGCCACTCACGTTCTCACCACAGTTCTCGAAATGATATATAACAATATCACAATTGCCAGAAATTATCAACACAGGCATAAAAATTACTATTCACAAAATGCCAGATAAAGCCAAATAACATTTAAATCACATAAATGTCATTTACTCATGTCAATGCAATATGAGATACCATGTTCCCGTGTCCTCACTGACACTTTACCGTTGACCCACAGTCAACCTCATCTCTATCCAATTATCAAATAACATTGATATACTCACAACTTTCCAATTATGTATGATAAAACTATGAAATTTTGGAACGGGTGTGACAGTGGTACTGTATCTTATATTTGAATACCGTTATGATGTTTTAAATCGCTAATGTTTAGTTGTGGTTGTGTTGGTGTAGGATTTGGAGAGCTTGAATTGTGTTATAATGTGCAGGGCTGCCCAGCAGGGGAGCAGTCGACTGGACCCTGGATCAGTCGACTGGATCCCGTGGGGTTTAGACACTGAAAGTGAATAGTATTAGAGGCAGTCGACTGGACCCTACATCAGTCGACTGGACACTGTGCTATTTTAGCTATTGATCCAAATAGTGACCAATTCAGTCGACTGGGTTCCCTGATCAGTCGACTGGACACCTGATGACTGATGAGGAATGTGGATTTTGGTTTCTGCCAGGCACAGTCAACTGGACCTCTGTTTTCAAAGCTGATTTCCTTTGGAGATGTTTCAATTGAACAAAACTTTTTATAACTCTGATTTTAATGGATTTTAATCATGTTTTCCGCTGCTATTTGGCTTTAATAGAACTGGATAAGCCTTGATGGCGTGCCACGTGTCCTATTTCCGCGCGTAGCGGGATGGGTCGTGACATTTGGTCCCTCAACTATTATTGTGTGACAGTTTGCCCCCTCCGTCACTTATAGTGACAAAAAAGTCACTTTTTAGTGATATTGAAAGTGACGGAGGGGGCAAACTGTCAAAAATGATAGTTGAGGATCAAAATGCAAAAAATAATAGTTTAGAGACCAAAGTGCTAAATATGATATAGTTTGAAAGTACCAAATGCATTTAAGCCTAAAATAAAATATCGTCTCGTGGAGCGTTGCCCTTGAACCTCGTAAATTCAACCACTCTCTATAAAACTTCTTAATTTCACCCTTATAAGTCCCTGAACTTCAAATTTGTGCATTCCCCATGTAATACCTAACCACATCACATGGTGACTTTTATACGTAATTTTTTTCCCATTTGCCTAGATTAGTAGATTACTTGTGAAGGAAAATGTTAGTGCACCTGATTAATTAATTAACTATAAGTGATCATTAGCTGGTGTGTCAACAGCAATATAAAAGTTATTTATAGTATTATATCTTTTTATTTTGTGAAAAGTACTTTACTTACCATCTCAACTATACTTGAAATGCATATCAAAAGTGATAGCGTAAAGATTGTGACACAATTAAAGACACAATTTTTGGGACACAATTCAAAAGATATGCATATATCTCTCTTGTGATGTCACTGGACCCCATAATAACACAGGAGAGAGATAGACACATCTCTTGGGTTGTGTCCTAAAAGTTGTGTCTTTGGTTGTGTCTCAAGTATTACCCTGAGTGATATATACTTGGTTGAAAAGCATTTTGTCCTTTCAAACTATACACGCTTTTGCAATTCACACCCTAAATTTTAAAAAGTTGCAATGTTTCCCTGAACTAGCTTTAGGGTTGCAATCCCCCCCCCCCCCCCCGAACTATCGTATGTGTTGCAATGTTGCCCTGAACTATCTTCGTGTTGCAATGTCAACCCTGCCATCATATTCGTTAAGAAATGTGATGAAATTTGCACATGTGGGACGCACATGCCAAATTTCAAGGGCATTTATGGCATTTATGAATTTCTTGGTTGGAACTTGGAAGAATTATTTCACTGGGCTGCCCTTTTATTTAATCTGTTAGTTTGTTGTGTACCAAGAAAAAACTAGAATTTTTATGATTTTTATGATTATTAATTTAGAAGGGAATAGTAAAATGTCATAAATGCCTTTGAATTTTAGCACGTGCGTCCCACATGAGCAGATTTCATCACATTTCTTGATGGAATGTGATGGCAATGTTGACATTGCAACACGAAAGATAGTTTAAGGAGAACATTGTAATACAAATGATAGTTCAGGGGGGACATTTCAACTTTTTGAAGTTCATGGAGGATATTGCAACTCTAAGAATAGTTCAGGGGGACATTGCTATTTTTTAAAATTTAGAGTGTGAATTGCAAAAGTATGTATAATTTGAGGGGGCCAAATACTTTTTACCCTATATACCTCAAACATCTTTTCCTTCTACTCAAAGGGTAATTCAATGGAGCAATACATTAATGGTTCTCAAATTATTGTTTAAATTTGTTATCCAACCTACTCGACAATGGGACCATTCAAAACAAAACAAATAAAAAATTGGGTTAATTAGATAAAGGGATAATTTAATGTAAATATGTTTATTTAAGGATAACTTAAAAAAATATATATTGATTTAAGTCCCTAAATTTTTTATTGGACGAACATACCCTCAACCACACCAAATAATCTCTCTCTTTCCCTCAAAGTTGCGCACAACATTGCACAGGCGCATGTCACGCAAGAAGCAACCCATGGTAGTCACTCACACGGTGTGAGTGACTGTGCCATATCAAACCAGTTTCAAAAATGTTTTTTAAACTTTAAGCCTCCATAACTTTTGATCTACAACTCCAATTTTTACAAATTTTATACCGTTGGATTCGTGTCGACGAGATCTACAAAACTAGTACCATTATTGATATATTTTGAGCAGAATTTTATTTTTTATTTTTTATTTTTTTTACATACCTTGACAGCCTTGTTCGTGAAAAGTGGTGAAATTTCACTACTTTTGAACAGTATTCATGCTTTGTGTTATTCATGCTTCTTTTTTTTTTTCATTACTACTAGTACCATTGTTGATATGTTTTGAGCAAAAAAAAAACATGCCTTGAGAGCCTTGTTCCTGAAAAGTAGTGAAATTTCACCACCGTTTTTAGCATATTTAAAAGTAGTGGTGAAATTTCACCACTTTTAGAGTAACTTAAATGATACATGCCATTTTCATCATGCCAATTCTATTTTTTAACATTGTTACAATGTCAAATGCAATATTTTGATATTTTTGTTTCAATGATATATGTCATTTCAAATGTTACATTTTGGCCCAACTACATTGTTACCATTTGTGCATCCCAAATACTTTTCAAATTCATGTGGGTGTCAAAACATGTGAAGTTTATGAAAGTATTCACCATAATCATAATTTTATCATTTTGAATCTTTGATAAACAAAATTTTCTCCACATTTAAAATAGTGGTGAAATTTCACCACTTTTCAAGAACAAAGTAGTTAAGGCATGTAAATATATATATATATATATATTAGCTCAAAACATATCAACAATGGTACTAGTTTTATAGATCTCGTCGACACGATTCCAACGGTATACAATTTGTAAAAATTGGAGTTGTAGATAAAAAATTATGAAGGTTTAAAATTTAAAAACTTTTTTTAAAATGGGCCTTGCTATGGTGTGCCTGCTCGTACCATGCGAGTACATCTTCACCATGTGGCATGGACATGTGTTAGCGTACTATTAGTTGCTGAATTTGATCATTTGTGATTTGGTGTGAGTGTGACACATGTCAGTATCTTCATTTTTCAACTTCACCTTTGTCGCTGAGAAGTGCATGTGTGACGAGGGTAGTTTCGTTTTTTTGATTTTTTTTTTTTAATCATTTTGTCTAAGATATTTGTGTAGTAAGGGATCTAAATCAAAATGAAAATAACTAGTTATCCTTAAATTACTATAATTTTCAAATTAGGGATTCACATATAATTTTTCTAAAAAAATCAAGTGAGTCCATTGGTATATAACAAAAGCTTCTATTGTATTCAATGTGTTGCAGTGTTCGGCAAATTTAAATCTCAAATTTAATTTTTAAATGCTTTAATAATTATGCCATATACAATTGGTACAACGTAATACCACTACATGTGACACAAAAAGTATTTTGAGAATAAATTTAAAATATATGATTACTCTTATTCAAATATTCAATGAATCAATAGTCATTACTCAAATCATGAAAGTCACAGACTAACATACATGAAGTTGACTGATAGATCAGTGGCTGATTTATAGAGAAGGCTAAGAATGTAAAAGCACAAGTGATTTGGTAGATATAAAATTCTAACAATACCAACTTTCTTTCCTTTGGACCGACAGATTTCTTTTTTTCCTTTGATTTTCTTTACAATCATCCGGAAACTTACAATCAAACGGCTGTCCCACACTCCACCTGATGATAAAATTATAATTAATTCTTCAAAACCATATGGTCCCCTCAAAACCTGTATTAAAGTCCTTAGAAATTGCAGCCTCATTTTCACTAGATGAACCAATCAGCACGTCCATCACTACTATTCCATTTTGGATGTGTGTGTGAAATGACATTTTTAAAAGGCACTTTTCACGAATTAGAGTAATGTTATTTTCTTCACTTTCGAAGATGTGTTTTTCATGTGATATTGAATAAACTTTTTAAAAATGATAACTAGTGTTACTTCCTCTGTCTCAAATATTCATGTTTTTCTGCTGTGTAAGTCATTTATTTCATTTTGAGATATCGCTTTTTAAGAGCCATATTTTAAAAGACAATATAGTTTAACCAAACACTCCTTCTAAGTTTATCCTTTATTGTATGGGTAATTTTTGGGCCACAACTTTCATACACTTTCACACAACCGTCTAAAAGATGTGTCTATCTCTTTTCTGTGTCAATGTGGGATCTAGTGACATCACAAGAGAGAGATAAACACATCTTTTAAGAAAATTGTGTGAAAGTTGTGTCCCAAGAATTACTCTTATTATATAAAGCTCGCCCAGTTTTCATTTGATGTGATACTTGTCTAATGAAATAATAAATTTACAAGCAGGTAATAATAGAAAGATGAAAATTTTCACCACAAATTCAAAAACTTCTGTAAATACTTCGAATCATATATAAAAAGAGTCCCTTAATTTGAGGAGTAATGCTACGTTTATGAAAATTGAATCCAAAATTTGGTTCCCAAATACTACCACATGTTGTGACACTGATTGGGGGCCTACTACATAATATTGCATGTGGTACGACTGGTAAATAAATTTGGGGAACAAATTTAGAATTCAAATTTAAAAGCCATAACATTACTCTAATTTGAGACTAATGGAGTATTTGTTTCCGCCTTAATTTAAAGTATGTTAAAGACAGTTTCTATTTTGTACACGAGAGTTGGTTATTGAAGGAACCTTATTTTTCTTGATAAGTGTAACATATATATAACTCTCTCTTCTATTACAAAGTGAGTATAATTCGTTTGACACTGAATTAAATTTTAAGCCCATCATTCCAAATGTCTAATGTTTGACCCAGCCACTTCCCAAAAAAAAAAAAAACCTCGAAGATCTATTATATGTTTCTATTTGTACTTGCACCAAAAAATATATATATATATATATATATATATTTATATTTATTTTATATCTAAAGTATTTTTATATTCATGTTCAAACCACAAAAATGTCGTTTTCGTACCAAAAACGCATCCACTCACTTGCTGGTGATGGCTTCCTAAAAGAGAGAAATTTTCATCAATTCGTTCAACTTTCAAAAAAGCTAATATAACCTTTTGAAGCTTCCACTTCATTACACCCTTCCCTACTCACCACTATATATAAGAGGCTAAGCATGCAAAGTTCATACAAACCGTTCAAACAATATCTCTAGCTAGCCACACATTCATAGACACACGTTTTCCAATTTTCTTGACCATGGTTCTTGAGAAGAAAGTTGTTGAGGAAGTGTCCGGGTGGCTAAGAGTCTTTGAAGACGGCTCGGTAGATCGGTCATGGACCGGTCCACCCGAGGTCAAGTTCATGGCCGAGCCAATACCTCCTCACGAGGACTTCATCGACGGAGTGGCCACCCGTGACGTGCTCATCGATGAAAATATGGGCCTTAGAGTCCGTATTTATTTACCGAAAAGTGAAGGCGGTGAAATGACTAAACTACCCATTTTACTTCATCTCCATGGTGGTGGGTTTTGTATAAGCCAGGCTGATTGGTACATGTACTATAGTGTTTACACTCGGCTAGCACGATCGGCCCGAACCATTGTTGTATCGGTCTACCTCCCGCTCGCGCCAGAGCACCGCCTCCCTGCGGCTTGTGATGACTCTTACTCGGGCCTCCTCTGGCTGCAGTCCTTGGCAGATGGTAATTTTTTGTATTTTAAACCTTAATTGGTTCATGTACTTCAAAACCAAATGATCTCTTCTTCTTTGTATCTTTGTGTCCTTCAGTTTTGGCCTTAGTTCCTTAAATCCTCTTCAAAAATGTTTCCGGCCTGTTTCCTAAATTCATTATATATATATATATATATATATATAGAGAGAGAGAGAGAGAGAGAGAGAGAGAGAGAGATGAAAACTGAAAATCACTATTTTCGTGTATTGGCTCAATTTCATTGTCATTTCAAAGAAAGAAAAAAAAAAAAAAAAAAACGAAAATGATTACCAAACACGTTTTCACTTTTCATTTTGAAAAAAATGAAAACAAAAATAAAAAAATTGAAAACTACAACGATACCAAATGGGCCTTTAAAGTTTAACTAAAATAAACTAAGATTTCAATAAATAAGCGGATATGTGGGTCCACTCACACGCATATGAGCCAAGCCCGAGCCCAGTGAACATTTGAGATCGGGTCCTGAGTGTCGTTTACCCATCTGATTGTTGTTTATGTAGGATAGTGTCTAGTATACGCCTAGCTAGTATGATAAGGTTTTTTGAATATCTATTGACTTTACATAGCTGCATTCTATATTGTTTTTCCAACAGGGAACTCACACGAGCCGTGGCTCAACGCTCATGCAGACTTCAACCGTGTGTTCCTAATCGGAGATAGCTCTGGCGGTAACCTAGTGCACGAAGTGGCGGCACGTGCCGGAAATGTCGATCTGGGTTGCCTGAGACTGGCCGGTGCAATCCCGATTCACCCTGGATTCGTCCGGTCGAAGCGGAGCAAGTCCGAGTTGGAGCAACCCGAGTCTCCTTTTCTAACCCTAGACATGGTGGACAAGTTCTTGGGCTTGGGATTGCCGATTGGAGCCACCAAGGACCACCCATTAACGTGCCCGATGGGGCCTGCAGCCCCGCCTATCGACAGCCTAAGGCTGCCGCCAGTGCTTTTATGTGTGGCTGAGATTGATTTGATCCGAGACACAGAGATGGAATATTATGAGGCCATGAAGAAGGGTAATAAGGACATTGAGCTTTTGGTAAGCAATGGAATGGGTCATAGTTTCTATCTAAACAAGATTGCTGTTGACATGGACCCAAAGACTGCTGAAGAAACTGAGAAATTGATTGTTGGAATCAAAGAGTTCATTAACAAACATTAATTTGGTTTCTACCCTCTAGTTTCTTCATATCACATTTGTTTCATGGTATTGGTTGTCATATAAGTTGAGAAGTAATGAGATTTGATATCTCTATATATATATATATATATATAATACTACCTTGTCTTTTTCTTTGTGTATTTTGTAAGGGATAACATTAAATCATGTTATTTAACGGCACCCAATGTTATTATGCCACATGAGATATAATTGGTTGCAATTGTGGAAAACGCGTACATCAAGAGATAAAGAGAAGTTATTCAGTGATTCTGTAATACTACGTTAGTATATTGATGTGGTGCGACATTTTAATCTAGGCTATATATTTGTCCCATATTTTCGAGAGGTCATGACAAGTGATTAGTAAAATTTTAAATTTCAAATTTGTGAATGAGTAATATTTGGGGCACTAACACTCACACTCATATTCTATCTCTCTCCTAGTGTGACTGTGGGCCAGCATTGTTGTTTGTGAATTACTTGTCATGATCCCATTTTGGCGTTTAAACAGAAGCAAAATTCCTAATCACAAGGATAAGGTGGGATTTTAAATATTCATTAAAAACCTTAATCAACTTTTTCATCATGTTTAGCCCTAAATTATAAAATAATTTCTCGTTAAATACAAGTGTCAGATTATTACTGAAGAGCAGTACAATTTGCACATAAAGAAATATACACTAGCAGAGTGTTCCTCAATTTCAATATGATATGATCAATCCCGAGAAGAAGCAGCAAGAATGCTTTTTTAATTTTTATTTTTTAATCGTACTATATTTTCTAATTTTGAATTTTAAATTTGTTTCTTAAATATTTTGACATTTATATTATATGGTGTGATAATAACTGATTTTACTTTTGTAACGCCCAAGTGGTCTACTAGTCCAATAACTTGACGAGTCTCAGGGTCGGCCCTGAGATTGTGAAATTCACATGAGGCCCCAAGCAAACATGAAAAAGAAATTTTTTTTAGGCCCTTTTTTAATCCTATTTTTATATATAATACATGTACATATAAGATCCTATTTTTTATACCCTATTTTGCCCTATTTTTATATATAATACATGTATTTTGGCCAAACAATGCCTTATTTTTTTCTTCCTATTTTTATATATAATGCATGTATATCTAAGGCCCTAATTTTATATATAATACATGAATTTTGGCCAAACAAGGCCTTATTTCAAGGCCAAATAAGCTCTTATTTTTAGAGGCCCCAAGCGGCCGCCTGGACCGCTGGCCAAAGGGCCGGCCCTGACGAGTCTGCAGCATTGACCCTTAAAATGTTTAAGCTCAAGTTGTTAATAGCAATCCCCTTGGTTTTACATATATCAGACTAACTTTTCATATTTATTCAATGTAGGACGGGATGTTACAATCACCCCCACTCAAAGACGCGGCGTCCTCGTCGCTATAACAACCCTAATTTTCTAAGTGCTTTTAATAATTTTTATAATATTATTTTCGAGTGTTAGACATTAACTGTGGGTATGTATCTTAGTGACACCTAATAAAATGTTGAAATAGCGTGTACGGGTAGTTTGTATGTTAAGTAGTGTGCTTAACATAGAAATTTAGTGTCTGGGGTCATGGGTACCCATTGGGCTAATCATTTGTCACATTAGAATGCATTTTCGGGTCCATATAAAGCCTTTTTGTGAGGCCCTTAGATAAAAAACTGGATTCACATGTTTGTGTGTGTTTTATTTATAAGTGTTGTGTGTGAAATATATATTCACATATATTAAACCCTAGCCCCCATTTAATAAAAAAAAAAAAAAAAGGAAGAGGAGAAAAGAAATAGAGAACAGACGTATGTGAGAGA
Organism: Hydrangea macrophylla; assembly: GCA_033977485.1. NCBI lineage: Eukaryota > Viridiplantae > Streptophyta > Magnoliopsida > Cornales > Hydrangeaceae > Hydrangea > Hydrangea macrophylla. The sequence continues at coordinate 15,713,798 of CM066997.1, forward strand.
GAGAAAGATAGAGAGAGAAAGATAGAGAGAGGGAGGAAGAAGAAGAAGAAGAATAGAGGAACCTCAACCGTTGGTTTGTGTAATCATCATCAACCTTGAAGCCCTAAATTGGTGAGTTAACTTGTTATTTTCTTTCAATCTCGTTTGATTGAAATTTAAATAGATAGAATATTAAATTAGTATGGTTATGGATTATGAGATTTAAGCATTTTTTTTTTTTTCAATGATTGAAGTTTTGATTTGAGATTTATAGATGAGCATTGGATATGCATTTGAGCAATTATTCAATTTTCGGATTTGGGATTTTCACGGATCAGATTTGAGTAGAAAATTCATAATAAATCATACGTAATAGTTTTCGTGATTCTGTTCGCCCAAACCTGTAGGAAACGCAATTCTGGAGAACTTTCGTCTAATGGTATTTTCCCAATTCTGCACCGTTTGGGCAGAATATGCATATTACAGTAGCAGTTTTATGAAGGTTAAAATAAGTGTATTTGCTATATTACATTTTTGTGTGATTTCGTGTTCGTTAATATGACTTGATTTGTTTGTACTTAGAGAGATATGAGTTCTCGTGTATAGTTGAGTTTTGTGAAATTGTAACTGTACGATTTTGTAAGGGTTATAAATCTGTGTGAACATGTAGCTGTTAATATGATTTTAACGGGAATTTGATTTGAGATATATGAATATCTTATAAAGTTGAGTTTTGTGAAAAACGTGGATGTATGAACGTTAGAAAAGTCCTTAGAGTTCACCACTGCTCCTTATGATTTTAGGCGGCGACTTCGTGGATGACCCGTTCTTGTGTGATTAGACGGCGACTACGTGGATGACCCGTCTCTTCATTTTTAAGCCTTATGCCCGGCTTGTTGGTCTATTTCATGTGTATTTAGACAATGTTTTATTGACGTCAAAAACGTAAGGACTAGCCTTTCGGTGGATACTCAAATCCCAGTGATACCCCATGGGAGTTGGGAACCGGAGTGGGAGTTAGTATTACGTTAGGAGACACATGAGATATATGTGTAGGCTGAATCATGCATGGGTGGCCGAGGTGGTGAACATAAGGTGTAATTTGGATCGAATATTATGTAATTTTTTATTTGCGGATTTACAGTTGTAATGTGGTTTATGATTTTCAGTTATATGAAATTCTAGGAATTTGTAGTCGTGTAGTTTTCAGGATTTTAAATAATTTCGGTGTTGTGCCCGTTAGCTGAAACCTAGCATTCTCTGTGTAATATGCCATTTTTCGGAACGTAGTAATTTGATAATAAACTGGACCAGATTAGTAAATTGAATATTTTGGATACATAGATTCATAGTTTATGGCCGTTTCGCGTAAACTGAAGTAAAACGACGATCTGAACAACTTTCGTGTTTTACACTTTTTCTAAAAACGTCATCTTGACACTATTTTCATCGATTTTCACAATCTGCTGAACATCGTCTATGTAAGAGCTGAATTTTAATAATTAATTTCTGAATTATCAATTTAGAATTTATGAACGAGGACGCGTGTCATTCCTTGAAAATTTTATTCTTGACATTTTTCGTATTTTAAGTTTTGTCTAATTCCAGTTCTTTGTTAGAGATAAAATCATTTTAATTAATAACACCTTATTATTGGTTTATATTATTGTGTTAAGTTCTATTTGTACAGGATGGTAGGCCTACTAATGGTTTGCAGGTATCGGCCTACCATAGTTAAGAAAGGTAAGAATTTAATTGTTTTTATTCGGGCAAGAAACTACTTGGCACCACATAAATGGAAACTACTCTATTGTCCAGATATGTGTGTGGAACTACATGTCTTGGCCCAAGAAATGTTGTAGTATGATTTGTAGTCTACGGGTTCAAATTGGATCCTTAAGACTTGCATGTGTTTTGTTTTAACTCATACCAGTCATGTGACTGACCCGAGTGTGTTATGCATTCGGGTGCGTTTCTGTTTGAAACGTAGTCGAATGACATGTGCAGGATAGTATAGTTGGAGTTCATTGTGGAGCAGCCGATCTGTTCGTGAAGTTGAAGATACCTTCTTTTTATTCTTTAATTACTATATGATACTCTTTTATTTAGTTGGCATTGTGAGCCATGGTTGAGAACTTGTATTAGATGTAGTTATATTTCAATTGTATTATTGAACTTTTGAGGACGTTTATAGCAGATCTAACCTGAGATAGTGTAGTGTTGAAATTATTCCGTTTATTATTATAACCAGATAATTTTATTGTGATTCGATGGAGAAAATTATATTATTTTTATGTAAAGGGAAACGTTTGGTTTTCATTTTGTAATAAATGAGAATGGGGAAACTTTAAACGTGGATTTTCTTGTAATATTTTTGGGAATGAATTTGATGATAAATGAGTTTTGTTTAAATAGAAATCGTGTGGTTTATGAAAGCAATTAAATTCAGTTTATCTTAAAATGGTCTTTTAAAATTGGATATGGGTTGTCACCCTTGGATTTTTGGGTGGTTGAATATTGATTAGGGTATGTACTTAATTGAATATTTGGTTATCAAAAAATCGGGGTGTGACAGTTTGGTATCAAAGCTTAAGGTTAGCTTAGCGAGTCTAAGTGATTCTCGGAATGTGGTTTATGGGTTGGTCAGAACCTTAGGTTTGCGGATTTTTGGGACAGGGATTATGTTTTATTTCGTGCTTCTATTGCTTTGTGCTATAATGTGTTTCATGGTATTGTGTGTTTTGTTCTACTGTGTACTTTGTAACGTGTCAGTCTTAAATGTATGTCATTTTCGGGATGACTTAATAGGAGCATACATGATATTGTTTAGATTTACATGTTAGTGCATGCATCTTTGGTTGTAACGTTGGGGGTCTTATCAAGGGGAGTGTTATTTTGGCTCACGGAGTAGCAATGTGGATGACTATCTATGTGAAGGACTGAAAATCTTATTTGGGAGTTGGAGGCAGAGATTGGATATTTGGACTTCTTATGTGATCAACTGGTTTCTTATCTCTATTGATTATTTACTGCTTTTCTGATGCGGAATCTATTACTATTGGTATTCTGGATTTCTTATCTTCTGATGTGAATATTATCAACGGATATTCTGGATTTCTTATGATTATGCTGTTGCTATTATTATATATAGGACCTCTATTCTATATGATTTCTCTGGAGTGATTATTGACGCTATTCTCTTCTCTATGACATATTATGATCCGGATGGTTATGGATTTCTCTTCAATGGCAATATCGCCTTCTCAGGCTTATTATTAGCAAGGAGTTTTGGAAGAATGAGCATTCGCAGATACATTGGTTGATCACCGAGTATTGAGTATTCCAAGGAGTATTAGAGTGGGGGTAAATGGTTTCATTCATAATTTTATTCTCATATGTTGCATTATTATCTCTGTCTTAATTAGCTGCTAACATTTAACAATTGACTATATGAGACTAAATGTATATACATGATGGTTTCCTTGTTTGGATTATTCGTTCGATGTACTAAGTCTTATATTGTTGAGAGTTAAAAGTGAATCAGTGTTTTCTATTAGTTGTGTGTTTAACAAAATTTATGAATAAGTATTTATTTTACCGTCGCTTCAAATTTCGGGACGAAATTTTCTTTAAGGAGGGTAGAATGTAACAACCCTAATTTTCTAAGTGCTTTTAATAATTTTTATAATATTATTTTCGAGTGTTAGACATTAACTGTGGGTATGTATCTTAGTGACACCTAATAAAATGTTGAAATAGCGTGTACGGGTAGTTTGTATGTTAAGTAGTGTGCTTAACATAGAAATTTAGTGTCTGGGGTCATGGGTACCCATTGGGCTAATCATTTGTCACATTAAAATGCATTTTCGGGTCCATATAAAGCCTTTTTGTGAGGCCCTTAGATAAAAAACGGGATTCACATGTTTGTGTGTGTTTTATTTATAAGTGTTGTGTGTGAAATATATATTCACATATATTAAACCCTAGCCCCCATTTAATTAAAAAAAAAAAGGAAGAGGAGAAAAGAAATAGAGAACAGACGTATGTGAGAGAGAGAAAGATAGAGAGAGGGAGAGAGAGGGAGGAAGAAGAAGAAGAATAGAGGAACCTCAACCTTTGGTTTGTGTAATCATCATCAACCTTGAAGCCCTAAATTGGTGAGTTAACTTGTTATTTTCTTTCAATCTCGTTTGATTGAAATTTAAATAGATAGAATATTAAATTAGTATGGTTATGGATTATGAGATTTAAGTATTTTTTTTTCAATGATTGAAGTTTTGATTTGAGATTTATAGATGAGCATTGGATATGCATTTGAGCAATTATTCAATTTTCGAATTTGGGATTTTCACGGATAAGATTTGAGTAGAAAATTCATAATAAATCATACGTTATAGTTTTCGTGATTCTGTTCGCCCTAAGCCTATAGGAGACGCAATTCTGGACAACTTTCGTCTAATGGTATTTTTCCCAATTCTGCACCGTTTGGGCAGAATATGCATATTACAGTAGCAGTTTTATGAAGATTAAAATAAGTGTATTTGCTATATTACATTTTTGTGTGATTTCGTGTTCGTTAATATGAATTGATTTGTTTGTACTTAGAGAGATATGAGTTCTCGTGTATAGTTGAGTTTTGTGAAATTGTAACTGTACGATTTTGTAAGGGTTATAAATCTGTGTGAACATGTAGCTGTTAATATGATTTTAACGGGAATTTGATTTGAGATATATGAATCTCTTATAAAGTTGAGTTTTGTGAAAAACGTGGATGTATGAACGTTAGAAAAGTCCTTAGAGTTCACCACTGCTCCTTATGATTTTAGGCGGCGACTTCGTGGATGACCCGTTCTTGTGTGATTAGACGGCGACTACGTGGATGACCCGTCTCTTCATTTTTAAGCCTTATGCCCGGCTTGTTAGTCTATTTCATGTGTATTTAGACAATGTTTTATTGACGTCAAAAACGTAAGGACTAGCCTTTCGGTGGATACTCAAATCCCAGTGATACCCCATGGGAGTTGGGACCGGAGCGGGAGTTAGTATTACGTTAGGAGACACATGGGATATATGTGTAGGCTGAATCATGGATGGGTGGCCGAGGTGGTGAACATAAGGTGTAATTTGGATCGAATATTATGTGATTTTTTATTTGCGGATTTACAGTTGTAATGTGGTTTATGATTTTCAGTTATATGAAATTCTAGGAATTTGTAGTCATGTAGTTTTCAGGATTTTAAATAATTTCGGTGTTGTGCCCGTTAGCTGAAACCTAGCATTCTATGTGTAATATGTCATTTTTCGGAACGTAGTAATTTGATAATAAACTGGACCAGATTAGTAAATTGAACATTTTGGATACATAGATTCATAGTTTATGGCCGTTTCGCGTAAACTGAAGTAAAACGACGATCTGAACAACTTTTGTGTTTTACACTTTTTCTAAAAACGTCATCTTGACACTATTTTCATCGATTTTCATAATCAGCTGAACATCGTCTATGTAAGAGCTGAATTTTAATAATTAATTTCTGAATTATCAATTTAGAATTTATGAACGAGGACGCGTGTCATTCCTTGAAAATTTTATTCTTGACATTTTTCGTATTTTAAGTTTTGTCTAATTCCAGTTCTTTGTTAGAGATAAAATTATTTTAATTAATAACACCTTATTATTTGTTTATATTATTGTGTTAAGTTCTATTTGTACAGGATGGTAGGCCTACTAATGGTTTGCAGGTATCGGCCTACCATAGTTAAGAAAGATAAGTATTTAATTGTTTTTATTCGGGCAAGAAACTACTTGGCACCACATAAATGGAAACTACTCTATTGTCCAGATATGTGTGTGGAACTACATGTCTTGGCCCAAGAAATGTTGTAGTATGATTTGTAGTCTACGGGTTCAAGTTGGATCCGTAAGACTTGCATGTGTTTTGTTTTAACTCATACCAGTCATGTGACTGACCCGAGTGTGTTATGCATTCGGGTGCGTTTCTGTTTGAAACGTAGTCGAATGACATGTGCAGGATAGTATAGTTGGAGTTCATTGTGGAGCAGCCGATCTGTTCGTGAAGTTGAAGATACCTTCTTTTTATTCTTTAATTACTATATGATACTCTTTTATTTAGTTGGCATTGTGAGCCATGGTTGAGAACTTGTATTAGATGTAGTTATATTTCAATTGTATTATTGAACTTTTGAGGATGTTTATAGCAGATCTAACCTGAGATAGTGTAGTGTTGAAATTATTCCGTTTATTATTATAACCAGATAATTTTATTGTGATTCGATGGAGAAAATTATATTATTTTTATGTAAAGGGAAACGTTTGGTTTTCATTTTGTAATAAATGAGAATGGGGAAACTTTAAACGTGGATTTTCTTGTAATATTTTTGGGAATGAATTTGATGATAAATGAGTTTTGTTTAAATAGAAATCATGTGGTTTATGAAAGCAATTAAATTCAGTTTATCTTAAAATGGTCTTTTAAAATTGGGTATGGGTTGTCACCCTTGGATTTTTGGGTGGTTGAATATTGATTAGGGTATGTACTTAATTGAATATTTGGTTATCAAAAAATCGGAGTGTGACAGTCGCGTAGGCCCAGTTCTCCCTTGACTGGTCTATGTGTAACCAAATCATTAATGACCACAGAGCAACCTATTAATGTGTACAAAGCATACTACCACGGGGCCTTTTGGAGCGTTACAACTTTATACCATTGCATTTGGACTAACTGACAAAGCTTTTTCTTGCTCTAAAACAGTGTTTTAAGTCGAGTCTTGACGACAGGCTTAGCTTCTAAAAGATTCAAACAAAAAATTTCTTTTTTTTCCTACTCTAATACTCCCTCTGTCCCATAATAAGTGTCTACATTTCCTTTTTTGGATGTCCCACAATAAGTGTCCACTTTCCTAAATTGGCATATAACTTTTACTTACTTTCCAAAACTATCCTTATAATAAAGACAAAGAAGCATTTATTTGTGGTCCTAAAACAAGCAAAAAGTCAAACACCCATCACATCTAAGGGTAAAATTGAAAAGTGACTCTTTAATGAACCAAATAAATTAATATAATACAACTTTCTTAAATATTGTGCAAAAAGAAAGTGAACACTTATTATGGGATGGAGGGAGTAGTAAATTTATGTGACCACTTACCTAAATGACGTGTAAATTGCATCACTAGTACTTACTGTCTTTTATTTTTAAATCATTTTAATTGAGGAAAATTGCTAAGAGACATGGCAATTGAGTTCTTTTATGTTGCTAATTCTTGCTTTTCAAGTAATTAGGGGTTGATTTCGGTGTCTTGACTTTGTTATACGTGTCATAATCCGCTCGAGGTGGATTGATTTGTGACAGATAGTCCATGTCTAACTTAGTGTGAGTTTAGATCCTACTACTAGTTTGTCTCCCTGATTTACCTGGTACATGTATTATGGATTGGTGCACGTGCTTAGGGTTTATCCATGCTCTACTCCGATAAAAAAAATAATAGGTACTAATTCTAAAGTTACGGAGGACAGACTGAAAAATTTGTCCTCGTACCAAAAAAAAGAGAGAAGCTAAAGGCCAACGTCAATTCTCACTTCGCGACTTTGATGACTAAAGAATTATGATTTTTATTAAAAGTACACCATAATACTAATAAATATGTATAAGCAGACTTAAAAATTTTTGCTCATACAATATGGCTTAGGCCCCAATTCTCAACACCAGCCTGCTAACCAGTACATCTGTCCAAATCTCCTTCAAAACTGGAGTACAGTAATACTTTATACCCCGTCATGTACTATACTTTGTCTTATTTGGACAAATTTTGTTTTGGTCAAATACTACACTTCGTTCTCTTTCTTTTCTTGTCTTTGTCTGGTACTCCATAGGTGGGTATTGGATTCCTTGTAATTGACGTGTATGGCATGAAATGAAAGAATAATTGAAGGAAAATTCTAATTTCAACAACTATTTTGGGGGAACTCTACAGTATGATCTAAGTGGTTTCGCTTGTAGATCTAAGTGGTTTCGCTCCATCTACTGTGGGACGAAACCACTGTGTAGGTAAAAATGAGGATAATGTTATGATATGGACTGAGGCGTGCTATGGTAGCACCATCTTTAAGAACAATTATGTTCTCTTGGAGTTAGTGACTTAATCAGAAGGTTTCAACATGACGCTATATTTTCCAGGATTCAGCAATCAAATCTTTCAAACCTGCACTCGAATTGGAAGAGTATATGAGCGATCAGAATTGCTCCAAAACAGATAAGAGAATTTGCAGAAATAATTATTTAAAACCAGAGAAGGAGATAAAGTATTTTGGAAGAAGAGACCATTTTTACAACAAAGCTAATATATACATATATAGGAAATTAGTACTGCTGCCTCCCAACAACACATGAATTAAAACAAGGAGGAAGTGTCCGAATTGCTAAGAGTCTTTGAAGATGGTTCGATGGACCGGTTCCCTTAAGATCAAGTCCATGGCTGAGCCAGTGCCTCCGGGCCCTCCTTATGAGGACTTTGTCAATGGAGTGGCCAGCAGTGACGTGCTCATCAACGTAAACATGGGCATTAGAGCCCGAATTTATTTACCGAAAAATGAAGGAGTTGAAATGACGAAACTACCCACTATGCTTCATTTGTAAGCCAGGCCGATTGGTACATGTATTATAGTGTTTACACTTGGCTAGCACGATCGAAAATCGGTATACCTCCCACTCGCGCCCGAGCACCGCCTCCTGCTGCTTGTCACCATGCCTACTTGGCCCTCCTTTGGCTACAGTCCGTGGCGGATGGTATTTTTTTTTAGCTTTAATTGGTTGATGTATTCAAAGCCAAACAATCTCTTCGCCTTGTGAGCTTTTGTCATGTCTCTTAAGTGTTGGCCTTAGTTCCTTAAATCTTCTTGATCACCCTTGTCCCACTTTCTAGGAACATTAAGGGTCGTATGGTAGTATTTTTCAGTTTTTTTAATTCTTAAAATAGAAATTCATTTTTATTTTGGATTTTTTTCCATATATATAAACTATAAGTCACTTTTTTTTGTTGTTTTTTGTGTATTGCCTCAATTTCATTGTCATTTCGAAAAAAGCAAAAACGGTTTCCGAGCAAGTTTTTAATTATCGTTCTAAAAAAAATTGAAAATAGTTATCAAACACGATTTTAGATTTCTTTTCAAACAAATGAAAGCAATAACAAAATGGTTGAATTAAACTAAAGTAAAGCTCATACATGCTTTCACATCCTAATTGGATAAATTAGCTAATATGTGGGTCCACTTACACGCACGTGAGCCAAGCCCAAGCCTAGTGAACATTTGAGATTGGCTCCCAAGCCTTATTGTTGTTTATGTAGGATAGTGTCCAGTACACGCCTTAGCTAGTGTGATAAGGTTTTATATATATATATATATATATAGTGACTTACTTTGTTGCATTCTATACCGTTTTTCCAATAGGTAACTCACATGAGTCGTGGCTCAACGCTCACGTAGACTTTAAAGGCGTGTTCCTAATTGGAGACAGCTTTGGCGGTAACCTAGGGCACGAAGTGGTGGCACATGGCGCAAAGGTCGATCTGGGTCACCTGAGACTGACCGGTGCAATCCTAATCCACCACGGTTCGTCCGGTCGGAGTTGGAGCAACCCGACTTGCATTTTCAACCCCTAGACATGATAGACAAGTTCTTGGGAATGGGATTGCCGATGGGGATCACCAAGGATCACCTGATAACGTGTCTGATGGGCAGGGGCGGAGCCATAAATTTTGGTCAGGGGGGGGCCTAGGCTACACGAGGGTTCGGGGTCAGCGTCCCTGACACGATTTTTTTAGGGTATGTTTATACATAATTGACGATTTTTTGGTATTTACTTATAATATGAGTCTATTTGGTGACACATAAATATTATATGGTGTTTTTCAAAATTCTAGGGGACCTATTTCTAAAACTCATAAAATTCTTACACTAAAAGTATAATTTTGAAAATTCTAGGAGCCTTTGCTTTTGAGTTGTATATGTGTGTATATCAATATATATGTAATTGATGACACTAAATTGAATTTTGAACCCCTTTGGGGGCCTAAACATAAATTTTAATTTTAATTTTAAAAAATTCAGAAGGGACCTGGGCCCACCCTGACCCTCGATTGGCTCCGCCTCTGCGATGGGGCCACGGGCCCTGCCTATCTACGGCCTGAGGCTGTTACCTATACTTTTATGTGTTGCTGAGATGGATTTGATGAGAGACACGGGTGGAATAGTATGAGCCCAAGGGTAATAAAGACATTGAGCTTCTGGTGAGCTATGGAGTGCGTCATAGTTTCTAACTTTCTATCTTTACAAGATTGCAGTTGATATGGACCCAAACACTTCTGAAGAAACTGAGAAATTGATTGAAAGAATCACAGAATTCATCAACAAGCATTGATTTGGTTTCTAGCCTCTAGGCTCTTCACATGACATATATTTGCATGGTCTAAGTGCAATTTTCAAAGAGAAATATAATTGGCTATTAGTCTATTACTTAAGTTGAAGTGATGAGATTAGCTACCTTGTCTTTTTCTTTGTGTATTTGTAATTGCTCTTTTGGTTTTGAAGTTAAAATGGACAAGCTTGTAATTGAATTGGGTGTCGCATTGAGATAGAAGTAGAAGTCGTAATCACAAATTCTGTTTCCTCATCACATTTTGGCTGAAGCACATCTAGACCTACTTTAACCCAAACGTGTTGTTAGAATTTAATTTAAAGTGTTTTCTAAAATTAATCCAAACATATTAATATATGTATTGCAAATTTTGGAAGCAGGTTAATTTAGTCCCAAATGTATCTTTAAAAAGTGATTTCAAAGTCTCCTTTGCTAGAAAGGTTGTTAAAGAGTAGTTGAAAAAGAATAAAGATACAAGACCAATACAGTGAGCAAGGAATGGGTCAAAAAAAAAAGTAACTTCCTATCATGCAAAAGCAATGTGGCATGGACAAAATATCACTGGAGTTCTTCCCTTGCTGGCGTATTGTTCCCCAATAAAAGTTTGGTAACTGTTTAAAAAGAGAATTGTATGGTCTTAAACTATAAGATGTGGTGCCGATCAATAGCTAGGGACTGTCATGAGTTAAGAACTTTCATTAAAAAATAGTAGGTATGAGTTTTTCTGTAATAGTGGCAAATTATTACTGGACAACAGTACAACTTGCACTTGAAGACCATATAGTTGGACGAATCGTATTTAGAGTTTGACGTGGGTTCGAATCTTACTGTTCACCCATCTCTCTGACTTACCTAGTGAGCGTGTTGTGTGGTATGTGCAAGTGCCTGGGGTATGCCCCTATTCTACTTCGATAAAACCGGCAATAAGTAAACCGTTCAAACTACTGACAGAGGTCCTAAAGTCGCAGAGGCCAGATAGATTGGGGGATTTGTCTACGTCAACACCCCAAAAAATTATCAACTCCCCAAAATAGCAAGAATGCTTTCTTTTGAATTACGCTGTACTTTTTAAATTTGAATCTCAAATTTAGTTTTCAACTACTTTAACAGTTGTGTCATGTAGATTGTATTTTTGCTCTTCCCAAAATTGCTCACCCTTTGCTCACCCTCCTCTCACATTAGCTAATGCAGTGGAGTCTAGTACTTTACACCATTAATTAATTCTCATTTAATATTGGACCCCACTGTATTAACCAATGAGAGAGGAGGGTGAGCAAAGAGTGAGCAATTTTAGAGTGAGCAAAAATATATTTGTACCATAGAATGTAACAGTGATTGGCGATTCTGCATGCCACCACATGTGGTACAACTAAATCAACAAACTTTTGTTTTGCTCTCTTTTTTTCCTTTTTTTTTTCTCTTTCAAGTAAAGTAAAGAAAAAAATTATTGCCAAAATTTATCCAATTTTAATCAGTTTTTTCTTGGTAATTAGTATGCATTTTTGTACTGTAATATATTTTAAATTAAATTGCACGGAAGCTACAATATTATGATAACTATTGCTTGGAAATTAGCTTCATTGAGTCGATATATATAATCACCAAACTCCTACCAAAATATTGTTCCTGATTAAATTTTTTTTTTAATTTTACAAAAGTAAGAAAAAACTAGAAAAAGAAAGCGTTAATATAGCGCACAATCAGTTTATTTATAAAAAAAAAAAAAAGTATAATGCACAGCCATATGTAATGTCTTATTGTCTGTTTAAAAATGCTTAAAAGGGGGTTAAATTCATTCATGTTCTTCATGTTTCTTATTTGATTTTTTCTAAAAACCAACATCTTATTGGTTCGTTAGAAAACTAGTTTTAAGAGTTCTAATAGAGCAGGCACAAACTCCTGTAGGATTGAATAATATATATCAAACACTTTTAGTTACAATTTTATAATTAGTAGTAACAAAATCACAAAGTGTTGTAACTGCTCAGATGTACGCATCATATTGTGGTAAAAGAATTTTTTTAATTTTTGTATCAATATTTGCATTAGTTTGAGTATATCATCTATAGGGGTGAAATCGGTTCGGTTCGGTCGGTTTTGAGGGGGGTTTTTCACCGATTGATCGGTTTTTTTTTTTTCGATTTTAGGCTTATTTTCGGTTCGGTTTTCGATTTTACACTGCACCTACCTCATGAAAACCGACCGAACCGATCGGTTCGGTTCGATGGTTCGATTTATTCGGTTTTGCTTTCACCCCTAATCATCTACACAAGAAATATGTATTAACAGATCCACAAAAAAAAAAAAAAAGTAGAAGAAGAAGAAGAAGATCAGAATTAAACTCTTTAGATCGATTAGGTACAGGGAAGAAAAAACATCAAAATGTTGTAAAATGTGTCCACGTTAATGAATGTCCATAATTTTCAAAGGTCTATCATTGCATTTTTTAAAGGCCTACCTCCAAGGTTTGCCATGCTTGTCGAGCATTAAAAGCTCAGTATTGTTAAAAGCCTGTAAATTAAGCTTCAGCTCAATGAAGAAACAACACGCAGATAAGAGTTAGAGATCCAGAGAAGAGAAAGAGAGAAAATGAGGAAAATATTAGTGTGTTGTAATACGCTGATAGTTCAAGTGCCTGAGATATACCGTTTCAATTCCTCAGGTAATAATACAACTTGATCCCTTTCGCAATGGACGTAGGCAAATTGCCGAACCACCTGAAATATTCGTGTCACTTTGTGTGATTGCATATTTGTGTGCTTGCATTATTAGTTTTATTACTAGTTTTATAACACGTTATCAGCACGAGTCTATACCGACTAAGTTGATCATATCAATAATATATCTATACTATGTTAACTTTATATTTCTACATAGATATGTATGAACACCTGAAGAGGTTATAATTCTCCCAAAGAGGATTTTATTGCAAACTTTCGAAGAAGTTATTATGGATAGCCCTCTAAAAGAGGCCATAAGAAAATAAATGAACTGCTTGCAAAAGTTGGTTTTATACTCTTAAAGAGTTAGTCTTCTAGGGAGACAATAAATGGACTTCTTACAGAGTTAGTATCCTGGGGAGACAATAAATGGACTTCTTGAAGAGTTAGTTTCCTAGGAGACAATAAATAGACTTCTTAAAGCAGAAGTGGGAAAATTTATCACAGATAAATTAAAAACAACTCCTAAAGAAGTTAATGAAAAAAAAGGGGAGAAGAGAAAAAACAAACACGGGTAACCAGATTCGAACCGGAGACCGCATGAATTAAAGACTTAAGGTTCTTAGTTCCTACCTCTCAGCTATCACGTGATTGTCTAACCATTATTGAATATATATATATATATATACACATATCTCTCAAAGAGATTGTAACACCCGTACCAAGAAAAGAAGATTAATTTGGTATTAATATGTGTTAATTAAAGATAATTAATGCATAAGATGATTTAAGGTGGGGTTATGAACCCACATGTGAAAATGTGTTCAAATGTGGACACAGATGAAAGTTCTGTAAAAGGCAGAACTAGTTTAAATGTAGGGTCCAACGAGGGTTTAGTTAAAATAATTTGCATTTTGATGTTATTACATGTTGATATGCATATTTGTTTTAATACTTAAAGATATTATTATGTCTTATAATTGGTAAGGGGACCATTTGAGTACCCATATGAGGGCGTATTTGAAAATAATTGATAATTCGTAAATTTAATAGCAACCTCATAATTTATGTGGGACTACGTTTGGGACCCACGTGGGACTTAGATTAAATCCATTAAGAAAATGTGGGTAGTTAATGTAATTGACATGGGGGGTTTCATAATAAAGCTAAAAAAAGATTAGGGGTGTAAATGCAATAAAGGAAAAGTTAATGACAACACATATGCTACATGCATATGTGTCTCATTCACAAAATTTACAGCAATTTAGAGAATTGGAGAGCTCCCAAGTCGGTGACGGATTTCTCGACGACGTTTCTTATAGCTCCTTCGCCGTCCGACGCCGGATTTACGATCCGAGACCATTTTTGGACTAATAGAGGTAAGAGGATCAAATGCACATAATTTGTTTTCAGTTTCGATAACATTTTTCCAGCGACCATTCTTGATAGGCGATGTTTGATATGTAAACTATGTAGGATTGATCCTAGAGCAAGAGTTGGGTTGAATCTAGCTTAAAATTAGATTCTAGGAGCTTAAATTGCGTATAAATCGAAGAGGCGAGTGTTCTAATCCCAAAATTGGGTGTTTAGTTATGTTACTGTGATAATTGTTGTTCATAGTTGCTTAATTCATGCTTATGTATATATGTGTTGATGAATTTGGGCTAAAATCATGTTAGTAATGTGAAATTGTTATACTTATATACAAAGTTGCTTATATGCTTTTATGGATCAAAGGGAAGTCAAGTAGTGGTCACCATTTATAGGTCCCATATGTAAGGGACAGGAAGTCCTCAATGATTAGGACGTGGTGACGACCACAATTAAATGTCGGTGATGCCTTTGAGGTCACAAGAGAGTGTGTGTTGCACTATATGCGCCAAAAGTGAGAAAGATCCAGGGAGAGAAGGACCCGAGGGTGGTGACTGGAGTTGCTTGACTTTTCGGAGATCAAATTATTGTTGTTCATAATGATTGTTGCATTTGCATATTAAACATTCCAATAACATGATTAGTTCTCTCACTAAGCGAAAGCTTAAAAGATAATATATTTTCTGTTGTGGTTATTGAATAACCATCACAGGTACGGCCCAGGAAGACGAGAGGAAATGAGTCGCACGACGGGTTGGGCATGTGTTTGTGAGGAGTGTTGATATGTACATATGTATGGATGTTTTGAAGTTAAGTTGTAGCTTTGTGCTTTAAAAGTGTAAACAACTTATATTTTGATGGTGTTGAATCAACTAAGGTTTGGGAGGTTGTTTTGTAATATGTCAAGTTGTTTATTGTGGTCATATGCCTAGTGTTGTGAATTGTAGTTGGTACTTCACAAGTGATGCATGTTGGAAGAATTTGAGTGAATTAGATAGTTTTTTAATGTAGTCAAACTTGACTTCTCCTCATGTTGAATGGTCAAGTAAGTATTGGGAGTAATGTGATGCAAGTTGATGTTCAAGTGAAAGGGTTAATGAATTTGAATGTTAAAACAACTTTCAAATGAGATGATGTGCATGTTTGAATGTTGAAGGAACTTGGTTTCATGTTTAAAGATGGAATTTATTTGAGGGTTTGAGCTTACTTTGGCAAGAGCAATTCCTTTTCCTTACTAGTTTTGTAAGTTTGAAGTTTCTATGACAAATCCTTGATTTGAGTGTACTTAGATTGTGTTTCTAAATGTTTTGGGAAGACTTAAGTATGTTGTGGATATGTTTATGGATGTTTGGGAGGTGTTCCCAAGAGTTTTCATGATGATTGGAACCAATTTTGGAGCTCGAGAAATGTTTTGAACTGTTTTAGCAGGGTTTTAGCAGCAGAAAAACTCATCTGCAGGAACCGGATCGATCCGGGTTTGGTGCGGATCGATCCGGAGCTTCTGGAGGGGCAGAAAAATCCAATCTACCAAAACCAGATCAATATCCGATTTTGGAGCGGATTGATCCACTGGTCTAGGTTTAGCCCGACGGCTTTTACGAAAACAAGCATAACTCTCTCTAGAAAATTTGGATTCGCACGCCGTTTTTTGCATTGGAACTGTGACTCAAAGACCTATCTTTTGGTATAAAATTGTCTATACTTTATTAATGACTATTTTACCCTTGGAGCTGTTTAATGAGGTCTAATACATGTTTTTCTTAGTGAATTAAGGGTGTTTTGACGTGTGGGCTTATTACACATGTCCCAACTCACCCGAGGCGGGTTGGGGGTGTGACAGAGATGGTGAATAAATCTGTGAAACAGGTAATGAAAAATAAAATTTACAAAACAATCGTGGATAGCCAGGTTCAAACCTGGGACTCAAGGTTTAAACTCCTCAGTCTCCAACACTCTGCTACCACATGATTGAGTAACTTTTATTCAAGTTTGTATATACATATATGCACGCGCATATTATACCCAGCTTCTATACAACCTAAGCTTTATAGTTTATACTTATAACTATAGACAGGTACGAGCTTCTCAAAGGTAAAATGTATAACAGATTTAGATATCCATATATAATAAATTTCACACTCCTTATCTCTTATAGCAGTGCTTTGTTTATTTTATTTATCTAACCCTAAATGATAATTTATCTTTCTTATATCCTTAGAATTCTGAAATATGGCAAACCTTCAATCTCTTAAATTTGTTGCCCTTGATATTTCTGGCAATAATTATTTATTTTCGGCCAAAGACATGAAGACTTATTTAAAATATGAAAATCTTGGAAAAACAATTGATGAGGTAAACGATGCATCCCCATGGGAACATGCTCAAGCCATGGTTATCATTTGACACCATTTACATGAAGAGCTGAAATATGAATATCTTATAGTAGACGACCCTTCAGTGCTCTAGAAAATTTGAAAGAAAGGTATGACCATCAAAAAGATGTAATTCTTCCTTAAGCAAGATATGACTGGATAGATATGAGGATTCGGGATTTCAAAATAGTTTTTGAATATAACTCCGCACTATTTAAAATTACTTATGTTTTTGAATTATGTGGAGAAAAGATTATTGATGAAGAAAAATTAGAAAAAAAAAACTTATTTTACGTTCCCTGCCTCGAATATGCTCCTGCAGCAACAGTATGGAGAGCGCATATTTAAAAACTATTCAGAATTGATATCTTGTCTCCTTGTGGCTGAACAAAATAATGATTTGCTGATGAAAAATCATCAGTTACATCCAATTGGTTCCAATCCATTGCCTGAAGCCAATGAAACTACATTCCCTGAAGTGAATGTAAACGTACCTCATAGACAGAGATGTGGACGTGGAGGTAGATATAGAAACAGCCATGGACGAGGTCATGGAAGGAATTACAAATGGAACTGTAGTGGTCATAACCATAAAAATGCAACACTGTACCACCAAAAGTGGAACATAAATAAAAGAGGAAAAGGTATTCAAAGGCCTCCCAAGAGAGACGATGAACTCTGTTATCGGTGTGGCAAGACAGGGCACTGGGCGCGTAAATGTGATACGCCAAATTGGTCAATCGCTATTAAGCCTCCATAAAGGGAAAGGGCAAGGAGATAGAGAGCCATTTTGCTGCCTATGATGGTCCAGTGGATATAACCCATTTGGATATGACCGATTTCTTCGCAGATACTGATAGAAAAATTGATCACTTGATTGGTGATGGAAACGTCTAAAAATAAATAATGTTATGTGTTTCTACTATAATTCTATATTGTATTTTGTATGTTGGTATTATGTTGTATTGCGGTTAGGGGTGGGCACGAGCCAAGTCGAGCTTGCTCACCTCGCGAGCTTGCTCACGAGCTCAAATGAGCCGAGCTTTCTCTTGATCGCCCTTTAAAACTATATAGTTTAGTGATAAATCAGTCATTTATCAAGCCTATTTACGAGGTTTGTCATATTTTCTCTATAATTATATAGTTTTATAATAAATGTATATATAAAAATCACTATACAAGCTCTTTATCAAAACTATTAATGAGCTTTTTCATGAGTTTACTCGCGAGCTTTATTGAGCTGAGCCTTTATCGAGCCGAGCTTCGAGTCCTTGTTGAGCGGCTCTGTTCGTTGTCCATCCCTAATAATTTGCGGTGTACGATGATCTTCTTATGATGAATAAAATGTTTTCTTAGTACTTATGAATCTTATTATTTGATAGATTTCAAAGATAACAGTGAAGATATATGCCTAGTTGATAGTGCAACTACACACACATTTCTTTGAGACAATAAATATTTCTTGAACTTAAAACTAGCTGAAGCAAATGTGAACACAATATCGGGCACAACAAATCTTATTGAAGGTTCTAGAAGGGCTAGCATTATTTTGTCAAAGGAAACAATAATTCATTCCAATAATGCTTTATACTCTAGCAAATCCAAAAGAAATTTGCTTAGTGTCAGAGATATCCACTTAAATGGATACCACATTGAGACCATTACTGAGAATAGTGTAGAATATCTTTGTATTATCTCTCTTGTTTCAAATAAGAAACAGATCTTAGAGAAACTCCCTGCTCAAGCTTCTGGGTTATATCAAATGACGATTAGAGCAATTGAATCAAATGCTGTGATAAGCCAGAAGATGTCAGATCCAAAAACTTTTGGACTTTAGCATGATCGAAACATAAGGAGTGGACCCCCCCGAGGCAGCGTGTCCACACTTGGTTTGAACTTGAGGTTTTTGATTTTTTTTAATTATTTTTTTTCAGTACTCTTAAACAAGGCCTAAGAATTTACCTTTCTTTCACTTGATTGGAGAAATTTTTAAGTACTCCCAAGGTAGCACGTGGATATTGACGTTTTACATTTGCAGCCAACACAAGTGGACTATTTGAATAAGACCCATGCCTTGAGAACTGCAAATAATGAATCCTTCACATGCAGGTGTGGGTCCTAGTCAGATATTTTACTCCCACTAGCGGCAGTGCCACATCAGAATGCCATGTGGTACCTGGGACGTATTTTGGCATTTTTAGTTTTGTTACTTTTCATCGAAAATATCACCTAGAAAAGGGGCACAATAATAAATTTATTATCCCCATCACCTCCCTCCCTCAACCACGTCTGACAAAGAATGTCAATTGTAATAATTAGATATACGAGATCTCTCTGTATTTAGATCATAAGACATAAGAGGTTAATCTTGAGCCATTCAAGGGCGGAGCTAGCCTTTGTCAGAGCCAGCTGTAGTCCACACCAAATTTTGAATTTTTGTTTTATAGGTAATATTTTGGTCTAACTATAATTCAGTCCACGCTATATATATTTGGCCTAACATTTTTTCTTCTCACTTCTTAGTAATTAGTCCAACCCAAATTTTGAAGGAAAAGAAGCTATATGTTATAGGGAGAGGATCTTAAGTGCACAGGGTAGAGTACACTGACCTAGTGCATTGGCCTTTAAGCCTAAAAAACCTGCGGATCAGCGAGGCGGTAGAACGGGGCGCAGGTCAGCGGGGCAGCCCAATTTTATAATCTAGTCTACTCTAAATATTTGGCCAACGTTTTTCTTTATAAATATTAAATGTAACTTTTGCAACATATTTTTCTCTCACATCTTACTTTAGTCCAACCGAAATTGTTTTACCATCTGTCTAAACTTTACAAATTACAATCAATCCTTATTATCGAAAAAATAATGATACTATGCACATAAGAGCGAAACTTCAACGGAATGAGATAAGAAGATTACACGCACAATCATCTCGACTCTCAAAACAGTTAGAGTACGTCACATAGCAAAATCATAATATTTCTAATGCGAAATTTAAAAAACTTGTAGATTCCAAAGAAAAGGGGATGCTGCCCCCTAGCTAAGGGCTTGTCACTATTTGCATTTTTAGCCCACCTCGATACAAAATCATGAGTTCGTCTAGCATTTAATAGCGTGAATCGTACCAAAATAGTAAGTAGCCCATCTAGAAAATCCAAAAAGTTTTTGGGTAAATTGTATAGACACGTCCTCATGTATTGTACTTTTTCACTAATATCCCATAAATTAAAAAAGCTCAACAAATTGACCCTTTAACTATTTGTTAGTAAAGGGGGTTGGTTTGAATTTAGGAGAAAAATGATAGTTTATTTATTTATTTATTTTAGAGAAAGGAGAAAAATAATAGTTGAAGGAGTTAGTTTGTTGAATTTTTAGTGTAGGGTGTGCTAACAAAAATAGTAATGCATGAGGGGGGTGTCTATACAATTTACCCAAAGTTTTTTAGAGTGCCGTTATGGAAGCTTCTCTAGCCGGTCACTCTCTCTCTCTCTCTCTCTCTCTGAACTCTTCAAACATTTACGAGGGATTATAGAAGGGCCACTGAACTCTTCAAACCTCCTAGGTAAGCCTTAATCTCTCTCTCTCTCTCTCTCTCTCTCTCTCTCTCTCTTGACTATGCTTTGGCTGTGTGATCCCTAATTTCTTGGCTACTGTGAAGTATATAGTTCTTAGACTGTAATAATTTCTTTACTATTTGCTCTGTTTATAGCTTGTATGGTTTTTGGTTTCTGTTCCCAATTGTGTTTTATATTCGATTTTTTGTAATGCACTCTTTGTGTTTGTGAAATGGCCCTATAGAAGTATTTAGAATTGAACCGCTTTGTTTCTTAGGCCTTGTTTGTTTGGATTGTTATTGGTTTCCCAACAATATGCCCATAAAAATATCTTGGAATCCAATTCTGTTTATTGATACTTCATTCTAAGTTCTAACACTTGAAGAGGGTTTTCATTGTTTTCTTTCTTGGGAAATTTTTATTTTTATTTATTTATTTTTTTTAAAATTTTAGTTTTAGAAAAGTTAAATAGAAGACTGAACTTAGCAAGTTAGCATTCGAATTAACTCCATTAGCTGCATGTGAATATGGGGTAGTTTGAACTGCAAGTTTCTGTAGGAACATGGGAGATTAAGATGTTAATTAAATGGCACCCTTTTTAATCTTCAACAACTAAGCTTGTTTGGTAGTTGTTTTTGTTTTCTTTTTTCATTATTGCTAAAATTGGTTTCTATGTTTTACTTCTTTTGGAAGAGTTCATTTATGGGATGGGTCTTTGTATATATATATATATATATGTGTGTGTGTGTGTGTGTATATGTATACATATATATATATATACACACTAGTATAAGCTGTGCCTAAAGGTACTGCAGAACAATTATAATCATGTCCTCAGCCAATATCTAACTCCACGTGCCTTCGGCACTTGATAACTTTGTGTCACTTCCTATTAATTTATGACAACACATTCTCATAACATAATAGATAAAGTTTTAGAATGTCCCACATCGCCCATTTATGCCCCCTATGTGTGGTTTATAAGGCTTTAGTTTCCCTCTCCTCAACACCTGGGTTTTAAGGAGTTGAATGGGCTGGGCCTTACAAGTGGTATCAGAGCTTGGTTGGGCTTGTCTTCCGGCATGCCGACTATCCGGTTGCTTGGTTGGGCTTGTCTTCCAGCGTGCCGAGTGTTCGATTGCTGTGGTCTAGGGGGTGGGTGTGTCGGAATGTCCCACATCGCCCGTTTATGCCCCCTCTGTGCGGTTTATAAGGCTTTAGTTCCCCTCTCCTTAACACCTGGATTTTACGGAGTTGAATGGGCTGGGCCTTCCAAGATAAAGTAGTGGGTTTATTTGAAAATTTAGGAAAGGGGAGTGAACATGACACGATTGATTGTAGACATGGTTGTCAGAATCTTACAATTCATGAGTCGATTCATACAAGTTGCTTTGAGTTTCATATAGCCATATACGATTCATGATTCAATAAAATTCTCAATTATAAATTTGAACTTTGATGTTTTAAATGAAAAACATTCACTATTTTGAGCCTATGATATCTCATGAAACTTGTGTTAAATTGTTATTTTACTCATTCTAAGCATTTTTATATATACAATATATATTATTTATTTCTTACAAACTGTGAATCGTACGATTTGGGATTCGTAAGTTTTGCAAACTTCATGATTCGATTCTTGACTTGACGACAATGAGAAATAATTAAAAACTTTAACTTTTTATTGTCCCCGATTGGTATCCTACATTTTAAAATCTGCAATGCTTCTGTATCCGTATTCGTGTCATATCCGTGTCCCATGTGTGTCTGTATCCGTGCTACGTAGCTTACGACTTCCATCGCCAACTCTCTTTCATAACTCATCAATTTGATTTTATGGGAGGAATGTACATGTACTCCAGTTCGGTTCTTTGCGATTTTGTTCATGCAGAGATCTGGAAGTGGGTGGTTTGAAACCTTATTGAACAGTCACCCCAATGTCAGTTCAAATGGGAAAATATTTTCTGTGAAACTAAGGAGAAGCAAATTTTCAACTATTGAAAGAACTTTTGATCTTGTATATAGCTTAGAGTAGATTAGTAGTGCTGCAAAAAAGGAGTGCGTAGCGGCAGTTGGATTTAAGTGGATGCGGAAGCAGGTTTGAGTAGCTCTCTATTCTCTCTCTCTCTCTCTGGTAAATCTCCCTTCGCTTAAATCATGTCACTGTTTTTGAATTTTTTTTAGCCACTTTATCTATTTGTTTTATATGCCATTCATCGGGGTAGTCACTTAGTAGTAGCAGGGTAATCCTTGGCTTATTCTGTAAAACATAAATATAAATCAATTGTCTAAACATCTATGACCTTAAATTCACTCAAAAACTTTTAAGTCCTCCCTAGTGCAGGAGTTCTCTACTTGTACGACTTTTCTTTTCATGTTCTGGTTCCCTCCTATCTCATTCTTTTAAGCTTTTTGTCTCAAATGCATTGCAGAATTACTAAAAGGCCTTCTGGTTTGCTTTTGTATTTGGTTTCTTGTGCCCTATGACCTAGTATACATATTGATTTCACATGCTTTTGTACGGAATTGGATATTTTGAATCAAACTCAATTTCATTGACGCTTTGTATACTTAAATGCAATTGTCTATTTAGGGTGATGTGTTTATATCTGAGAACTACAAATTGGTTAGTAGGTATGTTTTCTACTCGTATGCTTAAATATTATGATATATATATATATATCGAGTAAAATAAGGTTGTCCCTTCATTTTTTTTTTTTAATTTTTGTGGGGAAAAGTTGGTTTGTTTTGGCTAAATGACATTGGAATTCTGTCTTAAGATATATTCTCTTTCGGGTAATGTTTGACTTAAAACATCAAAACAATGAGAAATAGCTTCTAACACCATTGTGCTAGAATACAGTTGCCTTTGTGAATAATATGCATATTAATAAGATTGTGAATTTGTCTTGTTAAGCTCGGTTTAATCTGATTAAAGATAGAGCAAGCCATATGTCATGTTTAACAGCGCGTTAATTTTTTTTTATAATTTTATGAGGATATTGTATGAAAGGATTCTTTATCATTCTCGACGTTGAATACGTATCAAGAGGGTCTTCCTTAGTTCCTACTTAGAGCTGAGCGGCCGATATTCAGTGGTTCACAAGTGAGATCTCCGATACTTTTGTTAAGTGAATGCATGTAATGTGTTAAAACTTCAAGACTGCGAATAAATTATTGATTAGTTATTTTCTTTTTGTATTCTAGGTTTCTTGTTCATTCTTTTACATACAAGTAGTAGTTTCTTCTTCTTCTTCTTTTTTGGTTAATGCTGCATCGGATTATCATTGACAAGCATCAAATTATTTTAATTGGAGGGGGGTATCTTTGATATTTGTCCTCCGAAGAAATCTTTTGTGTAGGCTTGTATCTGTGCTGGCCAAATCTTATGAGTTATGCAAAGCTGATCAATGGTACCCACAAGTCTTATGTCCAATACTCCATACAAGGGACGAGGTTGGTCTCTCTCTCTCTCTCTCTCTCTCTCTCTCTCTCTCTCTCTCTCTCTCTCTCTCTCCGTACTTTCTATATTCACACACGTATATATTTGTTTGTCTGTGTTTGTGCACCGGTGTTAAAAGGCAGCCATCTAATTAATATTCACTATTCAGCTTCTTATACATGAATCGTATTATCTATACTCTGGTGTGGTGCCTGAAATTGCTCATTGAATGGTTACCTTTCATACTATCATTCTAAGAATCATTGCCAGGGATCATCCGATTGCTACACAATTGTTTGTCTTTGTATGCAAGCTTAACGAAAAACAGAATATAGGGGCTGGACTGTGGCGTGGTCTATAAGGTCAGTTGTTTATCTTTGTATGCAAGCTTAACGAAAAACAGAATATAGGGGCTGGACTGTGGCGTGGTCTATAAGGTTTGTGCTTGGCTTGTCCTCTCTGCCTGAGGTAAGGCCAGGTCGAGCTATGGCCAACATACAATCTGTTACTATAGAGTACTGGCCATGCACGAGGCAGATCAGCTCCCCGAGTCACTAGCCCCGATGCTAGCCCGACCAAATGCTAGCCCCAATGTAGCACGGATACGGACACATGACACGGACACGATACAACACGGAGACGGCGAAACGGTAAATTCCAAAAATATAGGATACGTAGACGGCTAGAATACTTCGAATAAAAAAATATTGTTTGAATATTATTTAATTTTAAGTAAAATAAAATAAAAAAATTAGAAGGGAGGCTTAAACATCAACATTATATTACATATCCATCCCAAAAAAAAAAACCCTAAACTCAACACACTTTTTGACTCATGTAATAACTAATAAATAAAGAGTATAGACAAAACAAGATTTAAAAAGAAAGAGTCTAACAGGCTAGGGCTTATATGATATTATGATATACGTACTTATATATCATTTTATTTTCTCAATATTTTGTTTGTACCCCCCCCTAGAAACACTTATTTTAAAAAGATCATCATTCCTCAAACCCAAAGTAATAATAATAATAAAATAGGACCACTAGGCCAAAAGTGTCTCAGAAGTGTCCCCTAAGAAACACTTATTTTAAAAGATCATCATTCCTCAAAAACCCAACAAAAAAAAAAAAGAAAAGAAAAAAGTGCTTCCCCTGAGGGAGAAGCATGGATGACACCCTTCCCTGTAACAGAAGAAAAAGTGCCATCTGCAATACGAACTTTGTCTTGACCTAAATGAGGAGTGTATATAGAAAACAAATCGGAAGAGCTAGACATGTGATCCCCCTGAGTCAATTATCCAAGGGAAAGACAAATGTGATAAACATGCTCTGGCAGAAGTTACTAAGTTACCTGTCTGTGCAAATGAAGAGGAGGCACCTGTAGATGCAGAAGTAGAGGCAGATGCAGCAGAAGTACGACGGTTCATCAGATTCCGCAGAGCCTCCTCCACCTAGAGGCAGTGAACATAGGTGGTGAAGCAGCAGGAAGAGACTGATCAATTGGGACTGGAGCTGTATGATCAACCGTTGAGGCAGCATGTGCAGTGCGGCCATTAAACCGTCCTCTACGACCCCTAGAAGAGCCAGAACGTCCCCCGCGACCCCCTTGGGGATAGCCATGAAGCTTATAGCATGTCTCCCTGGTGTGAAACTTGGTATGACAATAGTCACGAAATTGCTTAGATTTATCTGAAGTACCATACTTGGTAGAGGTGTCTCGACCACGGTTTCCATCCTTCTGAGGAATGGAAGTGAGAGCAGATTGTTCGGCAGAAACAGGTGGAAGCATAGCAGAACGACGACTTTCCTCGTTCTGTACATAGGCAAAGGCCTCTTGAAGAGAAGGTAATGGCTCCATTCCCAGAACCCGACTACGAACTGGATCCAAATCAGGGTGAAATCCCTCTAGGAACTTAAAAATCCTTTCCTCAGCGATAAGTTTATGATAGGCCACTGAATCAGCAGGACAAACAGGCTTGAAGTCCAACAGTGGTCCAAACGTTTCCAACTTGTGGATAAAGATGTGAAGTATTGAAGGACACTCTTCTCCCCCTGCTCAGATCGACCAATTGACCTCCGTAATTCAAAAATCTGCGCTGAATTACCCTTATGCGAATAAGTTTGGACCATGGTCTCCCAAATATCTTAAGCAGTTGCCATGTCCAAGAAGCCCTCGGCAATCTCCGGAATCATAGAGTGGCAAAGCCAAGTCATGACAGTGGAATTTTCCATCTCCCATTTGTCATATGAGGCATCCTCGATGGCAGGTGCTTGAATTTTCCCATTGATATACCTCATCTCCCCTCTTCCCTTTAGGGACATAATCACAGATCCAGACCATGCGACGTAATTTTGGCCATTGAAAAGGGATGTAGCAAGCTTGACGTTCGAGCTATCGTTGGATGTAACAATCAGACGTTCATCCTTAAGCAATTGTGTATTCACGGTGGATTTATCTCCATCTGTCATCATGAATCAACACAAAAAACGATACCCGCAACGAAGACTGTAGGAGGAAGAGGAACAGAAACCACTGGCGGAGCACAAAGAAAGAAATCAGAAAACCATGGAGAATGCCGTTGTGTCAATCATCTAATAACAGTCCATAAATGGACTAGAAAGTAACCGGTAGAGAGTAAACGTCAATCAGAACAACAAAAAAGGTGAGAAATCTGGGTAGGGGTTGTCGGCTGAGGATTTACAACAGCATGAGAGCTGCGACTGGTCAAGGGGATGCTGGTAGGGGCTGCGGCTGAGGAAGGGTGGACTGGTAGGGCTGCGGCTGGGTAGGGTGGGCTGGCAGAGGCTGCGGCTATGTGGGGAGGGCCATGGGGGGCTTCGGTTGAGGCTGGGAAAGATGGGTTAGGGCTGCGGCTGGGTGATGATGGTGTGTGGAGGTTGTGGCTAGGTGGAAAGGGCCATGGGGGGCTGCGGCTGAGGCTGAGAAAGGTGGGTTAAGGCTGCGGCAGTGTGGTGGTGGTGTGTGGAGGCTGCGGCGTATGTGGTGGTGGCCGGGAGTTGAGGCTAGGGTTGGTGTTTTGGCTCTGATACCATGTTAACAATTAGATTATGCCATACTTAGGGTTGACAATAAGTCATACCCCATATATATTATTCAGTAAAGAAAAGAAATAATAATTACATTAGAGCCCTTATACTATAATAAAAATAAAACTAAACTCATTTATCTAACAGTTATGATCATATATTTCTTGTGTAAATTGTTTTCATGAATAATATGTGTAGAAAAGCTATGACAATACTGCAATGTCGCGAGGCACGGTGTGTACATTCCCGTATCATAGATGGTGTTATATCTTTGAAAATCCACCGGTCACTTTCTCGACAAATGACAGTGGAGTGGGCCCTTCAAACGTTGCTAACTCATCTGGAAATGAAGCGAGGAACAACATGGAGGAAATTCTTCGGAGGTTGAAGCGTCAAACGCACATCTGTTGTGTTAAAGGGCCATAGAGGGTTATCCAGTAGCCTCGGTGTCATCATTTTGTTTACTAAGAAGTTTGTAGTTGTTGAGTTTCATTAGTTATAAATGTTTTATTTATTTTATGATTAGTATAGGGACTTGTGTGTAATTACTTGTTCTCTTGTTATTATAAATAAAGAGGTCTCACAGTTGTCAGATTAAGCCTTCAATAATATTGTGTAATGTTATTCAACATGGTATCAGAGCCTTCCTAAATTAGGGTTCTGTCACCACCACCAGCCGCCTACCATCACCACCATCAGCCGCCACCGTAACCCTAACCCTAACCCTAACCCTAGCCGACCCAACGAGAGTTTCATCGCAAAGTTACTGTTCATCGCGAAGTTACTGTTCATCGCAACACTATTCATCGCAGCACTGTTCATCGCACCATTGTTCATCGGGTTACTGTTCTGTCACGACCCATCCCGCTACGGGCGGAAATAGGACACGTGGCACGCCACCGAGGCTCATCCAATTCATTCTATATAACTCTAGCAGCGGAAAAGAAACTTAAAGAAACTCTTTAAAACATAGTTCATTTTGGAAGAAAAACAAAACATTGAACTATGTGTCCGTAAAATCCGTATCAATTTGAAAAGTTAATTATATTTCAAATTAACTATAAAAGTGTTATTAGGGACCCCAAATGTACCCTAAAAGCAAAATAGAACAGTTCAATATTTTCCAAAAAAGATACTTCCTTTGTAAAAACACTATTCACGGGCAGCCCACTTTTGCCTATTTTTATTTTTTTGAAAACGTCGCAATTACGACAAAACTCAACATACAAATTCCCAATCGTTCTGAAACTTTACCAAAGGTATATAAACATATTAGACAGCATGTCTAAGCTTTGAAAACATTAACGGAACTCGTTTGGATCAAATCTCTTAAGTGCTACAACAAATTCATAAAACATGAAATTCAACGTGTTAAACATCAAAACGCGAACTCAAGAGTTCCAAGTCACTTCCAACCAACTTAAAAAGGTTTTCAAAAGAATATTACATCAACTCAATAATAATAATCCAGAGCTTCTATGATTCGGTTACAAAAATCTATACCCCAATTCCTCCGAATGATCACAACGGCCTCATCCCTCGCATTCCATCTTTCCTTTCTTCATACCTGCAATGGAGTAAATCTCCATTGCTCAGCTATATGCTGAGTGTACAATTCTAAACATATGCATATGGGCAATTCATGCTTTAAACATCAAAACACCTCAAATTAGTCTCTAGGGTGAGTGGTACGCTTTCATCCGGTAATGAAATCGATGTCGTGGAAGGCACACCTCTTCCACGCACCCCGTACACTGGTTGGGCCTTCCTCCATACCAGGTACCGTGTCCTGGTTGGGCCTTCCTCCATACCAGACACCACACAATCAATGTTACAACCCTCAAACTTCGAGGAGTTTACCCCGGGATGAAATTGCACCAAACTCCCCTTTGACCCAAGTAGACACATAACATGCTCACATAGACAGTTATACATGCTTTTCTAACATTTTCGCGTGCATAATTAACAGGCCTAATTAATACATGAATTTTGCCTGGATTGTAATTTCATACATAATATCCAAAGCATCCAAAATTGTGCATATAACACAAGTTCGGAATTCATACCTCGAGCAATCGTCCCATAACTTTGAGGAAAGCACTAGTAGCCCGATTAAACGTCAGATCTCCGATTAGGAGTGATTCCTACAAGTATTTACATGATTTTCCCAAATTTCCATAAATTAGATTTTCAGAAAAACTTAGCCAAACGAGGCCTAAGTGGTATAAAAATGTAGCTCTTATCTCGAGGAGCTCGAATATGAAATTTGGTTCAAAGCTGACAGACGAACGGTCACCGTTTGTTGTCGGGAAGATCGTAGGATCAAATCTCATTTCTCTCTCCTCTCTCTAGATATTTTGGAAGTTGTGGATAATAATGAAATCTCTTCCACTACTATTTATAGTAGGGGTGTTCACGGTCGGTTCTCGGTCGGTTTTTCTCGGTTTTTCCACATAAAAAAACCGACCAATAGCCTCGGTTCGGTCGGTTCGGTCGGGGTTTTGGGGTGTTTCGGTCGGTCGGTTCGGTTTTCTTCTTGAACTCTAAGTTTGAAAACCGACCGAATGCCCTCGGTTTTGGTCGGTTCGGTCGGTCGGTTTCGGTCTCGGTTTTTCTTGTACACCCCTAATTTATAGGCACAACTCTCGGGAATTACACTTAACTCCCCACGAGTTTTCAAAACTTCTAATCAAGTTCTGAAACGTCGCACACGTCCATTTTATAACTTTACGAGTGAAAACTAAAATTTATAAAAGTTTTCGACTATGTTCCGTTTGGGTCCAAAAATCACGTTCTGAAACTAATTTCATGAAATCTCTAGACCACCTACCTTTTATGCTACGCATCACTCACGTTCTCACCACAATATTCACAATGATCTAAGATAGGATCAAACTACCAGAAATTATACAAAACAGGTATAATTACTATTCATGAAAATCAGGTAAAGTCAAATAACATTTAAAATCACATAAATCTCATTTACTCATGTCAATCCCTCATTGATTATCAAATCTCTGTGTCCTCGATTGACACTCACCGTTGACCCACGTCAACCACATCCACAATTATTAATCAACATTAATAATTCACAATAAATCAATTTTGTATTTTAAAATAAATAGATTTCCCGGGACGGGTGTGACAACTGTCCCCTCCAAAAAGGAAGTTTGTCCCCAAACTTAAGTCACCAAGACTTCACACAAGTACTTCAAACATTTGCCTCATACACAAACCAATCACTTTACTGAGAAGTCACAGTCTCACGAGGAAAATAAATCCTCAGGCTCTTAAGGAAAATAAATTCTCAGAGCCTCCGTCTCAATCCGATAGAAGATTCAACCGAATTCTAGCAATTCATCGAAGCATCCCGATAAATAAGAACATCAATACCTGAGTAGAACTTACTCAATAGTCAAATTTGACATTAAATCACATCACGACGTCACAACGTCCACTCACATATCCATTCATCGTACTTATCACATATATTTTTCGAAACCCAAAGGTTATATCTCAATCACCAAAACGAAGGAAGTAACTCATCTCCCATTCACCGATCTTTCTTTTCGATTAAAAGTCGTTGACATTACGTCTCAACTGGTTAACATCTATACAAGATTCTTCATCCCGAAGTGAACCATAACTGAGCACTATCACACATATATACCACGTCGATAAGTCAATGCTTCAATCAATTGTTTCACATACTATAAATTTAATCTCTTACTCTGCTGATCACCAAACCACTTGTAGCACTATACCGCATTTCAAACGACTCCCAAGTTCTTATCAATTTCCAATCCTTCTTTCCTAATAAATCCATATCACGGCAACTTCAGTTGAAATGACTATCACATAGTCGGTAGTGCATCACATTAGTACTCTCCCCTCTGTCTCTACTAATTCTTATCATTCTATTCCGGTTTTACCAACCTCGTACTACACTCCCATCACTTGTGCCTCGTAAGGTATCAATCAAATTCTCTATTGAAAATTTCACACCATTTCACTCATTCGAGTCTACACATGTCCTAAATCACCTACAGTGAGGTCAAACACATTCGTTGTTCATCGCTCCCAAGTTTGTACTCGAACTACCATCAATTAACATAGAAGGTTACCCCTAACATTTTCACTTTAACATGTTGGACAAAGTCCAATACATTTCTCATTCAAGTTTTTAAAACAACTATTTTGAAATCACACATAATACCTCATCTCTTTCTCAACACCACCACCCCAATATCCATCGTAACGAATAGCATTGTTAATCAAAATTTGACTTAGCCAATCATGCACGTACCACATAGTTTATCAAACATATCCTCTTGTTCAGAACATACCCTGTTTCTGTCCCAAACCGTTGATCATTCACAATCCATCATGTTCACCTAGTGTACTCACACTCTTGAGCCAATCACTTTTGTTTCGAAGATCTCAACTGCAATGTAGTCCATTCTCATATAAGTCCAAGTAGATCCAGTACCATTTATGCAGTTTACGACTCCATACGTCTCTGGTGTTTCACTTTCACCTTTGCACAAGTTAATATTGATCACACTTCTGTATTTAAACTCTCACCGAGTTCCTGACAACCGTTCATACTAAGCGTATATTCTTCGTATAACATCTCAAAGCACCATACCTTATTCCGACATTAAATGTTTCATAACCATAGTCGAATTTGACTCAATTTCCAATTTAAACTTTCTAGTCCTTTATTTATGCTATCTGGGTCTCCAATCCATTATTCCTGAATAACCTATTGCTAACAGTATTAATACAATCCCCACATACAATCTGGGGATAAGCCGGTAATTAAATCTTCCCACAAAGTACTATAGCATCACTGTGTTCAATAAATTCCATATCGATTTCCAATTCACATACCTTTCACGACAATACCCCAAGGTAAATTCTCACTCCGGTCATCAATGCCAACCGATTCCTAACTGTCATCTTTTAAGTGCTTCACACTTTGCGAATCTCATCAAGTTCTTGATTGATCAAAGCCTCAAATCATTCATTACCTTAGGTTACTCCAATACTTAAATCAAAGTCGAGCTCCCTTTGGAACAATACTCACGACCTCTCCTTTAAGGTCATAACTTCCAATTAGCCAAATTCAGGTACACGTCATTTCACCAACTCCTTTAGAATTCCTAAGTTCACAATCTGCCCACATAGAACTCATTCGTTTGACAACCACTGTTATGTCTCAAGCACTAAGCATTCCATATCTTTCCACGATACCGTCTTCCAAGGTCTACTTGATACCTAATCACAAGTATTTAGAACAAATTTTCTTACTCAACGAAAGTTTTATTTAAAAATATTTTAAACACTTTAAAATTTTCTTAGGGTGAAATTCGACATTCTCAAAACTCTCCAACCTTATTGGAATCTAGGACACTGAGATCGTATTTCATAGCATCCACCATTGTCCTCCAACCATTTTACATTTCTATTATCATATATAATAATGTACTCAACGTACTACCGTGTCTTCCTCCCATTCTTACCGTTTTTGTTCACTTACTCATTAAAGCTTCGTCTTTCCTATTTATATTTCCTGTTCTCAATCTATATTGACTTATCCAAAGTCTAGTACGCAAAGTCTAAGCATGTCTTCCAATGTCTAAATTGTCCGTTCTGACTGTCCATCGGTCTGAGGATGAAATGTAGTGCTGAAACTCAGTTTAGTACCTGTGGCTTCCTGTAGACTTCCCAAAACCTCGATATAAAACTACTATCACGATCCGATATAATCCGTAATAATTTTTTGAGAACTCTATTTGCTCCTAGTTTGTTTGTCTTCGATCCGTAAGCGGATCTATGTTCTTTAATTAGATCGGATCATCTTAGGCTTCCCTTGACCACCATCCCTTGATCATCTGCATCCTTCATCATGTCAAAAGATGATGTGATATATGAGAAATCTATTGCCGCCTCTTCAGATTCTTCTATGGGTAACGAAATATAGTCGTACGTTACTGAGAATTCGGGTTCCAAAATCACCACTGCGTTGTTCAATGATGCTAATTACCTCTCATGGTCCCAGTCGGCAACTTTATGGCTCCGTAGTCGATATAAATTTGGTTATGTGGATGGTTCAGTCAAGGCCCCTACTCGTGATGATCCGACATATCTCAAGTGGGAAGGTGATAATTCTCTTGTTATGCGTTGGCTAGTTCATTATATGGAACTCGAACTTGCAGATTCATTCTTATCTATGGGCACGGCCAAAGATATTTGGGATACTTTAGCTGAAACATATTCCCGTCAAGGGAATGTTGCCCAAGTGTATGAACTTCGAAGAGCAATTCAGGACGAAGTTCAAGGGGATCGCACTACTCTCCAGTATTTCACCGCTCTAGGCCCTCTTTGGAAGCAGCTTGATCATTTAATCACATTTCATCCCTCTAATCCAACTGATGTTGCGGGTTTTCAGAAAAACATTGAAGGGGAAAGAATCTTCAAGTTTCTAGCCGGTCTTAGGCCCGAGTTTGATCCAGTTCGTGGTTGTATTTTGGGTATTGTTCCCCTTCCATCTCTTCGAGAAGCTTTTTCTATTGTGCAAGATGAAGAAAGTCGTCGCTCTGTTATGTTGCACTCTTCATCGACAGATAGGTCAGCCTTGGTATCCTCTAAACGGGGCGGCAAGGCCTTTACTCCTCCGAGAGAACCCCAGTATATGGGACGTGACACCAACAATAATAGACCTTGGTGTGATCATTGCAATCGTCTCGAACACACTCGCGAAACATGCTGGAAGCTTCATGGGCGTCCTTCCTTTCCCAGGGGACGTGGTGGTGGCCGTCATGGTGGTCGTGGTCTTCCACGAGCTCATTTGACTACTGACTCATCTCCGTCTGAGGAGAAAGATACTCTTGCCTCAGCTCCTCCATCGTCTTCTCCAGTAGTGGGAAACATCAGTAGTGCCGATATCGAAACACTCTGCCATATTATGACTCAGTTGAACACTCCATCTGCCTCTACTTCCTTTGCCCAATTAGGTATTTTTGCTAATTTTTTACATGCCTTACATGCTGATTCTAGTCAACCATGGATTATTGACTCCGGAGCTTCCGATCACGTGACCGGTCTTTCCTTTGTATTCTCTTCTTATACCCCAAGTTCTGGTAAAGAGAGTTAAAACTGCAGATGGTTCTCTTTCATCCATCTCTGGTAAAGGTGTCATTAAAATTTCTAATTCATTACCTTTATCTTCAGTACTTCATGTTCCTAATTTCTCTACTAATCTTTTATCCATTGCTAGGATTGCTCATGATCTTAACTGTAGTGTTACCTTCTTCCCATCTCATTGTGTCTTTGAGGATCTCTCCACGAAGAAGGTGATTGGCAGTGGTAGAGAGGAGAATGGCCTATATTTTCTGCTGCCAGAGGGAGTCACACAGGGAAACTTACCACAAGCAGCTCATCATATACAGAGAGAGACTATTCGTAGGGAAGCTTGGTTATGGCATCAGAGATTAGGCCACCCTTCGTTTTATTTACTTCTCTTGTCAGTAAGAAAAGTGTTTCCAACATTTCTTGTGAGGCTTCTGAGTTGGGAAAACATCATCGTGCAACTTATAATTCTAGTTTTAATAAAAGTACTATTCCATTTGCTATTATTCACACTGATGTTTGGGGTCCTTCTCCTATTATCACTCTAAATGGCTATAAGTGGTTTGTTACCTTTATTGATGACTGTACTCGCACTACTTGGGTTTATTTGATGAAGGATAAGAATGATGTTTTTTCCATCTTTAATTCCTTTCACAAAATGATATGCACACAGTTTAGCACAGTTGTCAAGGTTGTTCAGTCTGACAAAGGGGGGAATACATCTTTGGTGGTCTCACTCACTATTTCTCTGAACATAGAATGATCCATCAAACTTCTTGCACTAATACCCCTCAGCAGAATGGTGTTGCAGAGAGAAAAAACTGTCATTTGTTAGAATCAACCAGGTCTATGCTCTTCTCTATGCATCTTCCCAAGGATAAGAATGATGTTTTTTCCATCTTTAATTCCTTTCACAAAATGATATGCACACAGTTTAGCACAGTTGTCAAGGTTGTTCGGTCTGACAAAGGGGGGGAATACATCTTTGGTGGTCTCACTCACTATTTCTCTGAACATGGAATGATCCATCAAAATTCTTGCACTAATACCCCTCAGCAGAATGGTGTTGCAGAGAGAAAAAACTGTCATTTGTTAGAATCAGCCAAGTCTATGCTCTTCTCTATGCATCTTCCCAAGTCTTACTAGGGGGAAGCAGTCCTAACTGCATCCTATCTTATCAACCGTCTTCCTTCTCGTGTCCTTGGTAAGAAATCTCCAATTGAACTTCTTACAAAGTCATCCATCAAACTTCTTGCACTAACACCCCTCAGCAGAATGGTGTTGCAGAGAGAAAAAACCGTCACTTGTTAGAATCAGCCAGGTCTATGCTCTTCTCTATGCATCTTCCCAAGTCTTACTGGGGGGGAAGCAGTCCTAACTGCATCCTATCTTATCAACCGTCTTCCTTCTCGTGTCCTTAGTAAGAAATCTCCAATTGAACTTATTACTAAGTCATCCTCCATTTTTCCCATTTCTCCTAAAGTGTTTGGTTGTGTGTGTTTTGTCCACGATCATTCTCCTTCTCGTCGGAAGTTAGCTCCTCGTTCTGTCAAATGTGTCTTTGTTAGTTATTCTCCAACTCAAAAAGGGTACAAGTGTTATCATCCTCCTACTCGTCGGTGGTATGTATCTATGGATGTCACTTTTGATGAAACACTTTCCTACTTTCAGTCCTCTCTTTCTCCTCTTCAGGGGGAGATAGACCAGCAAGCAGAACAGCCTACTTTCATTGTTCCCTTTCCTATATCTAGCAAGGAAGAGGGAGGAAAAAAAGGAAAAAGAGAGAATGAGGGAGAAAAGAGTGAACAGAAAAAAGGCGAGGAAGAGGGAGAAAAAGGAGAGAAAAAAGGAGAGGAAGAGAGAGAAGGTAAGGAATTGTTAACGTATACCAAGGATTAGAGGAGACAAATTTTTGGGGCAGCAGAAAAAAGGCACATCTCTCGAATCCCGCTTCAATCGCCTTCTAGTGAAGATGATTCAGGAATTTCCTCTCCTTCTATTGCTAATTCTCCAATACCTGTTATTGTTGATCTATCTGATGATGATGATTTAGACATGCATATTCCCCTGCGAAAGGGAACTAGAGCATGTACTTCAAATTTTGTTTCATATTCTCATCTCTCTCCATCATATAGGGCATTTGTGTCCCAAATCGATTCTGTGTCTATCCCTAACCATGTTTAGGAAGCTTTGTCTAATCCTAATTGGAAGAATGCCATGGTTGAAGAGATGAAAGTTCTTCACAAAAATGGGACGTGGAAATTAGCAGAGTTACCTTGAGGTAAAAAAATGGTAGGATACAAGTGGGTATTCACCGTGAAACATAATGCGGATGGGACTGTTGAGAGATACAAAGCCAGGCTTGTTGCTAAGGGCTTTACTCAGACATATGGGGTTGATTACCAAGAGATATTTGCCCCGGTTGCAAAAATGAACTCCATCAGGATCCTTCTGTCGCTAGCAGCAAATCTGGAATGGCCCTTGCATCAGTTTGATGTCAAGAATGCGTTTCTACATGGTGACTTGGAAGAAGAAGTGTATATGGATATTCCTCCCGGGTTTGAGGACAGTAAGACACAAGGTAAGGTATGTCGCCTCCAGAAATCCTTATATGGCCTCAAGCAATCTCCTAGAGCCTGGTTCGATAGATTTTCTCAAGCTATGATAAGATATGGTTTCAGACAAAGCCAAGGCGATCATACTCTCTTTATCAAGCATTCATCACAAGGGAAATTGACTGCTTTGATAGTCTATGTAGACGATATAGTTCTCACAGGCGATGAGTTAGTTGAAATGGAACAGTTGAAGACCTATCTTGCCAAGGAGTTTGAAATTAAGGATCTAGAGATTTGAAATATTTTCTTGGAATAGTAGTGGCACGCTGCAAGGAAGGGCTGTTTATATCCCAACTTAAGTATGTTCTGGATCTCCTAAAGGAGACAGGTTTGCTTGGTTGTAAAGTAGTTGATACTCCCATGGATCCAAATATGAAGCTCAGTGATGATCTAGTGGGCAAACTTATCTATTTGGCTCATACCAGACCGGATATCGCTTTCGCTGTTAGTGTGGTAAGTCAATTTATGCATGCTCCTAGACAACTCCATCTTGATGCTGTGTTTAGAATTATGAGATATCTTAAGTCAGCCCCAGGGAAAGGACTGTTCTTTGCCAAGAATGGTCATAGACTTGTTGAAGCCTACACCGACGCTGATTGGGCAGGTTCAGTGATGGATAGGAGATCAACTACGGGGTATTGCACATTTGTGGGAGATAATTTGGTCACATGGAGAAGCAAGAAACAAGTAGTGGTAGCAAGATCCAGTGCAGAGGCCGAGTTTAGAGCTATGGCACAAGAAGTATGTGAATTATTATGGATTCAGATAGTTTTGACTGATCTGGGTTTGGGCCAAAGGACTCTATGAAACTGTACTGTGATAGTAAATCAGCCATTAGCATTGCTCATAATCCAGTTCAACATGATAGGACAAAACACGTGGAGATTGACAGACATTTTATAAAGGAGAAGTTAAATTGTGGAAGCATTTGTACTCCATTTGTCAAGTCTGGGGAGCAGCTAGCAGACGTTCTTACCAAGAGTCTAACAATTCGATCGTTTCACTTTATCCTTAGCAAGCTCGGAATGAGAGATATCTTCGCACCAGCTTGAGGGGGAGTGTTGAGTTTCATTAGTTATAAATGTTTTATTTATTTTTTGATTAGTATAGGGACTTTTGTGTAATTACTTGTTCTCTTGTTATTGTAAATAAAGAGGTCTCACAGTTGTGAGATTGTACATAAAATTCCTTCGTGATCTTAGATGCGGCATTAACGGTCTTATAAGCCTTCAATAATATAATTTAATGTTATTCAACAATAGTCATATCACAAAATCATATCACTCAAATACATATTACAAATCACATCGCTCAACTAGAAACACTTGAGTACATAATACAAAGACACACTTAATATTATACTGCATTAGATGGCCGAGCTTGACTGCGAAGGGGGCATCATCTCTTGTCATGGCCTTGTTGACCGCATATTCCACATTAATAATTTGAGAGTTGATCGTGGTCGGCGGCCCTTGCATCGAAGCATAGAAGGATCCGGCACAACCGTAGGGTCAGAAGGTGGTTCCAGTAAACTCTGTGATGGTTTGGGAAAAACTTGGAGGCCCAAGTTTGGTTGTATGAGTCAATTGTGTAATATTGATCAAGCTAATGATCATATGAAATTCTAAATTTAGCAAGAACTACCGATGCGTGAGTACATGGAATTTTATACATAGCCCATTTTTCACAACTGCATGTCCTGTCAGATATGTTCACAATTTGACTAGAATTTGAAGGGCCAACACCTGCATTTACCCGTTCCCAGAATGAAAAACCTCGAGGTTCTACCCACAAATCTTGTCTTGTGAATGCAACAAACGGTTAATTGCAGTTGGGGAGATGGTAAAACCTTCCCTGATAGCTTCCTTAGCAATTTGATGCCGCGTGTTAAAAGTAATAAACAACACGGAAAAAAATCTTTTTAACACTAGCGGTGATAGGGAGATTCCTAACTCCCTTGAGTACACCATTAAGCACCTCTTTAGATGTTGGTTGTAGGCATACCGTAGCGTCGTCCCCCGTCGTGGGCAATGGTTCATTTTTGGACAGGAATTCTATCAAGATACTCCCACGCCCTTGGATTAATGTTCTTAATCTCTTCCATGAATCCATTAAATTACGGACTTGGTGGCTACTCCCAGCATTCCAAACAAGTTTCTTTTAGTATATGCATGTTTAAACTTTGAGTTGAAATTACTCGGTACATGCCGGAGGCAATAGCGATGTACGCCTCGAGCTTCTTAAACCCTGCATTAGGATGCCTTTATGTCGATCGGATATCAAACAAATACCTTCTCTGCCAGGCACAACATATGTTCTTAGCAATCTCGGAAACCACGTCCATGTTTGAGGTTTTTCCTAACGATGGCAAATGCTAAAGGAAAAATTTGTTCGTTTGCATCAGTTCCTATAGCGATTAGTAAATTCCCCTATACTTCCCATTCAAGAATGTGGCGTCGATACTTATAACGGGGCGACACTGTTTGAACCCATCAATGGGCTCCTTAAATGCCCAAAATACTCTTTCGAAGTTCTTCTCTGTCGTACTACCACCGTTCACATATACCCATTTTACAACCGTTCCTGGATTATACTGTTGAATTGCAGCCATGAACTTGGGCAATTCTGTGTACGATGCATCCCAATCTCTAAAAATCTTTCCAATGCCTTTTTGTTTCGCATTCCACGCCTTCTTATTGTTAGATATTTGTTTTTTTTTTTTTTCTTTTATGTTATTTTATGCGTCAAGAACACTATTGTAATTCTTCTCTCTTTGAATAATACACACACACACACACACATATATATATATATATGGGTTAATCAATTAGATTAACCTAAGCTTTTAGCAAATACATCGTTAACATGGTATCAGAGCCTAAATCCACCACCATCACCATCCGGCAGCCCTAACACCCACTACAATTTGCGCCGGCCTACACCCACCTCCACCCAACTGCGTCACAAGCCATCTCCAACCCATATCACCTGCACTGCAACCTTACCCAGCCAACACCACCTACGCCGCAGCCCTTCTTAGTCAACACCACCTGTGTCTCAACCTTTCCCCATCACCACCTGCGCC
This sequence comes from Hydrangea macrophylla, assembly GCA_033977485.1. Taxonomy (NCBI): domain Eukaryota; kingdom Viridiplantae; phylum Streptophyta; class Magnoliopsida; order Cornales; family Hydrangeaceae; genus Hydrangea; species Hydrangea macrophylla. The sequence goes on from CM066997.1 coordinate 15,753,491, forward strand.
GACCCTCTGCCTCTGTCCCAGCCTAGCCGAACCTTCTATACTCCAAATCCCACAATTTCGAACCCTCATTTCATCATACCCAGCCGAGCCGAGCCTCCTATACTCCAAATCCCATACTTTCAAACCTACTGACCATAATGTTTGTCCTACGTTACCCTAGATCTGCTACAACACCTCCATATATTCCTCATCTATTCTAGTTTCCCTTATCCACTCTCATATCATTACGAGGTCTTCGTTTTGATTGTCGTTTAATTTCAGCCTTTTTTTTTTTTGGGTCCCTTCATGGACCCTAGTAGAAAAACAGAATTGTAGGGAAAAGTAAAAGAAAGAGGAGAAGATGAGAGATGCCCAAAGGACTACATCTTGTGTTCTCTTAACTGATACTTTGATTACAAGACTCACACCCATATATATAGGGTGGAGATAGAGATAATATCAAATCAAATGATATCCCATCCCATAAATCATAGGATTTACATCCCAATCATATAAAATAAAATCATTTCATAACTAATGAGATTACAATAAAATATGGGGTGGTTTTTTTTCATATCTTCCAACACTTCCCCTCAAGTTGGCACACGAATACTTGATGAAGTTTCCAACTTGAAGATAATATTAAAACTGCAAAGACCGCCCAATCAAATGGGCAAGGGTGAATAATACTATCCTCCAATGAAATGGTGAGATTGTGAGAAACAATCAACCACAATAAATCACCAAAGAGACCAACTTCTTGTTCAAACAATCGAGCAAGGTGGGGAAATCATCCACCAATAAAAGATGAGATTGTGGGAAATATCAACCACAAAAAATCACCAAAGAGAGAGGCCAACGCCTTGTTCAAACAAATGGGTAAGGGTGGAAAATATCATTCACCAATAAAGGGTGTTATTGTGGAAAATACCATCCACAATAAATCACCAGAAGGCCCAAAGAACAATAGTTGTAACAGAAAAATGGAAGTCACTGGAAAAACGGAAATATCGGTCACTATTGAAAGGATAAGAAGTGATGGGAATATCTTGTATTCAACATAATAAGAAATAAAGAGTACAAGCCTTTAAATAGGCTAAGCCTAACCTATACATTTTACACACTAACCAATGTGGGACAACCACATAACTACACTTTTACATATTTACCCTTTAACACTCCCTCTCAAGCTAGAACATACATATCATATGCACCCAGCTTGTTACAAATATATTTCACACGTGACTCACCCAATGCTTTAGTAAACAAATCTGCTAACTGGTCTGCAGATTTAACATGAACTGTATTAATCACTTTCTGTAGGAGCTTTTCACGAACAAAATGACAATCAACTTCAATGTGTTGCGTCCTCTCATGAAACACAGGATTAGAAGCAATATGAACCGCTGCCTGGTTATCACAAAATAGGTTCATAGGCTCAGACTGAGTGAACCCAACAAATGCTTCATCCATACTAACTCACAAGTAGTATGCGACATTGCCCTATATTCTGACTCAGCACTAGATCTAGAAACAACGGTTTGTTTCTTACTTTTCCACAATACAAGATTTCCTCCAACAAGTACACAGTACCCTGTAGTAGACCTCCTATCACTAGGAGATCCGGCCCAGTCTGCATCTATGGAGCTCTCAACTCGAATGTGACCATGATCCTTATACAACAAACCACGGCCCGGAGCCCCTTTGAGGTACCTCAAGATTCGAATCACTGCACCCCAACGTGTAGTTCGAGGGGAGTCCATAAGCTGACTAATTACACTAATTGCGAAGGCAACATCAGGTCTTGTGACTGTTAGGTAATTAAGTTTCCCAACTAATCGTCTGTACTGTCCTGGACATGGCTCAAGGTCGTGGTATCGGTCGCGGTATTGGCGACCGGTGTGACGACGTGGGTGTTGTATCGCTGCCTGGTATCGGGCGATACGCAACGATACGCTAGATTTAAGGCTCAAAAAAATATGAAAAAATAACCAAAAATTCTAAAATCACCAGAATAGCAAAATATGCCTCATAGATTATCACAATACACAATGTACCAATCATATAATCACAAATTATTCAATTGACACGCTGCCGATCTAGTGTTTGATAGCTTTACACACATAACAGAATAAAAGTTGTTCAATAGTACTACATAATACACACATTATAATAACATGATAATAAAAATACCAACTTTGTAACAAACAATAGAAAAATCAATGCCAGAAGGAGTGTCGTGGGGGCTCGAAATCATCATCATTATTCCCTTGATTGTTGAAGGCATTATATGGATATGGAAACCGAAGACCACTAAATAAAATTGAACCATACTCTGAAGGTGTAGGTTGAGATGACTGGCTTGATGATCCATAATCTGGGTTTTGGGATTGAGAAGGATTGACAGGATTTGTATCATGATAAAATCCAAATCCTCGATACTCAACGCTACTACTAGATGATCCATCATAATTTCGACCCAAATCATAGCCACTATAACCTCCTCTATCACCTGTGGCAGTGCTAGCTGATGTATCCCGATTCCTCCTAGGAGCACGATCATAATACCCACCACTATTGGTACTAGTAGATCTCTCAAGTTGTCGTACTGGTGGTAAGTGTCCCCTACTCCCCGTGCTACTGCTTGAATATCCAGGATCGCCATGAGGACCATATCCATGTCCTATCTTATGATACGGCTGACCATATCCCCCATATCCTCCATATCCTCCATAATCTTGATATCCTATCCCCATAGTACGCAACTCATCATCAATACCTAAACCACCAACATTGTGCTCACTAGAAAAATCATCACCACTAGAAATCTCAGTCAACCTAGCAAAATGTTGACGCTGTGCATCTATTCCTGGCCTATATCCATGGTCTGTGTCTTGTGTGGCATAATATTGACTATTTCCCTCAGCCCATGACATGCCAGAGGGTAAGCTAGAATGACCACCCCCACCACTGTCGCTGCCATAATCACCACCACTAATGAGATTACAATAAAATATGGGGTGGTTTTTTCATATCTTCCAACAACCCTAAATCAGCCTTGTGCTGATCCGTATGTCTTAAATTCCCTAGTTTGTTCCCTACCTTCGTTGTTTGGGTGTGATTATTGTGGGTATGTTCCATTTGCTTGTTGGAACCATGGTTGATGAGAAGACTAAGTCTCCCGGAGATCCTCAACAGCCTCAGATGAGCCAGTTAGTTGCTCCACAGGATAACCCAACTCTTAAAATCACGACTTCTCTGTTCAATGGCCAGAATTATGCACCTTGGTCACAGTCTGTTCTTCTTTACTCGGAAGGAAAGGTGAAGGAGGGATATATTGATGGGACTATACAAGCACCAAGTGTTGCTGATGCTAGTTATGCTAAGTGGAAGGTTGATAATGCTCTTGTTAGGGCATGTCTAATTCATTCTATGGTACCCAAAATTGGTGAACGTTTTTTGGGCATGACTACAGCCCGTGATATTTGGGATACAGTTGCTCATACTACTCCCGTAAGGGAAATTATGCTCAAGAGTTTGAGCTGTCTTGGGTGATTGATAGCTCAGAGTAGGGGACAATGACAGTTATTCAGTACTACACTTTTCTCACTACACTGTGGAAACGTGTTGATCATCTGACTATCATCCAGCTTGTCCTCAGGAGGTTATTGGGTATCAGAAACTTCTAGAGAAGCAACGGGTATTCAAGTTTCTTTAGGGGCTTAATTCGGAGTATGATTCTGTTCGTAGTAGGGTACTTGGGATGGATACTCTTCCCACACTTCGGGAAGCTTTTTCTTTTGTCTAGAACGAGGAGAGTCCCCGTTCTGCTATGCTTTCGGTTACCTCTACCGACTGCTCAGCTCTTATTACTGCTCTTCCTCCAGAGGGCCGTCCGCAGCCTCGTGGTACACCTTCTATGAGTGGGTCTGACTCTTCCGAGAAGTCACAGAAATGGTGTGATTATTGCAATCATCGTGGACATGTCAGAGCTACTTGTTGGAGGCTTCATGGTCGTCCACCTGGGACACGTGGAGGTCGCTCTGGCGGTCATGGAGGATGTGGCGGCTGTGGAGGGCAATCCCACGAGCACAGCCTGAGCCTGAGCCTGAGCCTGGCCACAGACACCAGCGCATGCTATTGTGTTACACAGGTGGAGGCGGCAGGGGAGCCTGAGCCGTAATTTGTGTATGCATGTGATGACCCTAAGGAGTTTTATAGGCCTTATACTCTAGGGGGTACCGTGTATCGTATCTCTCCGGTGCATGACTACTCCATCCCACATTTCAGCCTTGCAGATACAGATCTTCCTTCGTCATCGTCATTCTCGCCACCACATGTGAATATATCACCTTCAGCTTCACAGTTCGAGGGTTTGACGCTGGTGGAGGCGGCAAGAGAGACACATTTTGAGGTCGGGGAGACTACTGGACATGATACACCCATGGAGGATGCACAGGAGGGATCGACATAGGCCTACGAGCCTCAGGGACCTTCTCCAATACGTACATATGTTAGGCGTAAAGGTTGTCGTGGGAGAGGCCGTGGTCGAGGTCGTGCCACTTAGCAGGACCTGGATCTTTCGTAGATCCACCACAACAGGAGGAGGGCATAAGGTTCCGGGGTGTGGGACACATTAGCCTTTTTCTTTTTTATAACTTGATGATGTACATATTAGTAGTGGTTTTTAATTTTAGTTGATGATATATATATATATATAGATGTTTTATATTATATTATGTTTGTTGATGATGATGTATTATGGTTATTGATGATGATATATGATGGTTGTTAATGATGATGTATTATGGTTATTGATGATGATATATGATGGTTATTGAATTGGAATGATAGATATGAATTGTTTGCAGGGAGGGTGCTAATTGAAAATGGGAAGCTGCCAAGGCAGTTTCTTCTTGAAGTAGCAACTTCCAACTTTGGCAAGAAGTCGCTGTTTGATGTGGAGGCTTCAAAAGTCGCTATTTGAAATAACGACTTTTATATGCCGCGACTTTCAAAAAGTCGCTACTTCAAGCAGTGATTTTGACCTGGGACTTTTTGGCTAAAGTCGCTGCTTGAAGTAGCGACTTCCAAAAAGTGATGACTTTGGGAAATAAGTTGAAACAGTGATGGGTTGCGTAATATTTGAATGAACAGTGACGGGAAGGCTAAAAATCTCCTCAAACTTGAGTACAAGAACAAGTTTCGTCATCATATATGTTGCATTAAGTGTTGTACGAATTTTCTTCACTGTGAGACTCCTTGAGCAATGGCATCCAAGATGAGGTGGGACTTGACATCAATATGATGTTGATCATGTCATGCTTGCACATGTTTAAAAAAGAAAGCTCAAACCAAGAGAAAGAAAATGCATTTTATTGACACTGTGGGTTGGGTATGCTCCTTCCATAGGCGACTTTCTGGAGCAAAGGGGTATAGAATGAGGTATCTTGATCTTAGTCACCTAAATTCATTGTCATTAGAGGTGTTACAGTAGAATTTCATAAAAAGAGTAAAACATAGAAAATAGGGAAGAGGGAAGGGAGGGGGGTATAGAATGAGATATCTGTTGAGTTGTTATGTTAGTTTTATAATATGTTATTGTCTTTCGGGGTCTCATTGTAATATTTATTTCTTATTATTAATGTTAATATAAAAGGGAATGACAAATTGTCATCCCTAAGCTTTTGCCAAAATAACTTTCAACATGGTATCAGAGCCAATAAACAGCAGATTCAAACCCTAACCACTACCCATCACTGCGCCGAGTACACCCAGCCTGCGCCGACCCTTCTCAGCCTTCCCCAGCCTGCGCCGGACCTCCCTTGCCTCTCCCAGCCTTCGTCGGACGTCCTCCCACCACCCTGGCTTGCGGCGAACCTTCTACCACCACCCAGGGCTGCGCCTGACCCTTCCACTCCAACCGCAAGCTGCTATCCCACCATAGAACCAGCCGCAACATTGCAATCAGCCCTGGCTTGATTTTTTTTTTTTTTCTTTTCTTCCAACCCTTGCCTTTCAACCCTAGGGCAGATTTGATCCTTTGCCCAATACACTGTGCAGGTTTGATTGAGATTTTTTTTTCCCCTTCTTTTTTGGTCCCTTGATGGGCCATTGATGACAGTTTGTTGATCGTGCCAAAAAAATTTTTCATCTTCTCCGTTTCCTCGTATTGGGTGTGGGTATTTTTTTTTGGATTTTTTTGAACCATGACTACTGAGACCAAGACTACGTCTCCTGAAGGTTCTAAATCATCTACCAGTGATAGCCCTGTAATTACTACACTGGACAACCCCAACCTGAAAATTACTACCACCTTGTTCAATGGCCAGAATTATCTTACCTGGTCCCAATCAGTGGCTCTTTACTTGCGAGGTCGAGGGAAGATGGGCCATGTTGATGGCCGTATTCAGGCACCGATCACTACAGATGCAACTTATGATAAATGGGAAATTGAGAATTCCTTTATTATGTCTTGGTTGATCAATTCAATGGTTCCAGAAATTGGTGAAGGCTACTATGGTATGAAGACGGCTAGAGATATTTGGGAGACAGTGGCTTCTACTTATTCAAGGAAAGGGAATTATGCCCAAGAGTTCGAGCTGACACGCTCAATTGATCGTTCCGAGCAAGGGACTATGACTGTGACTCAGTACTTCACCTTTCTGACCACCAGTTGGAACCGGGTTGATCACTTACAGGATTACCAGCCCGTTTGCCCTGTTGATTCTGCAGGATATCGCAAGCTTCTAGAGAAGCAACGAGTGTTTAAGTTCCTACAGGGACTCCATACTGATTATGACTCAGTCCGTAGTCGGGTTCTGGGGATGGATAGTCTTCCCTTTCTTCAAGAGGCATTCGCTTATGTGCAAAATGAGGAAAGTCGTCGTTCCGCTATGCTCACCCCTGCCACTACTGAGAGATCCGCTTTAGTATCTATTCCACCATCTGATAGTACCAAGCAGACCCGTAGTAAGGATACTTTGACCGAGTCTGGTACTTCAGATAGGGGCACACAGTTTTGTGACCATTGCTCTCGACCACATCATACTAGGGAGACGTGTTGGCAACTCCATGGTCGTCCTCCTGGTGGTCGTGGCCGTGGCCGTGGTCGTGGGGGTCGTTTTGGACACACTGGTGGTCGTGGTGGTCAAGCTAGAGCTCATCATACTGCAGTTACAGATGTCCCAGATGCTACTCTTGCTGAGCCTTCCTCTATTGGACCGTTATCTGCTACTGAGTTTGAGACGCTTAAGAATCTAATGGCCCGTTGTGCTCCTTCTACATCCACAGGCGCCTCATCCTCCTTTGCCCAGTCAGGTATCTCAGTCACTTCAGCAAGAGCTTTCCTCTCTCATTCTTCGTTTCCTTGGATAATTGATTCTGGTGCTTCAGATCATATGTCTCGTTCTTCTAACTTGTTCTCTGATTATAAGCCTTATTCAGGTCAAGAGAAAGTTAAAATTGCTGATGGTACTTTTTCTTCAGTTTCCGGAAAAGGTTTAATTCATGTGACTCCTTCTTTATCACTCACCTCAGTGTTACATGTTCCAAGTTTCTCACATAATCTGTTATCATTGAGTCGGATTACACGTGATTTAAATTGTTGTGTAACCTTTTTTCCTTCTCACTGTGTCTTTCAGGATCTTACCACGAAGAGGACGATTGGCAGTGGTAGAGAGGAGAACGGGCTTTACATATTGGATGAAGGAAAAAAATTAGCTCATTATACTGCTGTTTCTAGGAATAAAACTGAAGACTTAGGACTTTGGCATAGGAGATTAGGCCATCCATTAGTTTATTTACTTAAACATATGTTTCCCTCTTTTGTTTCTAATAATGATGTTTCTAGTTTTTCTTGTGATGCTTGCGAACTTGGAAAACATCATAGGGCTTCTTTTGCCCCTAGTAATAATAAAAGTGCTCTTCCATTTGATTTGATACATACTGATGTTTGGGGTCCGTCCCGTACTGTTTCTTTAAAGGGTCATCGTTGGTTTGTGTCATTTATTGATGATTTTTCTCGTACAACCTGGTTATATATGATGAAAGAAAAACGAGAAGTTTTTTCAATTTTCAAACACTTTCATAAAATGGTGGGCACACAGTTCGGAGCTGTTGTTAAGGTCTTACGTTCTGATAACGGGGGTGAATATCTTGATTCTGGTCTTGCTGATTATTTCTCTGCCCAGGGTATCATTCATCAGACGTCTTGTACTAACACCCCTCAACAAAATGGAGTGGCAGAACGGAAAAATCGTCATCTTTTAGATGTTGCTAGATCATTACTCTTCTCTGTTAACGCTCCTCGGTCTTATTGGGGTGAAGCTGTCTTAACAGCTGCTTATCTCATTAATAGACTTCCAACTCGTGTTTTGGATAAAAAATCACCTCTACAAGTACTTTCTCCATCATCTTCTCCGTTCTCCATTTCTCCTCGGGTATTCGGTTGTATATGCTATGTCCATAATCATTCTCCAACACGTGGGAAGTTAGATCCCCGTGCCATCAAATGTGTTTTCGTCGGTTACTCTCCTACTCAGAAGGGGTATAAATGCTATCATCCTCCGTCTCGAAAGTGGTATGTGTCGATGGATGTCACATTTCTCGAGTCTCAGTCATACTTCCTTAATTCCACCTTACCTCTTCAGGGGGAGCAGCAGTATGTTGAAGAGGTATCTGAGGGTTCTTTGCCTATGATGTTTGAAGTGGGGAATAAAATAAGTGATGAGAGGGAGACGGTGAGAGTAATGGAAAACATTACTGATAGGGAACCAGAGGGGAATAAAAAAGAGAAAGAGAAAGAGTTGTTAGTTTATTCCAGGGGGACATGGAGTAAGAGTAAGAGGGAGGCTACTTCTCCTCCACTGCCATTCTCTCTAAGTGATGAAGATCCTAGTGACTCTGATTCAGGTAATTCTATCACTTCTGTCACTTCTGTTTCTGAACCTGATGATTTAGATGTTCCTATTGCAGTTCGTAAAGGCGTTAGGTCTTGTACACAACACCCTATTTCGAATTTTGTGTCTTATTCTCGATTGTCTCCTTCCTATAGAGTCTTTCTTTCCAAAGTTTCTTCTGTGAGTGTCCCTAACCATTTTCAGGAAGCTCTTGCTGATCCCAAGTGGAAACATGCCATGGTTGAGGAGATGAAAGCTCTTCATAAAAGTGGCACTTGGGAGTTGACGACATTGCCCAAGGGAAAAAGGACTGTGGGATGCAAGTGGGTGTACACGGTGAAACATAAGGCTGATGGTTCTATTGAGCGTTATAAAGCTCGGTTGGTGGCAAAGGGGTTTACTCAGACCTACGGTGTTGACTATGAGGAGACCTTTGCACCAGTTGCAAAGATGAACTCTGTCAGGATTCTTCTATCTCTTGCCGCTAATCTAGACTGGCCGCTCCACCAATTTGATGTGAAAAATGCATTTTTACACGGTGATTTGGAAGAAGAAGTGTATATCATGGTTCGTAGTCTCGGCCGATACCGAGTCATCTCGGCCGAGTCAACTCGGTTTCGCTGGGTAACAAAACGAGATTCAGAGACGAGTCAAAAAATAATCAAAACGACGTCGAATCGGTTCTCATCTCGGCCGTACCGCCATGTCTCGGACGATATGGTGTCGTCTCGCACGAGATCTCGGACGAGACGACGAGATGAAGATCAGAGCTACAGATTTGAGGGGAAAAAAGGGAAAATCGTACCTGAGTGAGGAGTATGTTTGATTCTCTCTCCACTTGCTCACATAGATAAAAAAAAAAAAAAAAGCAGATAACTTCTGTGGTTCGTCTCCAACTCTCTCTGTTCGATCTCGATCTGAGATCCCCTTTCTCCCTCTCTGTGGTTCGTCTCCCTCTCTCTCTGTTCGAGATCTGAGATCCAGAGTCTAGTCGCAATCTGCTGGAGGACTCTCCCTCTCTGCTCGCGATCTGCTGGAGCCTCCTGGGTTTCATCGTCTCATCGTCTCTCTCTCTCTGCGTCGCAGCTTCAAGAAGAAGAGAGGTAAGGGTTTTTTGTGTTTGGGTTTTTTTTTATTTAGTTGTATGAGCACCCTACTGACTAACAATTTGTGGCTGTGTTAGACTTAAGTAACAATTTGTGGCTGTGTTGGACTTAAGTAATGCTTAGTTAACACTTGTATTTTTTTTTTTTTTTTTTATCAAAGTTAACACTTGTATTTGGTTGTGTATTATATTATAATTATAATATATTATGCTTAACACTTAAGTGATTTATTAAATACTATCACATTATATTACATAACACTATAATATACCAAATTATAATTATATGCTACCACATTATATTAATATTAAATTATTAATTATAATTACATACTACCACAGTATATAATTATTAAATTAATAATTATAACTTATTATTTTAAAAAATAAATTAAAATTGAAATACTCCCTCCGTCCCATTTTTTGAGTCCTATGTTTCATTTTAGGATGTCCCAAAATTAGTGTCCACTTTTCTAAATTGGTATATAATTTTTATCCACTTTCCAAAACTATCCTTTCTTGAAATCTACACCAAGACAAAATATAAAAAATTATTGTAATGATTAGGGGCAATTGTGGAAAGTAGGTGTATATTCTTTTTGTCCCCTTAATAAGGTAAGTTCCCAAAGGTGGAGTAAAAAAATGGGACGGAGAGAGTAAGAAACTTATTATTAATAAATAATTATTACTAAACAAAAAACTTAATTATTAATAAATAAATCACTTATTATTTCTTGCTAAATTAAATTTGAAATTACAAATACACATTCGATTTATTTGTCACATTTGAAAATAAGTTTACTGTTTATTCAAGACTAAGTTTGTGTTTTTATTTACATTTGTTAGAATGCCTCCAAAACAAGATATCGGTTAGGATCATGGAAAACCGGTTGGAGGGAGTAAACGAATAACCATGTGTAATTATTGTGGAAAGATTGTGCATGGCGGTATCACGAGATTGAAGCAACACGTGGGTAGAGTATCGGGAGAGGTGAATCCGTGTCCTAAAGCCCCAGAGGAAGTATCAAAACTCTTAAAACAACATCTTACTGAAACTGCTAGTGCAAGGGAACTTCAAAAGAGAAAAAAAGAAAAACTTATTGCCAGTCTCCGAGAGGATACCTTGTACGACGAAGAGGAGAATATTGATGAAGGTGATGATTATGATAACGAGGACGAGGACGACTTTGGAGGAATGTCCCGGCTTGAAAGACGGCATTTCAAACAAGCAGTAAAAGAGAGTAGGAATATGGCGTACATGGACGAGGATAGACGTAGGCACTCTGTTTCCGAAGGTGTACATCAAACTAAAATCTCTCAATTTGCCACTGGATGTCAGAGAGCTTCTGGATCAAAACGTGCACCACCACCTCGAAGGGATTTCAGAGTGAGAGAAAATGTTGAGATGGCCAAATCAGGTACTGACCCTTATATGTTTAGGCCAAAGTCTGGATTTCAAAAAAGGGTGAAGGACATGTTTAAGACCGAAAATGTGAAGAAAGTAGGGAAAGCTATTTCCAAGTTTTTCTATTACAATGGGATTTCATTCAATGCAGCTGATAGTGGGCCATACTACCAGTCGATGATTGATATCATTGCTGATTCTGGACCTAGTATTAAGGGACCTTCCGGTTATCAAATTGGCAACGTATACTTGGACGAAGAGGTAAACGAGCTAGAAACATACATTGTGTCGTTGAAACAAAAATGGCCCGAGTATGGATGCACGATCATGTGTGATGGGTGGAGTTCAAAAACTAACAATCCTATCATAAACTTTATGGTTTATTGTGATAGAAATATGTTGTACCATACATCGATTGATACTACAAACAAGTCAAAGACTGCATCCTACATTTTTTCACTTATGGATAAAGTTGTGGAAGAGGTTGGTGAGGCCAACGTTGTCCAAGTTGTTACAGATAATGAGCCAAGCTATAAAGCGGCTGGACAATTGTTGATGGAGAAGAGGAAGAATTTGTTTTGGACTCCATGTGCCGCACATTGTATTGATTTAATGCTAGAAGATATTGGTACTATGTCATCTGTGAAACATACACTTGACCAAGCAAAAAAAATAACGAGTTTTATTTATAACAATCTAAAAGTGGTGAATCTTATGAGGACATATACCAATGGTAGAGACTTGTTGAGGCCAGGGATCACTAGATTTGCAACCGAATTCATTGCGATTGAAAGTCTTCTACGCTATCAAGTTGATTTGAAGAAAATGTGCACATCTAGTGAATGGAGTGACTTCAATCGTGATAAAAGGAGAAGAAATATTGCATCCCAAGTGTCTGATCTAATTTTGACGGATCGGTTTTGGAAGAAGGCAGCAGTTGTTAAATCAATAATGGAACCGCTTGTTAGGGTTCTAAAAATAGTTGATCAAGACAAGAAGCCTATAATGTCTATTATTTACGAGGCAGTAGATAGAGCTAAGCTAGCAATAAAGGCGTCAATCAAAGATTTTCAGAAGTATTGGGATGTCATTGACTACCGATGGGAGAGTCAATTACATAGGCACCTTCATGCAGCAGGTACGTTGTGTGATTCAAATGATGTTTTAATAGCTGTGTGAATTAATACTTAAAAAAACTGATAAATTATTGTCTAACTGACCTACAAACAGCTTATTTTTTAAACCCTGCATTTCGGTATTCCCAAAATTTTTCTGATCATCCGGAGGTGCGATATGGTTTGAAGGAAGTAATTAAGAGGTTAGAGCCAGACATAACAAACCAAGCGAAAGCTATGAGTGAGGTATGTAATTTTTGGAATGAGACTATTGGTAAAATAAAAAGTTAAAAACAACTCATAAAAAAATAAATCATATTTTGAATTGTAGATAAAAATTTATGTGGATGCAAGAGGAGAGTTTGGACAACCTCTAACAAAGAAAGCAAGGACAACAGATCTCCCAGGTTCTTGTTTATTTCAGGAAGCATTACCTTATGTAATGTATATTTAAAAAGTATATAAGTTTATGATTATGCTTTCTTGCAGCTGAATGGTGGTATAACTATGGCGAGGAAGCTCCACATCTTAGGCGAATTGCAATTAAAGTCCTCAGCCAAACGTGCTCTTCTTCGGGTTGTGAGAGAAATTGGAGCACGTGGTCAATAATTCACACCAAACTACGCAATCGCTTGGCAATGCAGAAGTTGCATAAACTAGTTTTTGTGCACTACAATTTGCGATTGCGCGTCAAAAATATGATGTACTTGACAAATGATGAGGATTATTATAATCCAATTGATCTTAATCATATTTTTGAAGATGATGACATATTATCTGATTGGATTAGGGAGACTGAACCTTCTGATCTTGGAGATGATGATACGTGGTTGAACGAAGCTCTTCAAAACAATGACGAAGGTCAAAGAGTAAGAGATGAAGAACAAGAGGAAGACGATACTCCTATTCCTTCACGGTCGAAGCAATCATTAATCAACAAAAAAGGGAAGGGTGTTGCACAAAGTAGTAAATCAATTTTGCCTGGTTCCAGTTCTAGTAGTGATGATGATGATGATGATGGTGATGATGACACCGAAAGGGGAGGTGGTGGCGATTATGGCGACGGTGGTGGAGATGGTGGTGGGGGTGGTCATTCTAACTTTCCTGCTGGCATGTCATGGGCACAAGGAGATGATTACTATAATGCCACACAAGACACTGACCATGGATATAGGCCAGGAATAGATGCACAGCGTCAACATTTGGCTAGGGTGTGTGAGTTTTCTAGTAGTGATGATTATTCTAGTGGACACAATGCTAGTATAGGCATTGATGATCAGTTACGTAATATGGGGATAGGATTTAAGGATTATGGAGGATACAGGCAACCCCATCATGCTATTACAGGATATGGATATGGTTCTCAAGGTGATCTTGGATATTCAAGTAGTACCACTGATGGTATGGGTCACCTACCACCCGTACGACAGCTTGAAAGATCTACTAGTACAAGTAGTGGTGGGTATTATGATCGTGCTCGTAGGAGGTACCGAGATACATCAGCTAGCACTGCCACGGGCGGTGGAGGAGGCTATAATGGCTATGATTTGGGCCGCCATCATGATGGATCATCGAGTAGCAGCGTTGAGTATCGAGGAGCTGGATACTATCATCAACCTGTCAATTCTTCTCAGCCACAGAACCCATATTATGGATCATCAAGCCAGTCATCTCAACATGCACCTTCAGATTATGGTTCTATATTGTTTGGGGGCCTTCAAATTCCATATCCACCGAATGCATTCAATAATCAGGGAAATAATGACTATGATGATTTTCATCCCCCACGACACTCCATGTGGCATTGATTTGGTAGTTATTGATGAAGGTGATCCTAATTATGTATGTAGTGTTATCAAATACTCAATCCGCAGCGTGTGTATTGGATATTATGTGACATTGTAATGGGTATATTGTGTATTGTGACAATCTATTAGGCCAAATTTGTTATTCAAATGATTTTAGAATTTTTCATTATTTTTCCAGATTTTTGTAAACCTTAAATCTAGCGTATCTTTGCGTATCGCCCGATACCAGTCCGCGGCGCCGCGACCGAGTTGTCTCCGCGACCTCAGCGACCGCGACCGATACCGCGACCTTGAACCATGGTGTATATGGATGTGCCTCCAGGTTTCGAGGACTCAAAAACTGAGGGAAAGGTGTGTAGACTTAAAAAGTCTTTATATGGTCTGAAGCAATCTCCAAGAGCATGGTTTGAGAGGTTTTCGCAGGCAATGCTTCGTTATGGCTTTAAACAGAGTCATGCAGATCACACATTGTTCATCAAACATTCATTGCAAGGTAAGACTACAGCTCTTATAGTATACGTTGATGACATTGTACTTACAGGAGATGACCTTGAGGAAATGAGAAAGTTGAAGAGCTATTTGGCCACTGAATTTGAAATCAAGGACTTAGGGGCATTGAGATTTTTTCTGGGCATTGAACTTGCTCGGTCTAAAGATGGGATCTTTATCTCTCAGAGGAAGTATGTTCTGGATTTACTGAAAGAGACAGGGATGCTTGGGAGCAAAGCGTGTGATACACCCATGGAACAGAATCAGAAGCTTAGTGATGATAGTAGTGGAGCTATGGTGGATAGGGGGAGTTATCAGAGACTTGTTGGGAAACTCATTTATTTATCTCATACTCGCCCAGATATTGCGTTTGCAGTTGGTGTTGTTAGCCAATTTATGCATTCTCCACGAGAGTCACATCAGGAAGCTGTCTTTCGGATTCTTCGATACCTGAAATCTGCTCCCGGGAAAGGATTATTTTTTGCTAAGCATAATCATCTTAAGGTGGAGGCGTATACTGACGCTGATTGGGCCGGTTCAGTTGCTGACAGGAGATCTACTTCGGGTTATTGCACATTCGTAGGGGGAAACCTGGTTACTTGGAGAAGTAAGAAGCAAAATGTTGTAGCCAGGTCTAGTGCTGAAGCCGAGTTTAGAGCTATGGCTCAAGGTATTTGTGAGCTCCTGTGGATTAAGTTGTTGTTGAGAGATTTGAAGGTTGAACATTTGGACTCTATGAAGTTATACTGTGATAATAAGTCTGCAATTAGTATAGCGCATAATCCAGTTCAACATGATCGTACCAAGCATGTAGAAATTGATCGACACTTCATTAAAGAGAATCTTAGTAATGGTACCATTTGTATTCCTTTTGTGAAGACAGGTGATCAGGTTGCTGATGTTCTCACTAAGGGTATTGGGAGCCGACAATTCAACTCTATTCTAGGCAAGCTGGGCATGAAAGATATTTTTATACCCGCTTGAGGGGGAGTGTTGAGTTGTTATGTTAGTTTTATAATATGTTATTGTCTTTCGGGGTCTCATTGTAATATTTATTTCTTATTATTAATGTTAATATAAAAGGGAATGACAAATTGTCATCCCTAAGCTTTTGCCAAAATAACTTTCAACAATATCTTGATCTAAGTCACCTAAATTCATTGTCATTAGAGGTGTTACAGTAGAATTTCATAAAAGAGTAAAAGTAAAACATAGAAAATAGGGAAGAGGGAAGGGAGGAACATAAAGAAATTGTGTGGTTCGGCCCTAAGACCTACATCCACACCCAAAGCCCCCAAAATGCTACATCTTGATACTACCGTCTTCAGATACAATTGCAAGCTTCCCAATAAGGTCAAATCATATCAAATCTTCCTAAATACATATCCCACAATGATAAGTATTACCATAGTTATGGGACTTACATTCCCATAATAATATGGTTTCCTACAGTTATTGTTGACGAATACGTCTTGTTTCACTCTAAAAAGGAGTCTTCTGGTGTAAGAAAGATTCATGATGCTAGTGAGATAGAAGCTCCAGAAAAGGTGCAAGATAACGTTTCAATTCTACCCATTCAGGAAGAGGTTCAAGGAGATGCTGTACCACACGAGTAACGATGCAATATTGCTACAGTAAGCTGACAAAGGAGGCAGATTAGGCCCCTTCTGAAATATGGGCATGTAGATTTAGTTGGGCCACCACTCAGTGGAACTTTAGACTTTGTGAAATTCTAAATAGAAAGAATTGATTTGAATTTTGTATCTTTACAATATCACGAGATTTTGGTAGTGTTAATAAAAATTTACAATACCACGTGATTTAAAGCTGGAACGCCACAAGAGGCGTTCATGTTCGCTAGCGTACCATGATCCGTGTTAGGAAAGTTCCGTGACATACCAAATAATCGACTCTGTGTTTTTATTTCCTTGTTTTTACCAAGTCTGAGCCTAAGCATATTCTTGCGATCCAAAAGCTCTTCTAGATTTGTTTTTATAAACCTAGGTTATTCCCTTACAATCTGGAACAATCGACCCAAAACGGGAATCGCTAGGGTTTGAACGATTTCTGGTAACATTGGCTTGGACCCGATTAGTGTGACACATGTTAAGAGGT
Source organism: Hydrangea macrophylla (assembly GCA_033977485.1). Taxonomy (NCBI): domain Eukaryota; kingdom Viridiplantae; phylum Streptophyta; class Magnoliopsida; order Cornales; family Hydrangeaceae; genus Hydrangea; species Hydrangea macrophylla. Next base: position 15,770,407 of record CM066997.1, read on the forward strand.
GCCCTTGCTGAGAGCCACAATTTGTTTCATTAGGTGGTGGGAAAGTGAATTGAGGGGGCTGTGAATGGACCATGGTACAAGGTCTCGATATCTGTCGCGGTCGCGGATGCTGTTGTGACGACTCGCTCGCGGCGTGGTATCGAGCGATATGCTAGCAACTCGTATCGGCCCATACTTCGAAGTTCAAAACATGAAGAATGGACAGAATTGCAGTGCACACAAATTGCAAATTTTCTCCAGTTTCTTGGCTGTGATTTGCTCCATTTCTTCCTCAATGTCCCCCTCCTTTTAGTGAAATCTTCTTCCCCAGCGGACCTACCTAAGGTCGAACAATGCAAGTCCTTGTGCACTTGTGTCACTGCTTTGTCTCTGTCTTTTCCTTTTTCTGGCTAATTGTCCATTCTCTGTCTGCTGTTTTTTTCCGATCCATCCGAAAATCAGCCATATGAACAAGTAAGTATATGTGTACATCCGTATTTTATATTTGTTCACAGTTGCTATTACATACTCAGAAGTTTCTTGGAGTTCCTGTCAGAAAACTCTAGTCACCATGTGAAGATTCACATCATACCCCTCTCTGAAAGAGATCAATAATTGGGAGGATGATGTTCACAAAATATGAGCATTTTCTCCAAAACTCAGATGACATTTCCTGGGTAACACAGGGTATATATTTAGCATTAACCGATTAATCTTTATAGTTTCTTGTGATTTTCTGCTGTTGATTTTCCGTGGCTAAATGGGTAATCATTTATTTAGCCGAGACAGAGAGAATAACGGTAGATCTTTAGAGACAAAACTTGCTTCATAATTTATTTTGGTGTGAATTTGGCACACACATATATATATATATATATATATATATCCAGAACCTTTCTCATGACGGAGTCCTCAATTTGTTAAAGTGAGAACTATTGTTTATAGCCGTTGGATCCAGTTTTCATTAAGGGTATTGAAGTAATTTCACAGACTGAAAATTGAATCCAACGGTTGTAAACTGAAGTCCTCATTTTAACAAAATGAAGTCTCCCTCCTGAGAAGGGTTCTGATATATAAATATATATATATATTGCTCTTATGCAATTCCTAGTTGCTTGAAGCCTGACTTTGGACTGAAATTTTAGAAAGAGAAAGGACTTGATTGGCATCAAGTTTCTGTACAAGTAAACAATTTTCTCTTTGTAAAATGTCTTTGCATTTGCTGAGGGAAAGAAAAATAGGGAAAGAGGAAAATAAGGAAGAACAAAAAATTTACCCTCCCGGTTCAACAATAAGTGGTGTGTAAACTTGGAACCAACAAAGGGAAAGGGATAGGAACAGGTAAAAAGGAAGAGAAAAAAATTGTGAAAAATGATTTTCATACTAGTTTACTATATTATTTTCCTTTCTATTTTGCTCTTGGACAGACAACAAAAGAAGGATAAATATTTTCCTTGTATTTCTTTTCTTTATTCTTTTATTTATTTATTTTTTATTTTTTTTATTTTTTTTCCCCTTGTGAAATGTATGAATGAAAATGATGAAAGTAACTGCCTCTTTGGGAGTGATGAAAACGGGACCAGGTTCAAATTGAGTCTCACTTTCGTTTGGTTCTTGTGAAAATCAGTGTTGTGTCGGCCTAATAGAGAACGAGTTCTTGGAGCGTATTTCAGTCGGACATGAACTCCTATGTACCTTAAAAGCTGCTAAACCAAACGGGTTTTTTCTCTGTTCCACAAGACCAGTTCTTGTGCATCCAAACGACTCTAGTTCAAGTCTTAGAACCGGTACTTCTTGCACAAGCGATTTGTTAAATTATGTACTACTATCCTTCTTAGGCTCTGCTTGGCTCATCGGGGAAATAGGTGGAAAAACATTGAAGAAAGCACTTTTTCTTTTCATTGTTTTAGTTAACAAGGAAAGCAATGAAAAAAAATTAGAAAATAATAAAATAATATAGGGTGGAAACTGAATAGTAAAAGAAATATTTTGAATATGTTGAGGTAGTTTTCTTATCTTTTGATGAGTTTTCTATTTTAGATGGAATTTTTTTTTTTTTTTCCTAATGTTATTGAAGTATAGTAGAAATCACTAGAGAAAATACTATAAGGCCATGTTTGGCAGGCGGGATAAGAGCTCAGGATAGGATAACTTTTACCCTATCCTGTGTTTGGTGTTGCAATCCATAAAAGTATTTTATCTCAAGGAGGCTTTTTATCTCATTGAGTATGGGATAACTCAATACCATGGAGAGGGTGGTATTAGATGAGATAAGGGAGTTTGAGATAACTTTTGAGACAAATTATTTATTGATTTTAATTTTTTTTTCCTAGATTATTATTATAATAATAATTATTATTGTTATTTTTTTCAAAGTTTTTCATATATATATATATATATATTGAGATCTATTTTTTAAAAAGTTTCAAATTTTCTTCCTTTTTGTTTGCACTTTCAAATCTCTCTATTTTTTTTTTTTTTTTGTGATTTGTTTGTTTTAAGAAAATCTCAGATTTTTTTTTTCTTTCTTTAGATCATCTTTTTTTTCATTTTTTTTCTTTTTGATTTGCTTTTTGTTTTAAAATTTATATCTAATTTTTTTTTCTCAGATTTTTTTAATTGTTAAAAAGCAACAATTTAGTTCTATTATCTGGAACTTATATTCGGGCATGCCCAAACACAGAATTAGGATATAACAGCTTATTCGACAGTTTTATTCAGCACATTCCAAAACACAGGACATCATAACAGCGTATCCGACATGATTACTATACTATCCGATCTTGCCTTATCCTGTCCTATCCGACAGTTTTATCCGGCCTGCCAAACGAGGCCTAAAAGTAGATCGATTTCGTTTCCATAATTCGTAGATCTCCATATGGATATAGGAGTTCCTATGAATAATGGCTAGCGGGATTAGTTTAAATTTCTTCTCGTTTTCTTTTCCTTTTCCCGTTTCTACTCTAAATCTGCAACTCAAATAGAGTAGCACAAGAAGTTTATGACATACTCTAGACTCCGTAAACTTATTTCTAAATGCTACTGTTAGCCTTGAATTTATTTAAGGCAATATTTTTGTTTTGTTTTGATGATGACAAATCTAGTGATAATTGCATACTTTCATTGGTTCTATTTTAATCAATTATCATGTCATTTTCGTTATGCTAATCTCTTGATTCATGTACTTAAATGTTCTAACTTTGTTTGAGATCATGAGATAGCATGGGGTGAAGTCCAAGAGTGAGGGAGCTCAACAAGGATCAAGCTTGAAGACTTGAAGATTTTTTCATCCTTGGTTGAAGATTAGGATTTACTTGTAAGTTTTTTGATCAATCACTCATAGGGGCTCAAGTAACTTTAATTGAACTTTAGGATCCTTTCTCACACACTTTAAAATATGTTCAAGGACCTAAACATACTTAGACCACTCATTAAATTCATTTCACAAAAGTTTTCAAAGTGGCTAAGTCAAAAGAAAGTACCTTTGCGCAGATATGTCAACTTTAAATACAAACCTGATCCAATTGGTAAAGAATTAGATCTTGAGTTTTATATGGTTGGAAAGGTATTTGAATCTAGTTTCCAAATCTTCAAACGGATCGCGAATACGAGTTTTGTAGAAGGAGTTATGGCCGTTTTAGTAAAGAGGTGTCAGTCTGCCAAAATCTGCTTAAAATCAGTCGACTGATTTTTTAAGGGTCCAGTTGACTGGTTTATAGAATCAGTCGACTGATTGAACTTTTCAGTCGACTGGACAGCCCTGAAATTGCCTATTCACTGCTCTAAACTTCCCAGTCGACTGAACCCTCGATCCAGTCGACTGGACTGCGCTGAATACACTAACGGCTAGTTTTTAAAGGGATTTTTATTTACCAAACTTGCCACCAACGGCTATAATCTTTCTTGGCCTATAAATACATGTTTTCCCACACCATTTTATGTTGATCAATCTATTGGAAAACATCTATTTATCACACAACTTGTTGATTTCTAATCATTCATATTTGAGCCCTAGTTGTGTGAGTTTATCAATTTGCTCTAGTTCTTAATTAGTATTTCTTTGAGAGTAAATTGTAGTGAGCTTTATTTGTATTATCCACTCTATATAGAGAGTTATAATTTGTAATTCAAATCATTGTAAAGGTTGAGGGTTAGTAACCCTTGTGTGCAAAGAAGAGGTGTTCTTCTTTGGGAGAGATTATAGGCAGGGCCGGCCCTGAGGCCAAGCGGCCAAGCCGTCGCATGGGGCCTTATTTTTAGGCCTCAATTTTAGGCCTATTTTCTTCTAATTTTTTCTTATTTTTTATGAAACTTATCATTTTTAGGCCTATTTTCTTCTAATTTCTTCATAATTTCTATGAAACTTATCATTTTTAGGCCTATTTTCTTCAAATTTCTTCCCAATTTCTATGAAGCTTATTATTTTTAGGCCTATTTTCTTCACAATTTCTATGAAACTTATCGTTTTTAAGCCTATTTTCTTCTAATTTCTTCCTAATTTCTATGAAACTTATCATAGGGGCCTCATTTTTTAGGTCCTTTTGAAAGTTCGCTTGAGGTCTCGGCCAAATTTTGACATCTCAGGACCGGCCCTGATTATAGGCTCTTGTAACGGTTTGGTGCACACCCGTAAGTGCTCCGGGAAACGGCTTGGTCTACACCCGTGAAGTAGATTGGATTAAAGGAATCCTCAAGAGGTGTTCTTGAGGGGTGGACGTAGGCCGCGGGGTGCGATTGCCGAACCACTTGAAAAATCGGTTTGCAAGTTTCTCTTCCCTTATCTCTTTACTTTATCATTTGTGATTGTGTTTAATTTGCAATTAAGATCTTTAAAAGGTTAATTTCCGCTAAAACCTTATTCACCCCCCCTCTAAGGTTTCCACATTTGGGCCAACAATTGGTATCAGAGCTTCGGCTCTTCTATTTTCAAAAGTTTTTGAAAATTTTGAGTTAAGATCCAAATGGAAACCACCACTTCTCGCATCTCATATAGTGAGGGTCAATCGGCAAATAGACCACCGTGTTTTAATGGATCAAATTATGCTTATTGGAAAAATAGAATGAGAATCTATATGATTTCTCAAGATTTTGATTTTTGGCAAATAGTGGTCAAAGGGCCTCATCTTCCAACAAAAATTGAAAATGGTATTTCTATTCCAAAAACGGAAGATGGGTATAATGATGCCGATAAGAAACTCATAAAATTGAATGCTATGGCAATGAATTTATTATATTGCGGTTTAGACCCAAATGAATACAATAGAATTTCATCTTGCGAATCCGCAAAAGAAATTTGGGATAAACTTGAAGTGACTCATGAGGGAACAAGCCAAGTCAAAAAGTCAAAAATTAATTTGCTTGTTCAATCTTATGAAATGTTTAAATGTTGCATTTTGAGTCTATTGGTGATATGTCTACCCGGTTTACAACTATCATCAATAGCTTAAAAAATCTTGGTAAAGTTTATGCTAATGAAGAAATTGTTGAGAAAATTCTTAGGGTTTTACCAAAGCAATGGCAACCGAAGGTCACGGCTATCCGGGAAGCAAAAGATTTGACAAACTTGTCAATTGAACAACTCATGGGATCACTCATTACCCATGAAATGGAGTTAGCCGTGCTTGTCGAAGAAGACAAGAAAAAGGAGATAAGAAGAGGAGATATGGCCTTGAAGTCCTCAAGCTCAAAGAAAAACGGAAAAGATCATGAGAGTGATGAGGATGAAGAAATGGCTTTGATCACCCAAAAATTCGCAAAGTTTCTAAAGAAAGAAAAATTGGGAAAGAAGCTCACTAAAGATGAACAACGCAAGAAGAAGGCAATGAAGGTCATTCAAAGTAGCTCCGAGAGTGAATCATCAGGCGACGACTCAAATGAAGATGAGATCGTCAATCTTTGCCTCATGGCAATCGAAAATGGGGTAACCTCTACTTCTTGCTCTTTAAATGACTCCAATGATTTTAATGATTTTCAAAATGATGAGTTAAGTTGTATGGAAACAAAAGTTCAAGAAGGATATTGCATTTCAACTCCTCCATCGTTGAAAGATCATAAGTATAATCATTGGAAGAGGAGAATAGAAATTTATTTTATATCACTTGACATAAATCTTTGGAACATTGTCAAAAATGGTTTTTCTTCTAAACCAAAGATTGAATGGAATGAAAGTGATCAAAATAACTTTCTATTGAATCTTAGAGCTATGAAAATTCTATATAATTCTTTGGATGATAATTCATATAACAGAATTCGTTCATGCTCTAGTGCAAATAAAATTTGGTTATGTTTAGAAAATTTTCACATTTCTACTAACCAAATTTGTGAAGAAGAAAGAGTATGCCTATTTGCAAATGAAGAAGATGATAAGAATGAGAAAATGGCAAAAGATGCCACTTGGGATGATGACGACTCATCCGATGATGACTCATGTGACCAAGTAGGTGCACAAGAGAATTTGGTAAACTCTAATCCTACCTCTATTGTTGAATCTCCTAACTATAATGAGCTTCAATGTGCTTTTGAGGAGTTACATGAGGAATTGGAGAATTTGGGATCTAAATATATAACTCTTAAAAAGAAATTTTCCAAACTATCAAATGAGTTAAATATTTTGAAATCCCAAAATGAATCTTTGAAGATTGAAAATGAAAAACTTGTATTAAGAGCACAATCTTCAAATAAGATTGAAAAAGAAAATTTGGAGTTGAAAAAGCAATTGGATGATTTAAAATCTCAAAATGAAATTTTGAGAAAAGAAAAGCTTATTTCAACCAATCAACCTTCAAGTGAATTTATTGAAAAGGAAAAGGTTGAATTGAGAAAAGAGGTGGATGATTTGACAAAAACTTTGGCCAAGTTTACCCAAGGTGAACAAAATTTGAATATGCTTTTGGGAAAACAAAAATGTGTTTTTGATAAGGCCGGTTTGGGATTTAATCCCACATATAAGGAAAAGAAGTACAAAAACTTCTTCGTAAAATCCACATCCTCTACTTCAAATTCTCAAAATGCTCACAAGAAATTCTTTGTAAAGGCATCAATCTCAAATGAGACCCTTCCCCATGTAACTTGTCATTATTGCATGAAAAAGGGGCATGTTAATTACAAATGTTCATTTCGAAAGAAAATTAACATGGTTTGGGTTGTAAAAGGATCATCTCCTACTTTCTCGGCAAATGTCGTATCCAAGAGGTGCTTGGACAATGGTTAAATCTTTTACCTTAAGCCTAGTAGGAGTAGGTTAAATTAACTTGTTTTGATATTTCTCTTGATTTTGATAGCATGCTAATCATATTTAGTTCATCAAATTATCTTGTTTTGATGTTCATAGCTTTCCCATCCTCCTAAGGAGATAATGCATAATGTTGATCCTATAATTGGTATTCATTCGTATATGCATATGTTGAGGGGGAACATATTACTATGTTCATTTTAGTTGTCTTGATTTCTTGGTATCATGATATTATGTTTACTTTAGTTAATTTGGTATCATATTTGGTATTTGGTAATTTGGTATCATTATTGCCTCCATGATATGTTTACTTGAATTTTCTTAGTATCATACGGTTGCATATCTTGAGGGGGAACTTTTAGTTCCAATCCCCAATCTTTTTGTTGTTGTCAAAAAGGGGGAAAATGAATAGAGAAGGGGGAAAATGCTAGAGAGAATATGAAAATGATAGAACTTTTGAAAGGGAGAATGTTTTTAAAAAGTTATCATTCTTGGACTCATATTTTGGAATTCTTGTTACTTTAAATGATAACATGAAAATGACTCTTATTGTGCTTTAAATTGCTATATCTCTATTGCATGTTTTGACATCATCAAAAAGGGGGAAATTGTTAGCCTTGAATTTATTTAAGGCATTATGTTTGTTTTGTTTTGATGATGACAAATCTAGTGATAATTGCATACTTTCATTGGTTCTATTTTAATCAATTATCATGTCATTTTCGTTATGCTAATCTCTTGATTCATGTACTTAAATGTTCTAACTTTGTTTGAGATCATGAGATAGCATGGGGTGAAGTCCAAGAGTGAGGGAGCTCAACAAGAATCAAGCTTGAAGACTTGAAGATTTTTTCATCCTTGGTTGAAGATTAGGATTTACTTGTAAGCTTTTTGATCAATCACTCATAGGGGCTCAAGTAACTTTAATTGAACTTTAGGATCCTTTCTCACACACTTTAAAATATGTTCAAGGACCTAAACATACTTAGACCACTCATTAAATTCATTTCACAAAAGTTTTCAAAGTGGCTAAGTCAAAAGAAAGTACCTTTGCGCAGATAGGTCAACTTTAAATACAAACCTGATCCAATTGGTAAAGAATTAGATCTTGAGTTTTATATGGTTGGAAAGGTATTTGAATCTAGTTTCCGAATCTTCAAACAGATTGCGAATACGAGTTTTGTAGAAGGAGTTATGGCCGTTTTAGTAAAGAGGTGTCAGTCTGCCAAAATCTGCTTAAAATCAGTCGACTGATTTTTTAAGGGTCCAGTCGACTAGTTTATAGAATCAGTCGACTGATTGAACTTTTAAGTCGACTGGACAGCCCTGAAATTGCCTATTCACTGCTCTAAACTTCTCAGTCGACTGAACCCTCGATCCAGTCGACTGGACTGCGCTGAATACACTAACGGCTAGTTTTTAAAGGGGTTTTTATTTACCAAACTTGCCACCAACGGCTATAATCTTTCTTGGCCTATAAATACATGTTTTCCCACACCATTTATGTTCATCAATCTATTGGAAAACATCTATTTAAATCACACAACTTGTTGATTTCTAATCATTCATATTTGAGCCCTAGTTGTGTGAGTTTATCAATTTGCTCTAGTTCTTAATTAGTATTTCTTTGAGAGTAAATTGTAGTGAGCTTTATTTGTATTATCCACTTTATATAGAGAGTTATAATTTGTAATTCAAATCATTGTAAAGGTTGAGGGTTAGTAACCCTTGTGTGCAAAGAAGAGGTGTTCTTCTTTGGGAGAGATTATAGACTCTTGTAACGGTTTGGTGCACACCCGTAAGTGCTCCGGGAAACGGTTTGGTCTACACCCGTGAAGTAGATCGGATTAAAGGAATTCTCAAGAGGTGTTCTTGAGGGGTAGACGTAGGCCGCGGGGTGCGATTGCCGAACCACTTGAAAAATCGGTTTGCAAGTTTCTCTTTCCTTATCTCTTTACTTTATCATTTGTGATTGTGTTTAATTTGCAATTAAGATCTTTAAAAGGTTAATTTCCGCTAAAACCTTATTCACCCCCCCTCTAAGGTTTTCACATTTGGGCCAACAGCTACATTTTAAAATCTTTGTTTAGACACATGTACTACATACATTGAACCTATTGGAGTAGCACAAAGAGTTTAACATTTTCAAAAAATATTCACAAACTATTTTTCCTTTTTTTAAAGCCTATTTATAAATTTAACATTGACACATTAGGGAACTTAACACATAAGATTTCAATATGGTTCTTGACAGTGCATTTATTTATTATTTTAATCTCAGGGCAATTCATGGGAATGTAAGTGCTTTAGCATACTAATTTAAAAGCTGTAAGGTAAAAGGACATAAATTAGTATTCAACATAAAAGTGTGACTACCAAGTTAATAAGCATTGATTAATTAATTGTAGTGTGACATCTCATACCTGTTATTGGTGCTTTAATTGTCTTTATATGCAATTAAATGCAAGGTTAAGTAGTATGCATTATGATGATTGTGACTTTTTCTATCAAGAAAAGTATGCATTATGAAGATCACTAATTTGAAAGAGTTATTGACAATATTGGCATAACAAAATTTATCATATTAAACTTTGAAATAATCTTTCTAGTTGGATTGTGGGGTCAACTGTGATAATAAACGATTTGCGACATATCAAAGGGAGCTTCTAAATGCACATAAAAAAAATCCATTTCTAGACCCACATGCTTCTGCATTGAAGAGGAGTACAAGCATCACCCTCTGTTATATACACAAGTGTTAAAAAAGAAAAAAGAAAAAAGAAAAGTCGTCGGTGCAATTTTTCTATTTTTTTTTTGTGGATACGTTTAGAAACTCCCCATATATATAATGGAGTGTCTACTTGATAAAGAGATTCTTGAGAAGTTGTTTCGGATGGAAGAGGGGACAATCCAAAGAGACAACGTAGAGAGAGAATGAAGTGGGCAAGAGAGTAGCGCGACGTATTTATTGTAATCCTCATGAGAAAAGCTACGAGCTAAAATAAAGAAATTTCTTAGCTTAGGGTAAAAAAAAATGGTCGCCATTAATTTCTTCTAAATAAGGTAGGGCGAACACAACTTTAAAAGATTGCGCATGACCAACGAAGGAGCAATGATCACAACGGTGCCTCCAATTTTCATTAAAAAAAAAAAAACACTAAAAGAATTTTTATTGTTTTTTAATAGGACCAATAACGTATTCTTCAACCAACCTTGATGAAATCTCAATCTATAACCAAAAAGTCTTGTAAGTTGTAAAAGGATTGCAATAGGGCTCATGGGTGCTACCATTATAAATTACCACTTCAAATAGGCCTCCTAGACCATGCCCCCAATCTAGGTTTGTCACAAGGAATGACGTAAAGCAAAATATAGTTGGTTTATCCATAATATATAAAGAAGGTAAAACAAGTTATACAAGGGAATAGTTCAAATTTAGGGAGGTAAACCTTAAAAAACATCTTCACGAGAGTTTAGCTTATTCTTAGGTCAATTAACAACACGGACTAATAATAATGAAAAATTATTGTGCGGTCCGAAACTATCACCTCACTTAATGACGTAATGATTCAGACCATTTAGTGACAGCAATTTGACAGCAAAAATCTTCAAAAATCTTCCTAGCACAACTCAATTATGGCCCAAAAATTGAAAAAGTTGGTACAACTTATGCGTAATATACATGTGTGATGGATACTTACTGACCACGTGGCTTTTACTTAGCAGTCCGAGCCACAACATGCTGCAACCACTAAGAGAATGCCACGTAGTGACTTGTTAAGAGATGCTTGATTAAGTTGTCACACTCTTTCCATTTATCCAATAGAGGAAGAAACTTTAGGGGGTTCATTAGAGACCACAAAAATGGGTTAGGAACTCTAAATGACAAAATTTCCATTTAAAAGCTTGTCTAGGTGGAATATCATCTACAAATCTATCCAATTTGTGAAAATTATCCAAAGTCTCCACATGAAAGAAGCATTTTTAAAGGTTTAAGTTCAATCATTCAAGCCACTAAGAGAGTTTGATCTCTTTTTTAATCTCAAAGTTATTGATAGAGGGGGTAACTATGTGTCTTCCACTTGTGTATTATGAAATATATACATCACTCACAAGTCCATTTCTATCTTGAAGTGGAAAGATATTCCGCAAGACAATTATGTGTTTGCCTCATTATTGCAGAGAAGACTTGTATTAACTTTTAGGGGTGGCATGTGTCCAATTTCTATAATTAATTTTGTTGATAGAAACAGAGGCAAAATGAAAATAGAATGAGACATATGGTGGACATCTGGGTGAGCAAAAATGCTCTTGTTTGCACTGGTACAGACTGTATAGTTGAGGATCCTCTGCAGCCATTTTGGTGCTGCCAAATTTCCACCAATGTGGCATTGACAAGACCACAAATTTTATTTTTTATTATCATTTTTTTTGGCTCTTTTTTTGCAAAAAATTAAATAAAAAATAAAAAATATTTTATTTATTTATTTATTTATTTATTATTATTTTTTGTGGTCATGCAAAGACTGCATGGGTGCTACTGAATTGAAAGCACCCAAGCTGACTGCCGAGGATCCCTTCCCGTTTGTACTACGCAAAACAAGTTCTGTGGTGCAAAATTTGAACGGGGTTTTGAACATACAAGTGTTGTGTTTTTTATTACTGTAATTAAAAGGTTGTACAATATCCAAGAATATATTTACAATTTGTTTGAAGTCAAATCAATACAATAATAATTTTCACAAAAACAAATAGTGAAATTAATGAGAATTGGGCAGGCATATTTGATCCCTTTATTTTTTTTTTTTCTTCCCAAACAGCTCCAACAGATTATAATTAATTCTACCAAATATCGAATGTAATATATTTTGTTTCCACATATTTAACTCGTTGGAAAAGACAAATATTAATTCTAATAAATTTTGCTTGCTCGTGAATAAATAAATTTCACTGTATGGTTTTTGGAATTAGAAAAGAAAATTGAGAATGAAAAATGATTTCCTCAGTGCATTTCTCCATGGCTAAAAATTTTTAGAAATTGAATTTTTTTCATATATAGTGAAAGATAAAGGAAAACGGCGGGAGTGACTTGTAAATTTTTTTGAATTATTTCATCCAATTTCCATTTTGCTTAATGCTTTATTTTTTTGGACCAATATATCGAAAATAAAATTTCTCCTTCATGTTGTCCTTACTAAGCGTTGATTTACCTATTTTCAATTTTATTTAATTAGCCTCCGATTTTCTCACTATTTTTACTACCAAACAAAGAAAAAAAAAGCTTGATTTTCTTTTCCTTCCCTTGCTAAATTTCAGAATAAAATAGAGCCTTATGGAATAAAAAGAAAAAGCTTGCATTTTAAACAAGAAAATTTAGCAGGATTCACAGTTTGGGGGTTCAATGAGAAAAGCTTTTGAAAGGCTAATTCAAGCATTTGCATGCAGAAGTCATGCACTAAAAGTACACAATTTTATCCTAGTACGTATTTAAAAGTACACAATTTAAAATGGACAAAATAGTTGGTGTTGTCCATACCACAATACTATTACTGCTTGTGTGGGATAGTTGTGAGAATAATAAATTTTTTATTAAGAGAGTTGATATTTTTTCTATTGAGAATTTTTAAAAAGTTATTTAACATTTTGCATTGCTGTGAAAATTAGGTTTTTTTTTTTTTAAATAACAATTTTACTGAAAATTCATTTAAAGGTTTTGTTCAGATTTTTCCGAAAAAGTTTTAATTTGCTGCATTAAAATTAGGGATATTAGGTCATAGACCCCTTAAAATTATGTGTTTTAATAAAAAAACCCACGTTTTTTGCAGTTTTATGAAAAGCCCCTCGCTACTTTTCGTATTTGGTAAAAAGCCCCTCCGCTCACAGCTTATGTTATATTATTTGTGAACTTTAAATCATCATAACTCACTCGTTTTTTGGTCTTTTTAGGTGATTTTTTTTTTGATATCATGTATTTTTTCGAGATCTACGCATTAGACTTGAAAGTTGTACAAAAAAAAGTAATTTGGAACTTCATTTTTCATTTTTATCTTTCAGATATATAATATTATCTGTTTATCTAACAGATAATATTATTTGTCAACTTTAAACCAAGATAACTTTATAAATTCTTGGACTTTTTGGGTGATTTTTTTTTTGAATTCATGTATTTATTTGAGATTTACGCATTGGACTTGAAAGTTGTACAAAAAAAAACAATTTGAAACTTCGTTTTTCATTTTTATCTTTTAGACACAAACAGATAATATTATCTGTTTACACTAACAGATAACATTATTTGTCAACTTTAAACCACCATAACTTTATCAATTCTTGGGCTTTTTGGGTGATTTTTTTTTTGAATTCATGTATTTCTTTGAGATTTACGCATTGGACTTGAAAGTTGTACAAAAAAAAGCAATTTGAAACTTCGTTTTTCATTTTTATCTTTCAGACACAAACAGATAATATTATCTGTTTACACTAACAGATAATATTATTTGTCAACTTTAAACCAAGATAACTTTATCAATTTTTGGGCTTTTTGCGTGATTTTTTTTTTGATTTCATGTATTTCTTTAAGATCTACGCAGCGGACTTGAAAGTTGTACAAAAAAAAGTAATTTGGAACTTCATTTTCATTTTTATCTTTCAGGCACAAACAGATAATATTATCTGTTTACACTAACAGATCTTTAGGCCTGTTGTTTGGCCTCTTGTTTTGGTCTGCTGCAACTGAGTTTTCATCAGATACTTGTGGCTGCCGTTACATCTCAAGTCTTCATCAATATATGGATCGTACTAATGAAATTGTGGATGGCGTTGCCTTGCTTTGGACTGCTGAAATTGGGTTTCATCACAAATTGTTTTTATGCTAGTTTGATTGATTGCTCTTGTGGGGTTATTATCACATTTGTGGGTGCTGTCTATTATACTTCATAATGAGTTGAAATGTTATCATTCTGTCTACTGTGTTTGGGCTGATTCGTGTAATGTTTGGGGAGTCAAGTTTGAGCTTACATGTAAGTCTAGCTGGGGAGATTTGTATTGTTGAGGTATGCTGGATTATTAATAAAATTGTTGCTGTTCAAAAAAAAAAACAGATAATATTACTTGTCAACTTTAAACCACCATAACTTTATCAATTCTTGGGCTTTTTGGGTAATTTTTTTTTTGATTTCATGTATTTCTTTGAGATCTACGCAATAGGCGTGGAAATTTTACGAAAAAAAAGTTAAATTGCAGCCTAATTTTGAGGTTTTATCTATCTTACAGATAATATTATCTGTTATCTGTGTGTCTAATAGATAATATTATCTGTCAACTTTAAACTACCATAACTTTATCAATTCTTGGGTTTTTTGGGTGATTTTTTTTTTTATTTCATGTATTTTTTTAAGATCTATGCATCTATGGTGCCAAATTTACGAAAGAAATATATTTTTATCATATGTATGCGAAAAAAATGCAAATTTTTATATTTGTTTGATGTTTAATTTTTTTTGTCCCAGTATTTCATGATCCACATTGAACTTGATTGATAGATCTCGTTTTGCTGATTTCAAAACATCAAATTTTACGAAAAACGGACTTGTATAACAAAAGTTATAGCAATTTGAGTGTAAAAAGGGCCTAATGTGATAAAGAAAAGTAGCATGGGTTTTAGTTTTGAAGAGTTTTATTTGAGGGGGCTATGGCCGAAGGTCCCTTAAAATTAATCTCTTTTTAAGTTTTCAATTTAATTTCATTTTTGAAAAAACTATTAAAAAAAAAATTAGGGGAGCTTCGGCCATAGCCCCCTCAAATAAAAACCTTCAAAGCTAAAGCTCATGTTACTTTTCTTTAACTCATTAGGTCTTTTTTATGCCTAAACAACTTTAAATTGCTATAAAAAAAGACCGTTTTCTTTAACTCATTAGGTCTTTTTTTTTTTATGCCTAAACAACTTCAAATTGCTATAAAAAAGACCGTTTTTTATGCCTAAATCAGAGTATGTGCGTGTGGAGTTAATGTTTATAACAGCTTGGATTCACAATTGGGTAGTCTACTTTTATGTTGATCTCAAAGTGTGTGTAGAGGTAAAGCTTATCGATTTTTAATCCTCGTTGATCCCTTTAATTAATATTGAATCTAATAACAATTAAGCCCCGTTAGGATTGAACTTGGCTTTTGCATTTAGCTAGCATAAGTCCTAGGGTACCATGGAAATTAAGATGAATTTATTAACACACAAATGTGCTCTTGCATCACGCTTTAAGCACACGTAGACCTGCTTCAGCAAAAATGTGCTTTTGAGGTTCTAAAGTTCTTTTTAAAATTTATCCAAGCAGGCTAACATTTGCATTTTTGAGTATGTTATGATTCCCAAAGTTTGTATCCCAAGTGGTTTCCCAACACTCATTTGATTTTGATTGGGGGATGTTGAATTAGTCCCACTATTATTGAAGGCAATGAAGGGTTCTCACTGCCACATTTGTATGAAAACCATTTAAGAAGTATAGCTTTATTATTGCGTTTTGAATCCCAAAAGCATGTTTATAAACGTACGTTTGAGAATGATCCCAAACAAAGGTTTATATGGTGTTTGCACCACAAATAATCCTACATTGAAAATGTTAGTGGATAGTTATCCACATTTAAAGAAGTTGCCAACAAGAGGGGTACTTGGGAGTTATTCAAAAGCTAGGGTAGTTACTCACAAATGTATGGTTGAAAGAAGATACTTACATGGGCCATAAAATGAGCTGGACAAAGTAAGATAAATGATCATCATCAATGCTCAACAACTACATGCTTAGGCATTTTATCTTTTATTTTATTTCTTGTTCTAGGAGTAGATTTAGATGTAGGTTCAATCCATAACAGTGATGATGACAGTGACTGAAAAGCAGATTCCTCCAGCAATAATCAGTTTGACATATGATGAATGTATGATGATAGCACAGTAATAAATAGTATTTGTAATAAATGATGCATAGTAATGCATAATGTGTAATAGATTAATTAATGTTTAGTGTGCAATAATAATGCATAGTGTGAAATAGTGATGCATAGTATTACTAAGGGTTCTTTAGATTTCAGTCCTTCATTGTAGCTTTTTTTTTTTTAAATAGATCCATTGTACAAGTCAACTTAGAAATTAGTCTCTCACCTATTTTGATGACTAAAATACCCCTACTCTTACAAATCAGGGTTTTTAAATTTAAAACATGTATAACTATATATATATATATATATATACTAAATCAGGATTTTGAAAATCAAAACCCATTTAATACATATATATATATATATCTTACAGAAATCTAGAAATAGACCAAACACAATATTAAATTAATATGAATTTTGATTCAATAAGACAACAACAAAAAAAAAAAAAAAAGAATTTATGGAGCAAACTTGGTAAAAAAGTGAGAAATTTCTCACTTTTAAAATTCATCACAGACCATAAATGACAAATCCTCGATAATATAATGTTCAATTCTGTATATAATGGTGAGAAATTACTCATTTTAAAAGACATTATTGACTAAATGTGAGAAAGTTCTCAATAACATAATGGTGAGAAATTATCACTTCTCACCATAATGAAAAATTCATCACTTTAATACACATCAGTGACCAAAAGTGAGACATTACTCAATATCCTAATGGTGAGAAATTTCTCACCAAAAAATTTTTTTTTAAAAAAAAATTCACCTTCACACACACACACACAAAAAAAAAATTTAAAAAAAAAAAAACAACAAAAAATCACTCCCCTTCACAAAGGTCCATGAATGATCATCCCTCAAAGCCCTGTCTGAGTGACAAGCCATGTGACCACATAGAGCTTTCAAAGATGAAAAATTCAGAGTCACGTGAGACCTCATGAGACTTCCCAATGACTTCCCAAAAGGAAATCTCTTGCTGTAAAATTTGCATTCATACCTCAATTCTTGATTTGCTTCCATAGATTGATTTGTTTTGATTGATCACTCAAAAACCAAACAAACCCAGTAGAGAAAATTGGATCATTGAACCAATCGTGAACACAAATCATGAAGAAAAAAAAAAAAAAAAAACCTTCATTTGCTGATCTTGTACCATCCAAGAATACCCGGATGTTGAAGAGAGAGAAGAAACCAAGAACAGATTGGCAAGTGGGTTCAATAGTCATATGTTGTAAACTCATGAATATCTGTCACGACCCATCCCGCTACGGGCGGAAATAGGACACGTGGCACGCCACCGAGGCTCATCCAATTCATTCTATAACTCTAGCAGCGGAAAAGAAACTTAAAGAAACTCTTTAAAACAAAGTTCATTTTGGAAGAAAAACATAACATTGAACTATGAGTCCGTAAAATCCGTATCAATTTGAAAAGTTAATTATATTTCAAATTAACTATAAAAGTTTTATTAGGGACCCCAAATGTACCCTAAAAGCAAAATAGAACAGTTCAATATTTTCCGAAAAAGGTACTTCCTTTGTAAAAACACTATTCACGGGCAGCCCACTTTTGCCTATTTTTATTTTTTTGAAAACGTCGCAATTACGACAAAACTCAACATACGAATTCCCAATCGTTCTGAAACTTTACCAAAGGTATATAAACATATTAGACAGCATGTCTAAGCTTTGAAAACATTAACGGAACTTGTTTGGATCAAATCTCTTAAGTGCTACAACAAATTCATAAAACATGAAATTCAACGTGTTAAACATCAAAACGCGAACTCAAGAGTTCCAAGTCACTTCCAACCAACTTAAAATGGTTTCCAAATGAATATTACATCAACTCAATAATAATAATCCAGAGCTTCTATGATTCGATTACAAAAATCTATACCCCAATTCCTCCGAATGATCCCAACGGCCTCATTCCTCGCATTCCATCTTTCTTTTCTTCATACCTGCAATGGAGTAAATCTCCATTGCTCAGCTATATGCTGAGTGTACAATTCTAAACATATGCATATGGGCAATTCATGTTTTAAACATCTAAATCACATAATTTAGTCTCCGGGGAGAGAGATACGCATTCACCCAGTATATCGGCAAGTCTTAAATCTTAAACCGCGATGTCAATGGTTAGCCAAGAATCACTCAACCATTGCATCCATCTGCTCTGGTTGGCCACTTCCCACACCAAGCAAGTAGTCGTCACTACTATAAACTCTCAAACATCGAGAGGCATGCACCGGCATGAAATTATATCGAACTCCCCTTTGACCCACATAAACATTTAGCATACTCACATAATCATGTCATCATGTTTTCTATACGTACTCGCTAAAATTAACGGGCCTAATTTAACACATAAGTTTGCCCGGATCACAATTCATACAAAATATCTAAAACATCCAAAATTCCCTATATTACATAGGTTCGGAATTCATACCTTGAGCAATCGTCCTATAACTTTGAGGAAAGCACTAGTAGCCCGATTAAACGTCAGATCTCCGATTAGGAGTGATTCCTACAAGTATTTACACGTTTTCCCCAAATTTTCATAAATTAGATTTTTGGAAAAACTTAGCCAAACGAGACCTAAATGGTATCAAAATGTAGCTCTTATCTCGAGGAGCTCGAATATGAAATTTGGAGAAAAACTGACGATCGGAAAGTCGTCGATTTGAGTCGGCAAGCTCTAAGCTTCAAAATCCCCAAATCTCCTCTCTTGATTTCAATTTTAGGTTGAAGACATTATGACAAAATATCTTAGCCTTCTATATATAGACAACACTTTCGGAAATTGTGTTTACCTCCCCACGAGTTCTCAAAACATCTAATTATACCCCGAAACGTCGCACACGTCCATTTTATAACTTTACGAGTGAAAACTAAAATTTATAAAAGTTTTCGACTATGTTCCGTTTGGGTCCAAAAATCACGTTCTGAAACTAATTTCGTGAAATCTCTAGACCACCTACCTTTTATGCTACGCATCACTCACGTTCTCACCACAGTATTCACAATGATCTAAGATAGGATCAAACTACCAGAAATTATACAAAACAGGTATAATTACTATTCATGAAAATCAGGTAAAGTCAAATAACATTTAAAATCACATAAATGTCATTTACTCATGTCAATCCCTCATTGATTATCAAATAACTGTGTCCTCGATTGACACTCACCGTTGACCCACGTCAACCACATCCACAATTATTAATCAACATTAATAATTCACCATAGATCAATTTTGTATTTTAAAATAAATAGATTTCTCGGGACGGGTGTGACAACTCTCCCCTCCAAAAAGGAAGTTTGTCCCCAAACTTAAACCATCTTCTCAAGTCACCAAGACTTCACACAAGTACTTCAAACATTTGCCTCAAACACAACCTAATCACTTTACTGAGAAGTCACAGTCTCCCGAGGAAAGTAAATCCTCAGGCTCTTAAGGAAAATAAATCCTCAGAGCCCCCATCTCAATCTAATAGAAGATTCAACCGAATTCTAGCAATTCATCGAAGCATCTCGATAAATAAGAACATCAATACCTGAGTAGAACTTACTCAATAGTCAAATCTGATATTAAATCACATCACGACGTCACAACGTCCACTCACATATTCTTTCATCGTACTTATCACATATACTTTTCGAAACCCAAAGGTTATATCCCAATCACCAAAACGAAGGATGTAACTCATCTCCCATTCACCTATCTTTCTTTTCGACTAATAGTCATTGACATTACGTCTCAACTGGTTAACATCTATACACGATTCTTCGTCCCGAAGTGAACCACAACTGAGCACTATCACACATATATACCACGTCGATAAGTCAATGCTTCAATCAATTGTTTCACATACTATAGATTCAATCCCTTACTCTGCCAATCACCAAACCATTTGTAGCACTATAACGCATTTCAAACGACTCCCAAGTTCTTATCAATTTCCCATCCTTCTTTCCTAATAAATCCATATCGCGGCAACTTCAGTTGAAATGACTATCACATAGTCGGTAATGCGTCACACCAGTACTATCCCTCTGTCTCTACTAATTCTTATCATTCCATTCAGGTTTTACCAACCTCGTACTATACTCCCATCATTCGTGCCTCGTAAGGTATCAATCAGATTCTCTATTTAAAATTTCGCACCATTCTACTCGTTCGAGTCTACACATGTCCCAAATCACCTACAGTGAGGTCAAACACATTCGTCGTTCATCGCTCCCAAGTTTGTACTCGAACTGCCGTCAATTAACATAGAAGGTTACCCCTAACATTTTCACTTTAAAATGTTTAACAAAGTCCAACACATTTCTCATTCAGGTTTTAAAACAACTATTTTGAAATCTCACATAATACCTCATCTATTTCTCAACACCACCACCACAATATCCTTCGTAACGAATAGCATTGTTAATCAAAATTTGACTTAGCCAATCATGCACGTACCACAGAGTTTATCATAATATATCCTCTTGTTCAGAACATACCCTGTTCCTGTCCCAAACCGTTGATCATTCACAATCCATCATGTTCACCTAGTGTACTCACACTCTGCGTCAATCACTTTTCTTTCGAAGATCTCAACTGCAATGTAGTCCATTCTCATATCAGTCCAGGTAGATCCACTACCGTTTATGTAGTTTACAACTCTATACGTCTCTGGTGTTTCACTTTCACCTTAGCACAAATCCATATCGATCACACTTCTGTATCTCAACTCTCACCGAGTTCCTGACAACCGTTCACACTAAGCATATATTCTTCGCATAACCTCTCAAGGCACCATACCTTATTCCGACATCCAATGTTTCATAACCGTAGTCGAATCTGACTCAATTTCCAATTTAAACTCTCTAGTCCTTTATTTATGCTATCCGGGTCTCCAACCCATTATTCCTGAATAACCTATTGCTCACAGCATTATTACAATCCCCACATACAATCTGAGGATAAGCCGGTAATTAAATCTTCCCACAAAGTATTATAGCCTCACTGTGTTCAATAAATTCCATATCGACTTCCAATTTACATACCTTTCACGACAATACCCCAAGGTAAATTCTCACTCCGGTCATCAATGCCAACCGATTCCTAACTGTCATCTTTTAAGTGCTTCACACTTTGTGGATCTCATCAAGTTCTTGATTGATCAAAGCCTCAAATCATTCATTACCTCAGGTTACTCCAATACTTGCCTTTGGAACAATACTCACGACTACTCCTTTAAGGTCATAACTTCCAATTAGCCAAATTTAGGTACACGTCATTTCACCAACTCTTTTAGAATTCCTATGTTCACAATCTGCCCACATAAAACTCATTCGTTTGACAACCACCGTTATGTCCCAAGCACTAAGCATGCCATATCTTTCCACAATACCCGTCTTCCAAGGTCTACTTGATACCTAATCACAAGTATTTAGAACAAATTTTCTTACTCAACGAAAGTTTTATTTAAAAAAACATTTTAAACACTTTAAAATTTTCTTAGGGTGAAATTCGACTTTCTCGAAACTCTCCAACCTTATTGGAATCTAGGACACTGAGATCGTATTTCATAGCATCCACCAGTCCTCCAACCATTTTACATTTCTACTATCATATCTGATAATGTACTCAACGTACTACCGTGTCTTCCTCCCATTCTTACCGTTTTTGTTCACTTACTCATTAAAGCTTCGTTTTTCCAATTTATATTTCCTCTTCTCAATCTATATTGACTTACCCAAAGTCTAGTACGCAAAGTCTAAGCATGTCTTCCAATGTCTGAATCGTCCGTTCTGACTGTCGATCGATATGAGGATGAAATGTAGTACTGAAACTCAGTTTAGTACCCGTGGCTTCCTGTAGACTTCCCCGAAACCTCAATGTAAAACTACTATCACGATCCAATACAATCACTGTTGGAACTCTGTATAGTCTTACAACCTCTTTCACATACAATTCTCCCAACCTCGAAGGTTTAGTCGTATTGATCGGTAGATTGCGCTAATTTCGTCAATCTATCAACCATAACCCAAATCTTATCATTCTTATTAAACGATCGTGGAAATCTCGAAACAAAATCCATCGTGATCCCATCCCACTTCACTCTGACACTGCTAATGGTTGTAATAGCCCCGCAGGTACTTGTCTCTCTGCCTTAACTTGCTAGCATGCTGAACACTCAGACACAAATTTGGCAACTTCTCGCTTCATACCTCTCCACCAAAAGTTTTCTCGCAAATTCCGGTACATCTTATCACTCCCCCGATGAATTGAATATTTAGTACTGTGCGCCTTCTCTAAAAGTCGTTCCTAGATTAGCTTTACCTTCTCCGTAGTCAATTGTATCATCGTAGGTCTTAACAACTTTCTTTCCCCAACCTCGATCCAACAAATCAACGATCGACACTTAAGCCCATACAACGCTTCATACGGTGTCATTTCCGATACTTGACTGAAACCCGTTACTTCTACTAACTGTAGTTTTAAACCGTCAAAGCATACTCTATCATTCCCGTTCTTAATCCCTCATCCTAGGTTAATCCTTAAATACCGTTTCCCACTTATACAATCAATCTGGTAGCTTTCCTTACCAACCTTTATACTACATCTGAATCCACCATGGTACCACAAACATTCGAAACCAAGTTCAGTTAAGAGATTCCTCAACAACCACAATACTCATAACTCGTTGAGATATTTCTCAATTTCCAATACATACCACACGATAGGTTGAGAGATTCCTCAACCGTCCAATACATACCGTAAGATAGGTTGAGAGATTCCTCAACCATCCAATCGTCTCAATACCGTACAATAAGTTGAAAGATTCTTCAACTACCCAACATACACTGTGAGAGAAAACCACGAGATAATCTATATGATCACACCGTAAGATAACATTGTAAGATAAGGTGAGAGATTCCTCACCTATCTCATACACGAGCAATACATGCTGCTGGACTATCTTCCTACCATAATACCCAACTGCACATCTCTATTCTCTCACATCACGACGTTTAACCCATGTCTGAAGTAGAACTTTTATCAATCAATCCCAATCCCAAAACTCAACCACGAACTTTCTTTCTCTATGTGCACTATAAGGAAATCTCCTCGGATGTTTAAAACATTCACCATTCGATCAAAAATCATTTTAGTTTCGTTTAGAAATCCAACGGTTCATCACCACCAATATATCATCTCTCCCTCGTGCCACCACACAAAGCCTATGATAACTCATGGTAAACCTCATCTCATCATACGGCTCCACCCCAGTATGATTCCACCGATTCACAAATGCATAAATACTATACATGTATAACAATATCATAATCATGTATGTATAACAACATACTACATGCATCAAACATCTCTATAATATGTGGATGCATTCTAGAATATGTGACAATTCACTCAACACTCCACTCAACGTCGAACGTTCCCAAAGTTTTGTTACCTATTGCTCTGATACCAATAAATGTCACGACCCATCCCGCTACGGGCGGAAATAGGACACGTGGCACGCCACCGAGGCTCATCCAATTCATTCTATAACTCTAGCAGCGGAAAAGAAACTTAAAGAAACTCTTTAAAACAAAGTTCATTTTGGAAGAAAAACATAACATTGAACTATGAGTCCGTAAAATCCGTATCAATTTGAAAAGTTAATTATATTTCAAATTAACTATAAAAGTTTTATTAGGGACCCCAAATGTACCCTAAAAGCAAAATAGAACAGTTCAATATTTTCCGAAAAAGGTACTTCCTTTGTAAAAACACTATTCACGGGCAGCCCACTTTTGCCTATTTTTATTTTTTTGAAAACGTCGCAATTACGACAAAACTCAACATACGAATTCCCAATCGTTCTGAAACTTTACCAAAGGTATATAAACATATTAGACAGCATGTCTAAGCTTTGAAAACATTAACGGAACTTGTTTGGATCAAATCTCTTAAGTGCTACAACAAATTCATAAAACATGAAATTCAACGTGTTAAACATCAAAACGCGAACTCAAGAGTTCCAAGTCACTTCCAACCAACTTAAAATGGTTTCCAAATGAATATTACATCAACTCAATAATAATAATCCAGAGCTTCTATGATTCGATTACAAAAATCTATACCCCAATTCCTCCGAATGATCCCAACGGCCTCATTCCTCGCATTCCATCTTTCTTTTCTTCATACCTGCAATGGAGTAAATCTCCATTGCTCAGCTATATGCTGAGTGTACAATTCTAAACATATGCATATGGGCAATTCATGTTTTAAACATCTAAATCACATAATTTAGTCTCCGGGGAGAGAGATACGCATTCACCCAGTATATCGGCAAGTCTTAAATCTTAAACCGCGATGTCAATGGTTAGCCAAGAATCACTCAACCATTGCATCCATCTGCTCTGGTTGGCCACTTCCCACACCAAGCAAGTAGTCGTCACTACTATAAACTCTCAAACATCGAGAGGCATGCACCGGCATGAAATTATATCGAACTCCCCTTTGACCCACATAAACATTTAGCATACTCACATAATCATGTCATCATGTTTTCTATACGTACTCGCTAAAATTAACGGGCCTAATTTAACACATAAGTTTGCCCGGATCACAATTCATACAAAATATCTAAAACATCCAAAATTCCCTATATTACATAGGTTCGGAATTCATACCTTGAGCAATCGTCCTATAACTTTGAGGAAAGCACTAGTAGCCCGATTAAACGTCAGATCTCCGATTAGGAGTGATTCCTACAAGTATTTACACGTTTTCCCCAAATTTTCATAAATTAGATTTTTGGAAAAACTTAGCCAAACGAGACCTAAATGGTATCAAAATGTAGCTCTTATCTCGAGGAGCTCGAATATGAAATTTGGAGAAAAACTGACGATCGGAAAGTCGTCGATTTGAGTCGGCAAGCTCTAAGCTTCAAAATCCCCAAATCTCCTCTCTTGATTTCAATTTTAGGTTGAAGACATTATGACAAAATATCTTAGCCTTCTATATATAGACAACACTTTCGGAAATTGTGTTTACCTCCCCACGAGTTCTCAAAACATCTAATTATACCCCGAAACGTCGCACACGTCCATTTTATAACTTTACGAGTGAAAACTAAAATTTATAAAAGTTTTCGACTATGTTCCGTTTGGGTCCAAAAATCACGTTCTGAAACTAATTTCGTGAAATCTCTAGACCACCTACCTTTTATGCTACGCATCACTCACGTTCTCACCACAGTATTCACAATGATCTAAGATAGGATCAAACTACCAGAAATTATACAAAACAGGTATAATTACTATTCATGAAAATCAGGTAAAGTCAAATAACATTTAAAATCACATAAATGTCATTTACTCATGTCAATCCCTCATTGATTATCAAATAACTGTGTCCTCGATTGACACTCACCGTTGACCCACGTCAACCACATCCACAATTATTAATCAACATTAATAATTCACCATAGATCAATTTTGTATTTTAAAATAAATAGATTTCTCGGGACGGGTGTGACAATATCACACTCATAACTATATTGTATCATACAGAGAATACAATAGGTCATGCCATAATTATTTGATAATTTAAAATTTTAAAAAGGAATGTGGAAGAATCCACAAATCCAGAATTGTAGGAAATTCCATGATTTTGTAAATCAGGGCCTAACTCCCCCCTATAATAAAGGTGGCGGTTACATTGGAAATATCCTAAATAAATGATAAACTTAATAAATGTAAAATAAGGAATGTACAATAGTCCAAAAAAAGGACTAGATATCAATTGGAAGGACTAATTCTTACTTATCTCGTTGATTAAGGGTGATTTTCAATGTTTACAAAGTCAAAGTGACTAATTATATGTTAACTGGAATGTAAGGGATCAAAATGTATATTTCTATATTACTAATTAATTCATTGTTTCTAGGAAAGTTGTCTTCTACGTCTTTTCTCACTTCTCTCCCAGATCCTCTTGGAACAGAGCCTTCTCGTCTCCTACAGACAAAGAACAAACAACTGGCTCAAACTTCTCTTTGAGAAATTTATCAGCATGTTCTTTTGGCTCTTGACAAACTCTGCAATCAGCAAAAGTTTTTCAAGACTCTGCGTGACCATGGTAAATTACTTGGCAATGCCTGTGAATGCCCAAATCTACTTCTTAAGGGTGAAGAGGTTTGATTGGGTAGTCCATGGAAAAAAATAGCTTTTGTATTGAAGACCTTTTGGAACCCATGAGAATTTGGTTAGGGTTTCGAGTATATCAAAATCTAGAAGAAGATCTTTTCCCGGGAGATCAGATCCATAGACTCGGTGCTTGATAAAGTATTCAGGGAAAAGTTTAATTATGATTGGTTTGCTAAGGAGATTGATGACGAAACTTTCTCCATTGGCGGGTTTGAATGGTTTGTAGTAGGATTGCCAATATGACCGGGCCAGGTAAGATTGAAGGGTTGATGATGGAAGCAGTAGCACCAATATCAAAAAAAGCTATGATAGGGATGAGTTTGTCATATTTTCCTAAGAAGATGGTTATCTTAGCCAGGGTTTGAATGAGAGAAATGGTATCTGGTGAGAGGTAGTTGATGTATGGGGAGGTATCATCAAACAAATCTTATGGTTCGGAGTTCTCATCTTCTGAACAAGAGTAGTCATCTAGAGCAAGGGCTTATTGTCTTGTGGTTTCATCTGTTGGAAACAATTTCCAATCGCAGCGGAAAAATTACTTTTAAAATTTTTAAAGCGGATCAAAAGCTTATTCGATTACATATGATAAAGGTGAAAAACAATATAAATTCACCTTTGAGATCTGTTGGATCCTTTTTGATAACTCTTCGTGTCCTTCTTTCCTAGCAGCCTTCACCTCTATGACTTTAAGATGCACACCAGGAAGCTAGGGTTTATGTGGGTAACCCTTAGGAAGAAGATAACTTAGAGAATATATTAGAGAGAGAGAGAATATATTTTGGCTAATATATCAAAACCACTAGAGTGGTCGGCCCCCTTTACTCTTATATATAGTTATAGACCATCTATAACACTCTCTAACCCTAGTTATCTTATCCATGCGTCCAAACATCCATTAAGCTAGAGATGGGACTCCTAGGGTTCATTAACCTGGCTAAACTAAAACTGATTTCCATCCAACTCAACTCTTAAGTTTAGGAAATTATTTTAGTAAATTATTATCAACTCCACTATATGACAATAATTGAACTCCAGATTTAATAAACATATTTACCCGAAGATAAAACCTAGACTTGTATAATAAAATACAGTGATGTTCCTCTACCAAACGTACTCGTAATTATTTCTGGGATTAGTGTATCAACTATACTGTCAACCCGAAATTAATTACCTCTTATTATCCTTGAGCCCCAGTCACTTCTCATTAATTACTGAACATGCCAACAACGACTTGCTGACAAGACTGCAGTTCTCAGTAATTAACCCAGTGACATTCTCAAGGGAATACTTACTCTTCGCAGAGGGTAGATTCCATCTTGACGACTAGTGTTCACAATACTGTTCACTTAATTACCCAAGATATCCAGGTGTTGATCTGTCAAGACCTCACTGATTGATAAGTCAAAGTAATCAATTCAACAGCTTGTGTTCACAGTTATCTCAGGATTAAGAACATATGTTATATACAAGTTTGAGTACCTATTGACCTATGACAGCTTATTGTTAATAGATTTAACTCAACGTCCGTCAATGCACCAAATGCACTAGCACATTAACTCAGAGTCACTACTCTAATGATTGAGACTTTTCATTCCACTAAATGGAAATTAATGTGCTACAGTCTAAACCTGATATGCTATCCATACTTATCATAAACTGTGACAATTTTTAACAACTGCCAGTGATGATTTATATCTCCTATGTGTCAATCTAATTAACACAAATAAATCTGACAATGGTATTAATGGATAAACACGCCAAACCATTCAACTCATGAATAACACATATCCGAGTATGTAAAGATGCTCATAAAAATACGAATCAAAGATGTCTGATTACAATAACTAACTGGTTTGAGGGCATAATCCCAACATCATCATTCATGGAGAACAAGGATTCGATGTCGGCATCATCATGCTCAGCTGTATCAATCTGGGATAAAGACTGAATCATCTTGTTGTTGGATTTTTGGGGGCATTGTTTAGCATAATGACCTGTCTTTCTGCAAATATAACAACGATCTGATTTCTTATGTCCATGGATTTTCTTTTTTCTAAAGTACTTCCATTTTTTCCATCGAGGAATAAATGAGGAAGGCTTGGACTTGGATCGGTGTTTGCGAAAGTGTTTGGATTTTCGAGGGGAAATTCCATATGTGCAATTTTTGTCTTTGCACTTAGTCAGATCTGGGCGTTCACAGGCATTGCCAAGTAATTTACCATGGTCATGCAGAGTCTTGAAAAACTTTTGCTGATTGCAGAGTTTGTCAAGAGCCAAAAGAACATGCTGATAAATTTTTCCAAGAGAGGTTTGAGCTAATCGTTTGTTCTTTGTATGCAAGAGACGAGAAGTCTCTATTCCAAGAGGATCTGGGAGAGAAGTGAAAAAAGCCTGTTTAAGATTGACATCATCGATGCCACCAAGATAATAAAAAAGCTTTGTCATTTTCTCATAATGCTTTTCCAAATCATGGTGCTTATAAGAGCAACATCGCATACGCAGATAATCCTCACGTGCTTGGTCTTTGTGAAAATCCATTATAACCAGAAATTCAGTGTGAATTGTATTCAGAAAATGATCAAGGGATGGTGTCTGGGCCAACTGGAGTTGGCGATATTTTCCAAGACTGAGATACCATTGGCGTAGACGGCCATGGAATTTTGACAAGCACTTGAGAATCACTGAAGCAGTGGTTGCACCAGGTTATAGAAGTTTAGCTGTGCACCAAGCATGCATTTCATAGATATGATCAAGCCATTTTGATGGTGAATCTTTATCAAAAGAAAAACCTTGCATGGCTTGGTGGGTTGGAGAAAGGAGAAGCAGTTGATCGTGCAGTTTGTGCTTCTGGAGTATTTTCAGGGTAATTTATTTCTTCAAACCTGGGGGAATCAAGACGCATCATGTGAACTACGGTATGAATTTCATCACGAAGTCCAGTGATGTAGTCATCTAGCAACTCTTGGTCAGAAACAGTGAAGGAATCCTCATCACTGGGTATTTCAGAGAAGGATGCTAGCGGTTGTACTAGCAGTGGGGACATGGGGATATTGGTGGCTAAAGTTTGGAGAATGGTGGATAATGGGTTTGAAGTAGGAGCAGGGAAAAGGCTTTCAACTAACATGGTGGAAGTTGCAGGAGATGTAGGTGGAGGTTGTTGAACAATGGATGAAAAAGTAGCTGACTGGGAAGGGCTAGGTTGAGAGGAAATAACTGGTAGTTGTGAAGGGATGGTGGAGGGGAAGGCTTGTGTTGTATTCTGGATGTTTATTATAACGAAGGAGAAAAGCAACAATATTGAACATTCCGCTACAATGATCATATGATTGTGAAAATGGTAAAGGCTGCTATGACAAGGTAGGAACCGGAGGTGAATATGGATAACCAAAAAGTGTAAGCTATGGATCAAAAGAATATGGGTATGGGTCCTTTTGACTTTGAACCTGGAGAGAATGAAGTTGGACCTTCAAATGCTTTAATTCAGTTTCTTTTTGAGCAAACGCTGAAGAATAAACACTTGTTGATTGGGCCATGTGAAGAAGTTCATGATGTAACTCTTGAATTTTTTCTTGCAAGTCATAGATAATTGTTTATAGTGAGGAGACTTTCTTATCTAAATCAACTTGATTTTGAGCAATCTTGTAATAACCTGCATTTTTATTTTAATAAAATGCATTTGCATTGCCATATTTAAATTCAAATTGTATTGTCTGCTTTTATTTAATTACAATTCTCATGTTCTAAATTTTATTCCTTGACTTATTTCAAGTTAAAACTCTTGTTGGGGCCAAACTGTAATTTTGACAAAATTAGTGATACCTGTGATTGAATTTCAAATCTGTATTTCAAAACGGTGGATATATTTTCTGATAACTCCAACAGCATTTTTATGAAACCAGAAAACTATTTCTTACATGAAAATGAATTTTCTGTATTTTTGGAGTGACCACCGCGCCACGAAAATACCAGTTTGTATTCAAAACTGTCCACACTGTGCTAAACTATCACAGATTTTGGAAGTGATGTAAAGTTGGACATGACTTGTGCTTTATTTCCATTTATGGCAAACTAATCATTGACTTAGGCCTTGTTTGGCAATGCCCTCTTAATGTGTGTTAACTTAATTATACCTATAATCTCATTTCCCAAACAACTGTAAATTGACCCCTATATGCCTAGGTGACCCTTTGAGCATCTGTGAAGTTGTATCACAGTGTGCCTACGTATGTATAATTCTATATGTGTGATCTGTATTTTAGTTAGTTCACTTAGAAATTAGAAATAATTTAGTTTGTTGAGTGAGTATCACAACTCACAACTTGGAGCCCAAGATTGTGAGTTCTATATAACTCATACACTCACATACTCTCTCAATCACACATTCTGCACATCAATTTCAGAGAGAACACAGAGAGTTTAGAGAAGAGAATTTCAGTAAATTCTAGTGAGAGAAAGCACTCTACCATAGCCAAAGCTTGAGAATTGGGTCTCTTGTATTTCTTGAATCTTTCTCAACAAACACACAATCTCTTCATTCTTAATCACAGTGAGTATTACTAACTCACTTAGAATGTAATTTCATGCTTAATTACAGTTTATATTGCTTGAATTAGTATGTGGTTATATGAAATTCGTTTAAGCTTATTCATGGTGTAAAAATGGTGATTTTTCAAACTTAACCAAAATCGTTTTTGATAGATAAAAATGAAATATTACAGTCCCTAGAGGTTGTATTTGAAGTATTAGAGCTTAATACATTCGCATATGAAAGTATATTAAAATTGAAGTTTTGTCACCCCTCGATTTTTTGTAATATCCGAGAGCTACGATTGAAATTAGTTAAAACCAATCGCGTATTCATGATCCTTGCGGAAAAATGGAGAGAACCATTTATTACAAGTCATGTTTGCATTCGAATTTGAAAATGGGTCAAAAAGTGGCTTTAAATTCGTAACAGGGGAGAAACTGCTGATGCCAATCGATTGGTATGGGTCCAATCGATTGGTATTGGTTCCAATCGATTGACACTTTTGTCAATCGATTGACACTTTTCAGCACTGACGACTTTTAGTAAAACGACCATAACTTCTTCTAGAAAACTCGAAAACGCGCACGGTTTGAAGCGTTGGAAACTAGACTCAAAGACCTTTCTTTTGGTATGTAATTCATGTACAAAAATTATAACTCAGTTTTGAGGGCATTGCTTCAAAGTAGACACACTTGTGTTCTAACAGCATATTAAAGCATTCTTTGATGAATTCACCGGTTGTTTCATATAAGATTTGATTTCTTCTCGTATATCCATGGTTATCGTTTCCAGTACTTTATATTTCTATATTAAGTCATATGTCATTCATTTGGAGTCAGTTGTACATACATGGTGAGTGTGAATGTTGGTCAGTGTGGAAAAGAGTAATGGTCGGTGTGGTAAAGAGAGTATGGTTAAGATTGTGCTGTGGATGAGATTGCGGTGAGAGTGTCTTTGAAATGCGATGGTGGAAAAACTGGACACTCCCTGACGACCATGATAGCGTCAAAGTGTGTGAAGCCGAACTTGGACATTCCCTGGCACCCATGGTAGTGCTAAAGTGTGGCCTACGAACACTCCCTGATACCCGAGTCTGGATACTGAGTAAGGGTTCCTCCGGTATTTGCATGGCGGTTTAGGTATTCAAAGTGTGAGGCATTGGACACTCCCTGGTACCCCGGACCAAAGTGTGAGGCAAACTGGACATTCCCTGGCACCCCGTTGCTAAAGTGTGGCTACCTTAGTGTTTCAAATATACTAGTGTGAGATAGTGGGTTGTTGTATCTGTCGAGAGAAAAGAGTCGTTAAGATGAGTTTGGTGCATTGTCTCATACACGATCATATGCTTTATAAATTAACGACTTTGAATATATAATCCTCGTTGGTTTATAAATCAAACTTTCTCTATGGTCAAGCTATTGATTTTACGAAATTGAAAATGGAAAAAGGTAAGTGAGTATGTTTTATATTCAAAGTTATGTTTTTAATACCCACCAGCTTCTCGAAGCTGACGACGTTGATGCGTCCTGGACATTCGTGTTCAGGCTTTTCAGGTTACGACTCTGCTGAGCCTTATGACTATGCTAATTGAGAGCGGCTGCTTTTGGAAGAGAAACTGTTAATGTCATTGCACACTTTAAGTTATATGTTTTAAGTTATGAACTAGTTTGTAATAAGGATGACTGTAATAGACATTAAGTTATTGTTTTGTTTCAAGGCGGTCTGTGCCTTTAGATGACCCGTGCTGTAATACTTATTAAGTTAGAAAAATATTTGTAAGCTTTGATTGCTCTACTCTGATTATTGTTGTTCGACGTTTGGGACGGAATCGATCCTTCAAACTGTCGCGACCTACGGGTCCATAAAGAAAATTAAACGCTTTCCATATTTATGCTACGTCGGGGCGTGACAAATCTTTTGAAAATAATGGTTTTGAACAAGAACATTTGTAGATTGCTAATTCAAGGTAGCTTCGGCTACAAAAATGGATTTTTTAGATCCATTTGGTGAGATCACATTTGGTGTAGGAATCTTGTAATCATGACTTAAATCAAGCCCATCATATGTGCGTGAATTAAATTGTAATTGAGGAAATTCGTCTTCAAATGTCCTAGAAGAGGATCCAAACATGTAGCAAGGAATTGGAGAAGATGGTGTAGGCTTGGGCAAGATGGGTGAAGGAGGTGGTTTGCAAGGTGAGGGAACTTTGAATTTTGGCTTTGGTGGTTTTTTCTGGTGGTCAAAATAAAGGACATTGTAGTTAAATTTCCCAGATGGTTCACCTAGTAAATCAACAGTAGGGTCACCAGTAACATAGCGCTCTTTGAGAGAACACTGAGAGGATTTTTTTCCCTTTTTTGGGGGGATCATCATCATCACCATAGATAGAACCTTGGTAACAATCATCACAATCACAGGTGTCAACGAACATATGACCAATAACTGGATCTTTAAAATAAAAGACTGGTTGGCCATCTGCTTTGAAATACTGGATGGGTATTTTTTCAAAACCACAATTGGAGAGATCTTCAGACTGGATCATATTTATGGGGGTGTGGAAAACATTAGGAGTTGCCTGGACTGGTTTGGAAAAAGATATTTCTACAGCTCCATTGGATTTTAAAGCGAAAGTAGGATCTGTAGCTTGGACTGGTTTGGAAGGTCGCTGAGTGGGAGAATCAATGCTTACAAACAGAGCTTCATCTGAAACTGTAGTTTGAAAAATGTCAAGAGCATGATTTTGGACTATCTATGCCATCTGATAGTGCAGGGTGGCTGCATAAGTGTCATAGACAAAAGAGGCACCACCTATCTAAACTTATACCTTCAGGGCCGAGAGAAGGTATGAGTCTTGTAGTGGCATATTGAAATTTAGGAAGAAATTAAGAACCAATGTTCCTGAGTTTAATGTTATCTGAACTGTTGCAATACAAGTATGTTCATACTTGAGAAAACGTGTATCAAGTAAAGCAATTCGTGAGACAATTGGGAGTCCCTTTTTCCATGAAAATTTAGAGCAAGTCGGATTGCTCCAAAATGAAGATGAGTGTAACCATGCTATTTCCATAGGGGAACAAAATAGCTGGAATATCCAGACTATACAGTTGTTCAGTCTTTGAGGCTGGAATAAAACATTGGTCAAACTTAGAGACTTGGACTTAATCTTTTATTGAGAAAGGACGAGGAGTAGAGAATATCTTTTTGACAGTAGTGGTTAAAGAGGTGGATTGTTTAGTAAAGGTAGAACATGGGTTTAGAGTGAGAGATCAGTAAGAGGAACTTTCTGATCTTCAGGTAGATAGCCAAACTCATAAAGATATTCAAGATTAGGGCGGGTTTATGAGAACTAGAAGCAGCAGATGAAGATCTAGTAAGAGACATATTGAATAATAGAAAGGCGGTTATAGTGAGTGTACATGAGAGAAGTTACTTCAAAATTGTAGGAGTCCTGCTTAGGAAGCATGTTTTTTTTTAATATTATTTTATTTCAAATCTATATACATATATAGTCGTATATCTATAGTATAATACTATTGTGTAGCAATGTCATGTGGCATCTATAGTATAATACTATTGTACCTACATTGCTATTTATATATATATATATATATATTAGCGTTGGCCCGTGCTAATGCACGGGTATCATTGCATTTTTTTTTTAAATCTATATATATCTACCTAGGAAGTCGATAAAAAAGAAAAAGTTAAAAAACTTGAAAAGTATGGTGGGACAGAGGTGGTTACAGTGAGTGAGAGAGAAGTTACTGCAAAATTGTAGGAGTTTAGGAGGCATTTTTTATTTTTTATTTTCTATTTTCTATTTTTTTTTTTATTTTTTGAATATTATTTTATTTCAATTATCTATCTATATATATATACATTTGTATATTTATACATGTAATACTATTGTGTTGCAACGCCATGTGGCATTCCAACTACATGGGGAGAGCCATGTGGCACATATATTTATATATATATATATATACATATATAGATTTCGCATAACCGTATTAACGCTAATCGAATATTCTGTTACAATTTTTAGTGATTGTTCTCATCTGCTGCTATTTTAAAAAAATCAAGAGTCTTGATTGTTGTAGAAAGAAAAAAAAAAATTAGCTCAGACTGAATTTCTGAGAAATATATAGGGCACTAAAGTGTACTTGACCCTTAAATATAACTAGACTTTTGCTGCCTATTCAAGATTTTAATTTGTGATTAATTTGTAAGTTAATTTGCTTGCATGAATGAAGATTTTTTTCAAGTTCATATAATATTTTAAAACTCTCCAATAGTATGTGATCTTGTGATTGCTTTCTATTGAAAGGTAAGTGCATTTTCTTTATGTATTGTGCTTGCATTTTATTTTCTATTTAAAAAAAAAAAAAGCTCGGACTAATTTTCTGAGGAATAATCAGGGCACTGAAGTGTACTCGACCCTTTAATTTAACCATAGCTTTCGGTGCCTTTAGATTCATCTCCTTATTCTTATAAGAATTCCTTGCCAATGGCAATATAGAAACATTTGCTTGCATGATTGAAGTTTTTTTGCAAGTACATCATATAGTTTTTTTAAAATATTTGATTCAAAACTCTCCAAAAGAATGTGATTTTCTTTTTATTGAAAGGTAAGTGCTTTTTCTTTATATATTAGTGCTTGCATTTTCTTTTCTTAAAAACAACCATTTAATTTTGTGGCAAATTGATAGACATAAAGATTCAATTTTTGGAGTTAAGAGAAACGAATCTTTGACCAATTAATTAAGCTTTTTGAATCTATGACTTTCTAAGAGATTCAATTATACAAAGCTTTGTTGGTCAAGCAATTATGGGGTTTCTTCAATGCATAATGAGTTAGCTAGAAAAGCATATAGATTCAATGGCAATGGCATTTATGATCTTCCTTTTTGATGTGGGAGAAAAAGAAACTTTAGATATTTTGGAGCTTTGGAAGGGAACAAATTGATGAATAGATGAGTGAATTATAGAATTGATTTAGGGTTTTAGGCATTAAACAATGGAAAGGCTATCTATTAAATAAAAATCTAGGATTAAGGATTTGCTTTCCCTTTAAACAATTATCAATTATTAGTGAGTGAAATGGGACTTAAAAATGCACCTTAGGTCATCAGATGACAAATAGCAATGTCATGCCCATTGGCCATTTGGATTCTCTAAGAGAGCTAATATATAATCATAAATTGCAAATACTTTTTCCACTCTTTTTATGTGTGTGTGTGTGTGTGTTGTGGTGTTGGATGGCAAGCTCACTGTTACAATGTGATTTTTTAGTTTTTCTTACTCTTTCTTTGGGTTGTGAATTTAGAGCAAAAGAATTAAAAGAAAATGAACATTTTTTCTTTACTATTTTTTCCAGTGCTTTCATCCATGCTTAAATAATAATAGTTATTAAAGTACAGAAAAGATGATAAAAATGACTCAAAAAAATCATAATTTTTCAAGTTTTCAGTTTGATAGGTAGATTCATAATCAGTTGTTTAGAGGGAGTGGATCTAATTAGGCCAATTTGAATAGGCCCTTAGTCCTAAAAAAAGTTTTAAGTTTATTTTTATCATATATTATTTTTCTTACTATTTTTCTCCCTATTTTTGTTATTAACCAAAACAAACTATAAATTACGACGTATTATATTAATTCTCACAAGGATTTCCTCCCTGCGTTGTGTGACAGGCTCCCTAAATAATTTCTCAGACTAATTAAGGGTTTCTTAAACAAACCATAGAAGAAAAAAGGGAACAACTGGAGGATCAAAAGCTTGTCACCCAAAGGTTCCTTCATATAGCAATAATTTCCCTAAATAGATAATGCTATATATCTCTACATGTGGGGAGGAAGATCAACATGGAGCACTTTGATTCTGTCCCTTGCCCTACAATATTGTTACTTGCTTCTGAGAAATTCCAACACATTCACCATTTTGGACCCATTGTTTCCCCTAACTTACCCCTGCACTCATTACACTTACCACTTTCCCTTTCTTTTTTTTTCTTTTTTTTCTTTTTTTTTTATTAAAGCATTTTTTTTCACCTATTATATTTTTGGTTCACCATTGCTCACTGTATTCACTGGGTGACATGTGTTGTATTCCAGTAATTATGTTGATAGTGCCGGGGTAAAATGGAAATAGAATGGGACGCGTGTCACCCAATGAAGGTCTGGGTGAGAATGTTGAACCAAAAATGGGTGAATAAAAATACTCTCATGCAATTGTTTTTCGTATATAATGCTATAATTCTTAAATTTAATTCCCAAGTTATGTTCCAAATTTTTTAGCAGTGTTCATACCATAATGTGTTGACCATTCCCATAGCATTTAGGATATCCCAAATTTAAAAAGTGTAGCACTACTCTTCATTTTTTAGGTCAACTAGCTGGAACATATGCTTCTGACAAGAGAAAATTGTACTTGCAGAAAAAAAAAAAAAAAAAAAAAAAAAAAAACTTACTATTTTATACTCATTTATAAGAGTACAACTTCACAACAGCAACTAGAAGGACACTGACATTCCTCGTTTTTTTTTTTTCCCACTAACCAGCTCGCTCGCTAGTCGAGCTGGCCATAGCCCACCCTCTGTTGGGTAGGTTGTGGCTTCCAAGTCTTTTTGGGTGTTTTTTTGAAGGTGATCAAGGGGGTCAATTCCTTTAACATGCATGGAGTATGTCCCCCCTATGTGTGCGTGTGTTACTAACTTCTAGACTACTAACTCTGCCCATGTGACAGAGGCGGTTAGACATCTGAGGACACTGACTTCAAGTAGACAATGCAGACAGTAATTTTGAGATCAGATGTTGATGGGTGCCTTGTACATCTATATATGTTTGAGAGAAAGAGACTAACTAAATTGGACTAGAGGATTATGATGAAAGTTTGGATAGAGTTTGGAATTGGAGAATACAAGCGGAAGGGGTGAGCAATGAACAGGTGAGGTTAAGATTTTATACATTCGTGTAATTGGAAATTAAGAGAACCAGATTTTTTTTTAGATTCTGAGATATAGGTTGAAGGCGTTTGGAGATGATCAGGTGGCACTAAGAGGGGTGGGGGATAGGCCAATTTTTTACGAGGCGAATTGCAGTTGAAACCTTAGGTGGGTTGTTTTAATTTTTTTTTTTGAGGGAAGGTGGGTTGTTTTAATTAAGGCGCACTTGACTCGAAAACCACTAAAATTGTGTCTTGTAGTACACGTTCTGTAGATGCCTACTTTTTCTTTAACGCTTCAGTACTTTTTTTTTTATAGCTTCCATCATTTTTTAAATTAAAATATTATTGGTTTATATGGATGTCATATAGATACACTTATATATAAGAATCAATCACACTTCAAAACAATTAGAATTTAAAAAAAAAAAAAAAAAAAATCTAAACCTTTTCCTTCTATTTCTTTGGGGTACTAGCACTCCTCTTGTTGTGGAATACACTGTACAATTGTAAAAGGTGATGGAATGTGTAAGATGATTGGAGATGATTAGACCCCCATTGAAATTGAGGTGCTCCACTTGTTCACTGAACGTTTGTGCTTCCTTTTCTTGTGGGGTTTATAAGCTATTGTAGAATCAAAGTGCTTAGATCATCTCAAATTTTGGGGAGAATTGTTGAAGGCCAATGTTTTTTCATTTTAGAAATTAAAGAGATCAGAGAGAGAGAGAGAGAGAGAGAGAGAGAGAGAGAGAGGATGCCCTTCTGAATTTTGGAAGAGACTCTTACTGTAGTTAAAAGATTTGTTGCATACTTTTCAGTAGACTTACAAAGAGAGCAATGTTTAGACATTATGAATCTTTACCCAAAAAAAAAATGGACATTATGAATACATTCCAATATTCATCAGGTAGTGGATAGCCGCGGAATTAAAGACATTATGAATACATTCCAATATGAGTAATATTAGAGACACAATTAATTGTACAACCCTTTTCACATTGTACAACATTTAATGCAAGAGGCTCCACATTTAAAGCACAACACATAAAGACAAAACATTTTAATGATTATGTTTTAAATGTGGTGCCTCTTACTTTAAATATTGTGAATTGTGAAAATGGTTATGTAATTAGTTGTGTCTCTAACAATATTCATCAAACTGATTTAACGTTACATCTTTTTCAAAAATCAGTTTTTCCAAAAGCAGCAACAAATTGAAGTGTTTTTTTTTTTTTAAAAGCAGTAAGTTGAATTTTTATTGTTACGATGTTTGTTGATTTTAATGTTAGCTAGCTGTTTTTGGGTTGATTTGTAATTGCCAGATTTTTAATGAATTTGTAATTGTTGCTGTTAAAAAAAAAAAAAAAAAAAAGTTGAAGTTTTATATTTATTTTTTATTTTTTATTTTTAAGAAAAGCTAGTTTTCACAAGAAGACCAATTAAGCACTAAACAACTTTTTAAAAGTCGTTACACCCACACACCAAAAAAAAAAAAAGACTTTCTTGAAAAATCTTACTCTCAAGGAGAAATTATCTCATTTGACCGTTACATCCGTATGACAGTCCATGTGATCTCTTTATTATTGTAGAATTCAGAATAATTATCAAATTATCAAAGTGGAAGTCGCGCAGATAATTTCTCCTCACAGAGACCAAGACGGGCTCTGAATCTATGGTTGGAAAGAAGTGGGTTATAATTTCACCAATTTTCTCATTTTATTTCAATCATGAATGAACTACAACTTTAAGAGGTTGAGGTCTTCCCTCGAAACTCATGCAATTATCAAAAATAAAAAATCATGCAATTAGATAAGCTGTACTATCACAATTTTTTTTTAACAGCAACAATAAGATGTATTGTTGATAAAGTGCCCAGGAGAGAGATCATTCCATGTGACTGTCATGTGACGTCCACTATAACCTCTTTATTATAGTAGGATTGACATGAGACCCATAAATACTTAAATTGAAGTGGAAGTCACACGAATTTAAAGATCGCATAGAATAATTCTCCTTAAGGGCACATTCATCACGCCCAACATCTCACAAAAACCAGCAACCAAAATTAGGGGCGCTTAGCATAGGCTGGCATAGCTCAAGTTTTAAAAAGTTTAGCATATATATAAGTCCCCTCTAATGCATAAGTTCGGGTTCGAACCTCATCCCCTCTCCAATATCAAAAAATAAAAATAATAAGAGGCACCCATTATAAATTTTCGTGATACATATATGAGTGTCATTTTCCAACATGAAAATTGTTTTATTGTAGAACGTTACGAATTAGCTATACAAATTTTTACGCATCTGTAATAAAAAAAAATAAAAAATAATAAAAAATGAGGCAATTGTGAACAAGACACAGGTGCATAAATTTAATTAGTTATTGGAAGCTTACTCACACGATAGTACTCCCAATAATATAAATATTTGTTTGCTGTAGATTTGTGCGGGTGTGCCAGAAACAGACGTGGATAGTACTGTAAACTAATTTTCTTAATTGCTTGCGTGAGTGCTACACAAGGCTTTTAGATCTGACTCCTAACAGGTGATTGTGACGGCTAAATAGGAAAGTACCCTTGACCGGAGGTTCCTAGACAGTACTGAAGCGCACAAGTCTAATAGAGAAGAAACTGTGTTTTCTTATTATTCACTGTCAATTTTTACAACGTATATATACAACTATGAGGAGAAAATAATAAAGGAATTAAAGAAAAGAAAGGAAAAATACAAGATAAGACCAAATCAATTTATTCCTAAAACATCGCTATCTATAAATAACGGGAATATCAATCCGAATATTCCAACACTCCCCCTCAAGCTGGAGCGAAGGTATTCACGAGTCCCAGCTTGGTAATAGACAACTTTAGAAGAGAGGGCCCAACGGACTTAGTAAATATATCAACAGTTTGATCTGAAGAGGGAACAAAGCACGGAGAGATAATACCAGAACGCACCTTCTCTCGG
This sequence comes from Hydrangea macrophylla, assembly GCA_033977485.1. Taxonomy (NCBI): domain Eukaryota; kingdom Viridiplantae; phylum Streptophyta; class Magnoliopsida; order Cornales; family Hydrangeaceae; genus Hydrangea; species Hydrangea macrophylla. Next base: position 15,811,187 of record CM066997.1, read on the forward strand.
ATAAAATGGATATCAACCTCAACATGCTTGGTACGCTCGTGCAGAACGGAGTCAGACGCAAGCATTATAGCAGACTCATTGTCGCAAAACAATGTAGAGGGCTCAGATATTGGAAACCCCAACTCTTGTAAGATAGATCGAAGCCACAAAAGCTCACAAATACCTTGTGCCATAGCACGATATTCAGCCTCAGCAAATGATCTTGAAACGACTGCTTGTTTCTTGCTTTTCCAAGAGATAAGATGTTTATCATAAAACGTGCAAAAAGCTGAAGTTGAACGCCTATCACTCTTGAAACCAGCATAATCAACATCGGTATAACATGTGACCTCAGCTCCTGCAGCAAAGAAGAGACCCAGTACTGGGCAAGTTTTCAGGTAACGAAGAATGTGATGAACAGCTTCCATATGAGCAGTACACGGAGCATGCATAAACCGGCTTACTACGCTTACAACAAAAGTGAGGTCAGGTCTAGTATTGGTTAGATAAATTAGACAACCAACAAGGCACTGACATAAAGCTGGATCAGACAATACTTCTCCTGACTCAGATGATAGTTTGATATTTGGATCCATGGGTGTGGAAGCAGGACGGCACCCCATCATGCTTGTTTCACTAAGGAGGTCCAAGATATATTTCCTCTAGTTCATTGAGATCCATGACGAGATCGGGCAATCTCAACACCAAGGAAATACTAGAGAGGACCCAAGTCTTTGACATCAAAAGTCGTTCCAAGTTTTTCTTTTACTCTTATAATCCCTGCAGTATCATTACCTGAATAATGATGGCATCAACATAAACAGAAAGAATAGTACATCGACCATCCGGACATCATCGAATGAAGCAGGTATGATCAGACTGACACCTAGTGAACCCCATAGACAGAATAACATCACTAAAGCGACTGAACCATGCTCGAGGAGATTGTTTCAATCCATAGAGTGATTTACGTAGCCGACAAACTTTTCTAGAATACTCCCCCTCAGCCCGAAAACCCGAAGGTGGATCCGTATAAATGGTTTCATGTAGATCCCCATGCAGAAACGCATTCTTAACGTCAAGTTGATGAAGAGGCCAAGACTGAGAAGCAGCCAAAGAAATAAGAAGACGAATAGTATTCAGCTTGGCCATCAGAGCAAAGGTGGCACTGAAGTCTTTGCCTGGAATCTGAGTAAAACCATTAGCAACCAGACGGGCCTTATAACGATCAATAGAACCATCTGGGAGGTACTTAATGGTAAAGACCCATTTGCAACCAACTGTCTTCTCCCCAGAGGGAAGAGAAACAAGATCCCAAGTATGATTATGCTGAAGTGCATTCATTTCTGCTTGCATAGCTTGGAAATGTGAATTTTGGAGAGCCTCAGATATAGACCAGGGAATGGAAACTGGATCAACCTAACCAAGGACAGCTTGATAGGGCTGTGAAAGGGATGAATAAGAGATATATTGGGAAATAGGATGTTGAGTAGAGCAAGCATGACCATACCTATTTATCGGGCGAGAAATCCGGGTAGAGCGCCTTACCGGTACAAGAGAAGCAGGACCTAGATCCGGAGAATGATTTGGTGGCGGAGCATAAGCATGAGTCTGCGAACTCCGAGAATAACAAAATTCTGGCGTAGATGTAATTACAGGTGGTAGAGTTCCCTCAGAAACCTCAGAAGGAGAGGAATCAAGGACAACAACCGGACGAGGTAACTCGTCGGGTACAATGAGAGGCTCCTGAGGAACGGAAGCAAATGAGGTATTTGAACCTGCAAAATAAGGGACATCTTTCATAAAAGTAACATCCATAGAATTATAGAAATGGCAACCAGCTAGATCATAGCATTTATATCCTTTAGAGTGGGAAGAGTAACCAAGAAAAACACAACGTATAGCTTTACCATCAAGCTTAGTACGAAGAGGGTTGTGGTCTTGAACAAAACAAGTGCAACCAAAGACACGTGGTAAAACATAAAAGAGTATACAATCAGGTTGAAGAACATATAGAGGAGTTTTTCCATCTAAGACATGACTTGGGATACGGTTAATAAGATATGTAGCTGTGAGAACAGCTAAATGCCACAAGTATTTAGGTACCACCATACCGCGAAGAAGACACTGGACAACAGACATAATGTGACGGTTTTTTCGTTCTACCACACCATTCTATTCTGAGGTATAAGTATAAGTCAGTTGTTAGAGGATACCTTTTTTATTAAGTTCAGAACAGAAGTTATTAGAAACATATTCACGGCCATTATCAGATCGGAGAGCGCGAACAACAGTTTGATACTGAGTTTTAACCATTTGTAAAAATTGAGCAAATAATGGAAAAACTTCAGATTTTTTTTTAAGTAGATAAACCCATGTGCACCGTGAATAATCATCTATAAACGTAACATAATACTGATACCTATATAAAGCAGTAACAGGGGAAGGTCCCCACACATATGAATGTATAACATCAAAAGCACAAGGTGCACGAGACATGCGAGGAATATAAGATGAGCAAGTATGCTTAGAAAGTTTACACACCACACATTGAAATTTATGAGTCTTACATGCTTTTATTAATTCTGGAAAAAGAAACAAAGATATTGAAAATTAGCATGTCGTAGCCGAGCATGCCACAACTCTATAGTTTTATTGGAGAAAGAACTAGAACTAGAACTAGAACTAGGTAAAATTGATGCCTGAAAACTAGAAGACACAAGTGGTGGTGGAGGTTCCCCAAAGAAGTAAAGTCCATCATGCTCATGGCCCGTACCAAAAATCTTCTTCGAAGTCAGGTCCTGCAAGAGACAACGATCAGGTAACAAAATGACAGCATAATTATAACTTTTTGCTAGCCGACTAACTGATAAAAGATTAAATGATAACTGAGGGACATGAAGAACAGAAGACAGAGTAAGCTGTGAGGACAAACAAGCATCACCCTTACTCTGGACACGAGTGGTGGAACCATCAGCTATACTCACAGTTTAGTTAACAGGTGTAAGAGGGGACGAAAAAAGGGATAACTCACCAGTCATATGATCATTGGCTCCTGAGTCCAAAACTCACCTTGGAGTTCCTGTCTTAACATGTAAAGCAGTGGAAGTACCTATAGCAATGGTAGTTGTGGAAGAAGGGCCGGACTGATGCTGCTGAAGAAGGGAGCCAAGTTGACTCTGAATTTGTCCAAGCTGAGATTGAAGCATACTCTGATTTTGATGCAGCTGGCCAAGATCAGAAGTACTGGGTTCTGGGCCGGTCTCAGCAATAGCAGCGAAGCGGGTTGGACCAGGGTTCCGACCTCGGGTGGCATACTGTTTCTTCAACTCAGGATGGAGCTGGAAACAGCGATCTTTGGTATGACTGTGGATATCACAATTTTCTTACCCACAGCTTTTTAATTCTAAAATATTTTCCAAATTTCATACCAAGAGTCGCCACTTAATTTTAAAAGAAAAATTAAGAAACCATTTTAAAGCAAACTGATCTTTTAAGAAACCAGAGATTTTCTAGGTCCGGGGATTATGGAATGAGAGGGGAAGGAGACCGTCGGACTAAAATACCCCCTCTCATCCTCTCTCGCGATAGGCCTCTATTTAACATCCTTTTAATCGAATTAATAATCTAAGCATATCCTCAACTAATACATATATATACATTACAAAAGCATGTCTAAAGGGTGTAAGATTGCAAGTGATAAAATATCATTCAAAAATCATATAATTCAAGTAGCAAGCAATATGATATGCAATAGGGAACAAGAGAACTTACCCGAGACCCAGCCGCGGTATTAAACGTGCAATGCATACAAATGAAAGAAAATCCTAGAAAAGAGTCTCTAATCACATGTATTCACATAAGGCAAGATCCTAATTTTAATGTGTTGCGCATGAGGTCATAAAGTTGATAAAATCAAAGAAAAGTTAAGCTAAGGGAGAGTCGAAAAGTCATACCTCATCAGCGCTACAAAACAAGGGTTAGTCCACATGATATACAGCATGTAATATTGAATAATGATCCTAGGCCTCTAACCTAAATCTATCAAATGTAATTAACCTAAAGCAAACGAATCCTAATTATGAACATCAAGTCACATGGATGAATGTAAACATAAACAAGAAGAAATCGTGAAGTACTTATTGATTTAGGTCACTCAAACTTTAAATTCAAGCTTAACTAATCATTCTTGAAACATGGTTTGAACCTTAACTCATGAAAATATCATCTAAGCCATTATTTATAAGATTGACCAAAATTGTTACAGAATTCTGAAAATTGCTGAAAGCAGATCAAAACTTCAAAGAAATAAAAAAGCATGGTTCCCGTGATTTGATCTTGATGAATTTTGGACACAAGAAGCCTCTGTGTGTCTAGTTTTTAACCCAAAAAGAAAATCAAAGTTTCAACGGTTAGATCTCCGGGAATTGGACAAAAACCAGACATCACTCAGGATCCTACAACCCTCTGTCCAGAATTCTTGCACGATTTTTTAAAAATAAGAAAAAAAATCAGAAATGCTTTGTTCTTTTTAGGGTAGTTTCCTAACACATTAATCTAACTAGAAAAAAATTATTTTGGGTCAATAAAGCTTGATTAAGGCTCTGATTTGCTTATTTCAAAAGAGTGTTACTGTTCTGAAACTCTTGGACAGATTGTAGTTGCCTCACAAAACCCTTGATCAAAGCACTTTAAACATCAAAATCTTCTTAAAATAAAAATTACAGTGGTAGAAATTTGAGTTATAGACACTTTCCCGTTGGTTTCATTCGGTTCCCAGGGTCCGATGTTTAACTAAAAATCTACGATCAAAACAGATTGTAAACTCACTGCTCATTTGGTGAGTTCATCTTATTCTTGTCACCTTAGACAAATAAGCCATGGAGTTGGACTTGTCTAAAGCTAGCTCTCCTACCATTTGATGGTCATTGGAGACTAAAGATGTTCATGTTTTGTAAGTCTCAAAGAAATATGGATAGACTCCATGAGACTTACACATAACAAACCTAAACCATAGAAATAGGTTTAGATTTATTAATCAAGTGTACTAATATCAACCTCAATCTTCTTGTAAACCATGAACTTACAAAAGAATCAAGGGATTTTTAGGTCTAAGGATTCAAGTAAGACATTGAGGGTCTTATGAATCTCAAAGATTAGAAAGAAAAGAAGAAGAAGAAGAAGAAGAACCAAAGACTCTAAGCATTTTGGTGATTAGAATGTAATCAAGACTAATTGATTTAAAGCTTTACCTCCAAGATTTCCTCAACTTGGTGATTTTTTTGAAGAACTTCCAAAGACTAATCAAGCTCTTCCACTCTAATTCTACTTAAATGCTCCCCTTCACCTTCTCAAAACTTACTTCTAATTGTGTTTAAGAAAGCTTTTTTAAGACTAAGTGGGAGCATATCCTCTAGGATTAAGCTAGATTTTTCACACATGTGAGAGGATATTCATCCTCTATTTATAGGCAAGTTTAATGGGGGTATTTCAGTCATTTCAGGGGCAAAAACCCTAATTCAGGCGTCCTTTTGATAGTACAAAACGTGTTGTACACCAACTGTCTGTTGCAAAAACGCGGCACTCACTAGAGATGGAAACGACACTCAGTAAATGTCGTTGCAGCAATCAGTGAATGTCGGCGCGGTATTCACTGAATGCAGGAACGGCATTCACTGAATGCTGCAGACAACTCTTGGGACTGCCGTTTTTTTTAGTAAAAATTCATTTTTTGCAGCACTTGATGAAATTCGCGGCAGTCACAGAATGCCGTCCGGCAGTCCAGACTGCCGCAACGGCAGCCCGTGACTGCCGCAAAAGGGCTCGAGTGCCGTTCTGCCTCCATCTCCCTTCTCTTTTCCCTTTTTGCTTTTTGTTTAGGTTAGAGAGTCTTTCGAAGAGGTTGAATCATCTTTGGAAGTCCTAGGTTTGTTCGAACGTTGCCATCATCGGACTTGGAGGTAACACTCTCCTTAATTCGACGTTTGGTCAAAATCGGGGTGTCTACAATGACCAACAACATTACAATGCTTACAAACTAGAGGTTTCTGACCGCTAGGGCGAGGACCAGTGTGAGCTGCAAGGGCCATCTGATCAGGAACTGCAGGAGAATCTGGAACTGAAGAAATAGAAGTCTGAATTAACTGACGACGACGCTCATCACCATCAACAATAGCAAAGGCCTCGTAGGAGAGGGCATAAGGGACGTGTTCAAAATCTGAATGCGAAGAGATTGAAACTCAGATTTCAAACCCATCAAGAACTAGTAAGTGTGCAGATGGTCAAGACGCTAAACAATAACAATAGCGGCTTCAGCAGGAATATCACCAAGGGCCTCGTATTGAGCCAACTCCTCCCAACGGGACTGAAGATATCCAAAATAATCTGAGACACTTAGCCGGGGAGAATCGTAGGATGATTGAGAAACTTCGCGATGAAGTTGAAAAATCCGGAATTCATTGCGCTTATGCGCATACATTTGAGTCAAAGCATTCCACAAGCCATGAACAGACGTGTGATACATGAACATGTGGTAAATACAAGGCTCCATTGAATTGAACAACTAACCTAGGATAATACAGTTGTCCATATTCCACTGATCAAAGGTGGAGTCGGTGGGAGCAGGCTTAGGTATCGTGCCAAGAAGCCAACTAGACTTGCCTCTGGCACCAAGAAAAAGACAAATGGAATGAGACCATGCGGCAAAATTTTGCCCATCCATGAGAATAGTGGTAACCCTTTGCGCAGGCGAATGTGTAGTCAAGGACACAGAGAGATCTGAGCGTAGATGTGAACCGGGAGGAGACTGATTAGTACCCTCATCCTTGCCAGTTTCGGTCATTGTTGCAAAATCAAGAAACCCCAATAAAGAATCAACAAGGCGTAAAAGAGAAACCACGGATTGAAAAGGTTACTGGGAAAAGAACAAACAGCAGCAATCAGAGGCTACCAAAACACCCCAGAAAGGGGCTCTAAACCATCAGAAGATCCAAGAATAGGGCAAGACGCAGCCTAGAGCTGAGCAAGGGTTAGCCTAGGCTAACCAAAAAGGGGCTGCGGAGTCCTGGGTGTGTGTGCCGAGAGTGGGGAAGGAGTTGGTGGCCGGCGCTAGTTGTGGAGGTGGCTGGTAGTGTCGGCGCTGGTGGCTGGGGGAAGTGGAGTTGCGGCGCAAGGTGGTGTGGCTGTGCGGGTGGTGGTGGTTTGGTTTGTTTTAGGGTTTGATTTCTCTTTGGCTTTGATACCAAGAAGAAACTGAGTTTTCTTATTATTCACTGTCAATTTATACCGTATATAAACAATTATGAGGAGAAACAAATAAAGGAAATAAAATAAAAGAAAGGAAAAATACAAGATAAGACCAAATCAATTTATTCCTAAAACATCGCTATCCATAAATACCGGGAATATCAATCCGAATATTCCAACAAATAGTGATGAATTTACCAAGTAAATAATCACAAACAATTAATAAAATATGAAGAGATTTTATTGAATATGCTTGGAAAACAAAACAACGAAGGAACTCACACAGGCTCTGATTGTTTGAAAGAGAATTAAAAAAAAGCAATAAGTAAAAAAAGAATAGACTTATTACTATGAATACAGAGAATACAAGAATGCAGGGTTGAATGCTATTGCTAAGTTTAAAACATTTGTTTACGCAAGTTGAATTAAGGAATTCTCATGTGCTAGTCGTGACTGAAATGAATCCTTGGATTGGTGGCTCTGTTAAATTTGTACTTCTTAGATGTGGGGTCTGCCATATTTCAAGATTATAAGAGTTGTTTATTTTTACCCAAATAAAGTGATGTGAGCATATCAGTTATTGTAATTTGTTGGGAAGTCTTCGTTATTTTGACTTATATATGATAAATGATAGTATTGACAATTAAATTTAAAACTTTATGTTAGCTCCCTGAATTATGGTGACAACGATTTTTCTTTAAAGCATATAAAATTATCTTGACCTCAAAATTCATTCGTTGTACAGACTTTGAAAAAACTTAAAACTAGTTGAGAGTGTGATTGAATGTGGTTTTAGGAGCCTTATATGATAAATGACAGTAATGACAATTAATTTAAGAGTTTATGTTAGCTCCTTAAATTATGGTGACAACGATTTTTCTTTAAAGCATATAAAATTATCTTGACCTCAAAATTCATTCGTTGTACAGACTTTGAAAAATCTTAAAACTAGTTGAGAGTGTGATTGAATATGATTTTAGGAGCCTTTGAAAAAAAAATAGGGTAAAAAAAAAAAGACATTATGATAAATCTCTTCTTATTTTGAAAAAATTTCTGGTACTCAAAAAGATTTGTAATTTGTGATTTGATATATGTACTAACGAGAGGCTATTGCATTTTTGCTAGTTAATGTGTGCGCATGCCATCAATATATGAAATTGGCTTTTGAAGACAAGCCTAATATGGAGCATAAATTCCACCACAATTAATATTTTTTATTTTATTTTATTGGGGAAAGAGTTAAGGATTTTTCTAGTGGGGCCTCTAATATATATATATATATATATAGTTGTTTGGCATATATTTTTATGATGAAATATCCTTATTTTATATGGTTCAAGAATAGCATGTTGTGAAAAATAAAAGAGCATATTTATTGGCACTTGACTATATGTTGTCTCAATACAAATTGATGGTTCATATGGAGACACACACAAATAATGCCTCATTGTAGTTGTCTTGTGGAAAATTACTTGGATTTGGATATCCAGTGCAAGAAGTTGGTGATTATAAAAAGCCGGCTTTTACAAAAAAGAAAAGTATGATTTTATGTTTTAAAATGCTTGCAAAGTATAATGATAATAGTGATGTCATTAATTTGACGTGTGTTTACCTTGGATATTATCCAAGATGATGATTTTGTGATTGGCTTGGATGTTTTCCAAGATGAATTATTTGGGTTTGTCTTAGTTTTAATCCAAAATTATTAAAATTAATATCTTTGGATATTTTACAAAATGGTGTGGTATACCTAGATATACTATTATTCTCTCTTCTTTTTGTATTGTATTCATTCATTCAGTTTTGTGTGTTATGAGAAACTCTAGCTATCTTCTCTCATCTCTTTGTTGTTATTTTTATTTGATATATTCACAATCTATACCTTGAATTGATTCAAGTTGACACGAGAAAGAAAACTTTAAATTACAGGATTCCTTGGAATTAACCAAAATGAAGTTTGTAATACCTTGGGATTTTTAAGATGATTATTGGTTATTTGAATACTATAATTACTTGTGTAATGATATATATATATATATATATAATGATCAGTTATTGTTTATTTAACCAAAGGTTTTTCACTGCACTGGAAAAGTATAGTGATGAGTTTTTGAGCGCCCTATGAGGCGATTGGTTGTATATCATTGGCTATGTGTTCATATTGGGAGGTGGAGCTATTTGTTAAAAAGCCAACGAAGAAGTGAGTTGGTACATGATTTTCTATATAAAACTTCAATGTGGGAGAAAATCAATGCCACTTGTCTTGATCCATGCATTGTAAAGTATTTTATTGTTGGGAGAGTAGAAATAAGTACTACAATGGAAAAAAATCAAGTTTATGGAGATAATTGTTTATAAAAACTTTAGCTAAAGTTAAGATTTGGATTGCATCGAAGGGATAGGCCTAAAGCCCAATAAAGATAAATCGCTTATGAGGATACCCTACCTAGGGACTAGAGATCCTGATAACTAAGTTAAAAGGGAATAACGAATTATAGAATGGTTTGATAGACATGCACTAAAACTGAGCACTAGCTCATTGGCTATCCCTATGGTGTAAGTCCATAGATCTCATGACAGATATAAGTTTGAGTTGTTTTCAACACTTAATGAGTTCTATGGCCATTATTGGTAGGATTTTAGAGTCATGAGAACATCCTTGATAGACTCACCTATTTGAGTGTGGAAGTGGGTTGCTACCTATGAGAATTGGGCTAATTCTTTAGAGCGCTCAAGAATTAAGCCGGGATCTAGCATATGGCCGTTAGCGTGCTAGCTTAGAAGCTTGGAATAGAGTGCTAGAAAATTATGTGTGTGACGTAACGTCTTGATTCCCTAAAGCAGTTATAGTTCAAGACATTGTCACTACTGACTCTGGAGCAAGATTTGCTAAATGCTAAGTGGGGATTCAAGCCATTGACACCCTCATTATGCATAATTTTTTATCTTTACCTAATATATGATTATATTTTTATTACAATGAGTGGGGAATGTTGAATTGTTTTAATAAAATTCAATTCTATTATAATTATTTACAGTACTTGGCAATGTTCACATGGACATTCAAAGCCTTTTTTCATGTTATGACCAAACGGTGGGCTTTGAAGTTGGGTAAATGAATAAAGTTATGGGCTGCGGTTATCACACAATGGATACTTAACTATTTTGATCATTAATCCTACTTTTACAAAGTCATAATGCATTTTATAAATGACAGTATATAGATATATAGGTAAAAATGTATACGAAAGAGTTCATACTTTGCTTTTTTTTTTTCTTATAAGTGGTTTTTCATCCATCAAGTCTATACTTGTTCAAAAGTGTTTTACTTTTTTTTTTTTTTTTTTTTTTTTTTGCTCAACAAATTTTAATTTTATTAAAAGGACAAATATTCAAAGACATTACAACAGGCAAAAGCCAAGAGTAAAACTCCCTACAAAGAACAAAAACACAGCAATCTTACAAGCCTACAAGAGTCATAAAGTCAACCAATATTTGAATCCAACAGAACCATGCCACAAAACAATTGCACAATAACCAAAACATAGAGAATAGCAGCACCTTTGCTGCCGAAACAGAACTATATATAGCAGCACCATAGCAGCCCAGAACCAAACTCAGAAGCAAAAGATGATGCAATTGAGCTTCAGAACCATTCCATAAATAGAGGAAAAAATTACTATTTTTTATTTTTATTTTTTTGAATTACTCTACAACACATCTTAAATAAATTGAACCAGCAACGAGCCTATACTAGGTTCATCTAATGCAACACTACAACCACAGAAAAATGCACGCACCCTGTCGAGGCACCAATAAGGACACACACCCACAAAACGAAGAAACACGCACATCCTAAAAGGGGGCCGAAGACTCCCCACCACCCAAACCAAAGCACACACTCATACCCAAAAAAACTCGACAATAAAGGGCAACACACACACCCTCTCAACTAGTTTTAAAATTTTTCAAATTTTGTACCACAAAAGAATTTTGAGGTCAAGATAATTTGTATGCTTTAAAGAAAAATCGTTGTCACCGTAATTTAGGGAGCTAAGATTAAATTTCAAAATTCAATTGTCATTACTGTCATTTATCATGTAAACCAAAATAATGAAGACTTCCAACAAATTACAATAACTGATATGCTCACATCTCTTTATTTGGGTTAATATATACAACTTTTCTAATCTTTAAATATGGCAGACCGCACATCTAAGAAGTACAAATTTAACTGAGCACCCAATCCAAGGATTCATTTCACTAGTCACGACTAGCACGTCATGAGAATTCCTTTTTTTTTAACAGCAAGAGTTTCCTTTCATTAAATATCAAAGTAGTCATATGCAACTATACACCTCATTTCTGCTAGTCAATGTATATGAAATTAATTTTGAACAGCAAGAGTTTCCTTTCATTAAATTCTTTCGTGGTACAAAATTTGAAAAATTTTAAAACTAGTTGAGAGTACTGTGATTGAATGTGGTTTTAGGAGCCTTTGAAAAAAATGGTTAAAAAAAAGACATTGTGATAAATGTCTTCTTATTTTGAAAAAAAATCTGGTATTCGAAAAGAATTGTAATTTGTATCGATTAGATATATGTACTAACAAGATGCTATAATTACATTTCTACTAGTCAATGTATATGAAATTAGCTTTTGCAGACAAGCCTAATATGGAGCATAAATTCCACCACAATTCTTTTGATTTTATTGGTGAAAGAGTTAAAGAATTTTTCTAGTGGAGGCCTCAAAATATGTGATTATATTTTTATTAAAATAAATGGGTGAATTTTGAATTATTTTAATAAAATACAATACTATCATAATTATTTACAGTACGGAAAAGTGAACTGGGGATGACTTGGCTAGCTTATGGAATTTTGGAAGTTATTATGGTTTGTTGGAATTTTTTTCCGAATTTAGTTATTTGCGGAAGGAAAAAACCATAAAAAAAAAGTTTTTCTTTGCGGTAATTACGCTTTAATTCAACTACCTAAAAAGATTGATTTACTTATCTATCTTCGAACATAATTAGAAAAAAAAAAAAAAAAAAACGTATGCAAAAGATTCATTCTTTTGTCTTTTTCTTGTAAGTGGTTTTTCCATCTATCTATAGTACTTGTTCAAAAGTGTTTTACTTTTTTATATAAGTGTTGTTTGGGTAAAGAAAGGCACTAGAGGTCAAACTTTTTGTCATATTGTGCAGATTTGATGAGCGTACAACAAGGGTGGCCGAGCTGTTGCATCCCAGAGACAGCGTGCTATTTCCTACTGCACCGGGTATTACCCGTAAAGGGTGTGTATCATCTCAAGAGAACGTTTCGTACCTCATCCCAGTCACCTTCTTATTGGTTGAAAGCAATAGTGGAATTGACGTTGATATGTTCCATTATCGCCATCGGTGGAATTTTTTTTTTGAAGACATTATTTTGTATTATTCTCCAACATAAGGTTTGCATTATATATTATCAGTAAGTCTCAAACAGTTGACATAATATCATTAACATTCCTTATTTTTTGTGTTTAATTTGTTTTGTGTTTCATCCCACCAACAATATAATCCCCTAAAATGACTGCGGTACCCCTATATATTTTATAACTTCATAAACAAAAAACAGATTTTAAAATTTTACTAGAAAATGTGCAATCGAAAATAATATATGCACGTCAAAAAATAATGACATTTTTATTCTGATAATATTTTTGTTTTAAAAAATATATAGGGTGACTATATAGTTGGTCGGGTGAAATGTAAGACCCAAAAAAAAAAAAAAAAAAAAAGGTTAGTGATACAAAAAATCCAACGTTTGAAACTAATATTTGAGATATATATATATATATATATTAAGGCAAACTTCAAGGACGTTACTGGTATTTACCCTAGTAATAATAACAACAGTATTTTATTTATAGCTTAAGCCCTTGACCATGATTAGTTTAATTAAACTCATAATTAATATATTCTAAGACTGATCATAAGTTGAAATTTCAATTTACACTAGATACTTGGTTGCTTTTGGTATTGAAACATATGGATATATAGATTTCTTCTTAATTAACCACACAGTGCGTACATATGATGAGATAAACTTTAGTGATTTCATTAATTATTCTCAAGCCACATCGAAAAATAGAACTCTTTAAAAATTATCATTTTTCTTCCAAAAAACAAAAAATCTGTTATTGGATTTGAATCATTAGTGAGTTTGAATAGTATCACCAACAATGCCTTGGAAAGTTGGACGTGGGAAACCATAGCTGTTTTTGCATGCATTCATATATATGTATATATATATACTTTATAAATATATATATATATATATGTGTGTGTAATAATTTGGTGGATTCAATAACCTTTTTCCCTCTTTGCATGTTTTGAGCTGACGCCATACACTCCGTCTAGTTTGGTGACTCAGATGCCTTATTGAATTCTTCTACGTGTACTCCATTCTCTCTCTCTCTCTCTCTCTCTCTCTCTCTCTCTCTCTCTCTCTCTCTCTCTCTCTCTCTCTCTCTCTATATATATATATATATATTACACACATAATACAGTCGAGAAATTATACGGTGGATATGTCACACCACGTTATCATGATAGTATGGTATCACGTTCTAACATTGACTCTTGTATTGAATGAATATACACTTTGTTAATTATTTTTTTCTGAAATTAAAAGTCACTTGTAACAGTATCTTAAGAAAAATGGTAGTTATAGGGAGTAGTTATAAGAAATAGAGATGTTATATTGGTGCATCATACTATATCGTGCAACATCAGTACAATGGGGGTGTGAAAGCCACCCTGAATATCTTTTTTTTGGGAAATGGCTAACGCCTGACATGGTAGTCCAAAACAATAGATCGATGTCAAACAGTTGCAAAGCACGATTGGCACCAATAATAAAACTTTAAAGTTGTATCTGATTTTATCATCATACGATTTTACATCTAATGTTGTAGACCATTTGATAAGATGGAAGTCGATCCTGAACTATACAATAATTTCCTCCCACACATACATTATATATAACCCCAACTCTCCCAAACAAAAATATATTCTATCTAAATGGATAACTAGAGAATTTACTTTCTTTCTTTTTTAATTATTTCATCAGATTCCACAAAGTAGGTTAGGCCAATACATTTTATTCCACAACTACGATTCTCTAATACACTCACATTTTATATATATTTTTGTATATATATGTGTGTAAGAGTAGTAAGCATATCCTCCACATCTCCTAGCTAGGGTAACACACACAAAAGTGTACTACCCTCTTTTCCCTCAACTTCTCTCATTCTCACTGAACTTTCTCGGAAAATTTCCAATTTTCTCACCGGAGAAAATGAAGATGGAGAACAAAGGGTTTAGCAGTAGTTTCTTGAAAAGCTGCAAACCCTACTTTGCCATGATGACATTGCAGTTTGGCTATGCTGGCATGAATATTATCACTAAGGTCTCACTCAATAGAGGGATGAGCCATTATGTGCTGGTTGTGTACCGGCACGCCTTTGCGACAGCTGTCATTGCCCCATTCGCTCTTATCTTTGAGAGGTATAATATATTAAGAGAGTGTTTTGGCAAAATTTCTACTTTCTGCCATTTTCTCGGTGAAAAAAAAAATGCTCTTGAAAGCTGTTTAAGGTAGTTATAGCTTTTGGTCGATTGCAAATTTTTACTATTTACTTGTATTTTTTTTATTTTTTTATTTTTGGTGATTGGATCACATAATTTAGTTTGCCAAAAAGTTTTAATTCAACTTTTGGAGTTCAGAAGTAATTATGGAACCCCAAAAGCTGTTGCCAAACATCCTTTAAGGGTCTATTTGGAAACTGTTATGAAAGCCAAAATAGAGTGGCCTAATGTTCTGTTTGGAACAACTTTTGGAATCCATACGTACGTGATTATGAAATTCCAAAATTAAGCTTTTATAAAATTGTTTGATAATTTCAACTTCAACCATCCAATCGCAAAGAACTCTTAATCAGCTGTACTAGAAAACTGTGATTGATCATAAGCTGTTTTTGGACAGCTTCTGATCATTCGTGGTAAGTAGAAGTTGTTGCCAATTAAACGGGTCATATGTTGTCATTAAACACCTTATACTAACCACTTATGAGACCTCAATTATTGCAATCGCAATCATTGCATTGGCCAAACGGGGCCTAACAGCTTTTCAAAACTTTTTATCAGATACAATAAATCGTTGAACCTTTAAATGTTTGGTTCTATCGCAGGAGAGATCGACCAAAGATAACATTCCCACTTTTCATGCAAATATTTGTTCTGGGCCTTTTGGGGTATGTTTACTAATGATATTATTTACTCCCATCGTTTTTTGATATACCATTTTAATACGCTCTTTGAAAAGTCAACAAACTTTAATACACATTTTCTAAGTTTAATTCTCATTTCTATGCAAGTTTTCTATGTCCTTCTTTGATATGACATTAAAATTTTGAAATTCAAAAATGACAAAATTTTAAAATTAGAAAATCTCTCAACAATCAAAGATGTCGTTAATATGAGACATAGGGATAGGGAGTATTCATAATCATATATATATATATATATTATTCACATACAGATGAAAATGAACACAAGTTTAATTTCTTTGTTATAATAGGCCAGTGATCGACCAGAACTTTTACTACGCGGGGTTGAAGTTTACGTCACCCACCTTCGCATGTGCTATAAGCAACATGCTTCCCGCCATGACATTTGTCATGGCTGTCATATTCCGGTATGTACACAAATCTTCTTATCATGTGCGTATACGTGTGTATATATATATATATGTCGAACTAAATATTACCACCACTAAGATATATTGCATATATATATATACATGTTTTCCTTTATTAGAAGGGCTCTGATATATATATATTTATATATATACTGTCAGAGTGTAGACTAAACAGGGTACTCAGTGAACATTTTTTTTACTTGAAAAAATCCGCGGGTCAGTGGGGCGCACGCGGGTTAGTGGAGCAGCCAGCAGGTTTTTTCATGCAAAAAAAAAAATGTTCACTCTAGAGCCTAGCCGTATATATATATATATATATATGGTGAGGCTATTAATTGAACATGCATGCATAGTTGAGTGAGCATACTCAGTGAATATGTTTTTTAGCCTAAAAGAACTTGCAAGTCAGCGGAGCAGCCCGGGGTTCTTTTTGGATAAAAAAAAGCATATTCACTGAATATGTTCACTCAATCCTACTCACTTAAAAGCCTGACCATGTATATATATATACATAAATTAAATACAAATACATTGGGGATTTTGACTAACAAAATGTGGTTTAATATGGTGGGGATGAAAATGAAGGATGGAAAAAATAAACATGAAGAAGGTCATGTACCAAGCAAAGGTAGTAGGAACAGCAGTGACTGTGAGTGGGGCCATGTTGATGACCTTGTACAAAGGTCCCTTGTTGGAGATGGTTTGGTCCAAGTATGTCCATCCTCGTAAATCTTACATCACAGACACAACTGGCACTACTGACAAGGACTGGTTCATGGGTTCTATCCTAGTCATCATTGCCACTCTTGCCTGGGCTGCCTTCTTTATATTGCAGGTTAGAGCTAACTAAAGAGAAAAATCAAACATCCAAAAGGCCATATGGATTTCCATTTACTTTATTTAATTTTTTTGCCTTGTGAATATGTCGGTAGTTAGTTGCTAACCAATAGGTTTTACGATTCAATTGTAAAAACTTAATTTTGATCAAATCCTGGCCAATTTACTCTTGATCAATCATGATTTTTTGTGATTGAATCACAGAAGTAGGGATGTCAATGGGTCGGAGTTGGTATGGAGTCCCTCTATACCAACTCCTACTCCATTTATTTTTCTCCTACTCCGACTCCGCCCCGTCCTGTTTAAGTAAAATACCAACTCCTACTCCACTCCTACTCCGTTTACTATCGGGTACTCCTATTATACTCCTACTCCGTTTGCTAATCACCATTCCAAAATTAAATGCTCTTTTATAATTCAAACCCCACTTATATTTTCGCTTGATTTCTTAAAAATCACTCACGCAAATGGTTCTAAATTTGTTAATCACAATTTACAAATTAAATCTTAATACTGAAGACAAAGAGATGTATATATATTCCCTGATTTTTTTGTAAATAATTGTAACCATGAGGGTAGTTTAGTAACTTAATGATTTAATCGGGGCGGAGCGGGTTTTAAATGGTAGTATTTCATAGATACCAACTCCGCCCCGACTCCTATAGGGTTTTTATTTTTCCATACCAAATCCACTCCTACTCCTATTATAACTCCTCCAAACCCGTTCCATTAGGAGCGGAGCGGGGCGGAGGTCCAGCGGGGCGGGAAAAATTGTCATCCCTACACAGAAGCTGTTTGTCAAATGTACATATATATATATTTGAACTTTTTGAGTTCCACAATCACTTACGGATCAAAAAATTGTTTTCAAATGTGGCTAAGGGTGTTTGGCAAAGCTTCTGCTTTTGAGAAGGGGAAAAAAATTTTGGTTTTGACTAAAAATTGCCTAAATTTCGCTTTTGGCCAATTGCAAATTTCTATGGTAGCAGTGGGATCACCTAAAATAACTTTCAATGAAAATTCAGGTGGTCCTATTATTATTGATGCGACCCTACTATCACTTACGTAGGAAAATAAATTTGGAAATCATAGCATTAGTATTGATTCAAAAACATTAGTTATATATATATGTAAATAATTTAAACAACGTAATAATGTGGATATATATGTTGTGATGTACCAGGCAGTAACGTTAAAGACCTTCCAGAAACATCACCTCTCTCTCACAACAATGGTGTGCTTCATGGGCACCCTGCAGTCCATTGCTGTCACCTTGGTCATGGAACACAACTCCTCTGTGTGGAAAATTGGCTGGGACATGAATCTCCTTGCTGCAGCATATGCTGTAAACTCTCTCTCTCTCTCTCTCTCTCTCTCTCTCTCTCTCTCTCTCTCTCTCTCTCTCTCTCTCTCTCTCTCTCTCTCTCTCTCCCGTGTGTATACAGTGGAGGATCCACGAATAAAGGTTAGAGGACCGGCCTGTGTAAAATTATCAAAAATTATGGAGGCCAACCTTATAAAATTTAAAAACTTAATTTCAAAACTCTATTTGGAAATAATTTTTAGAACTTTTGGAAGGCGATGGCCATGAGAAATTATTTCATGTGAGCGTTAAACAATGTGACATGAGTCACTGTGATCCCTTCATTACTGTAGTACCCACATGGGACTTGAAGTCACTCAGATGTGACAGTCACACGGAAGATTTTCTCAGTGGCCACCCCTACTATGGCCACCTAAATCCGCCACTATATATACATATATATATATATACATGTGTTAATTTGAAGATTCATAATTTCAAAATTTAATTTATTTGTGTTATTTGTGTAGGGAATTGTGACATCAAGCATTTCATACTATGTACAAGGGTTGGTGATGAAGACGAAAGGACCAGTCTTTACTACTGCCTTTAGCCCTTTGATGATGATAATTGTAGCCATCATGGGCTCATTCATCCTAGCAGAGAAGATTTATCTTGGAGGGTAATTATTTCCTCCACTCTTTAATCTCTTTGTGTGTTGTGTGTACAAGGGGGGACATGTGGACAAAAAAAGCACCAAGAAAGGGGGAACATGTGGACAAAACATATATATTCGTAGCAACCATGTGGGTTAACAGGACCCGTGTTCCTTTTCTTCTATATGAATACATTTCTACTCCATTTTTTTGTTTTTGCTTTTTTTTTTTTTTTTTTTTTTCTATATATCAATATTGATACATGTACCACTTTCGGTTTCAGAGTACTTGGTGCCATATTGATAGTGGCAGGGCTGTACGCAGTGCTGTGGGGAAAGTACAAAGAAGAAAAGGAGAAGAAGGCTATGGAGGATATACCAGAAGCAATAAAGGGTGCGCATGTAGCCATAAGTAACATTGAAGATGATATCAATGATGTTGATTTGCAAAAGGCAGAAGCTAATAACAAGCTTTCCTCTATTGCCATTGCCTTACCCATCTCAGACCCTCCCACCAAAACCAACCAAATGGCCTAAAAAAGAGTCCTAAACCCATGGTGGTGGCCAAAAACTAGGGGTATTTTCGTAATTTTACATACCCTCCCATCAAAACCAACCAAGAGGACTTGATGGTCTTTTATTTTTATTTTTTTTTGTGTTCCCTCTCTGAATACTTTTTTAAGTAAGCAATTTCTGTTGTGTTAATGCGAGCAGTATAATATTGTGAAGAGTTTGTGTAGTAAATCAATATTGCACCTTTTTTTTTTTTTTCCTTTTCTTTTCTTTTTAATCTGCGCTTAATGCAATGCACCTTAGAGAATCTACGAATCTCTTTTGGATGAACCTTCCACTAAACTTTTAGTTTTTGGAATTGTAGTTTTTGGAATTAATTCCAGTGTTTTTCCTTTAAGTCTTTTCGGTTCTTTTCTATTAATATGTTCTACAATATTACAAGTATAACTAGGTTTCACATATACGCCATATGGATCGATCGACGAATCATATATACTTCAAAACAGTTGCGAGAGTATTAAGACTTCAATTTTCTTTGAAAAATTTTAATTTTCTGTAAACATGCATGGTAGAATTGCTGATGTCTGATGAAATTCCCACAAAGTGTGCTAGTATGGGTTTTATAAGTACAACTGTTATATATGTTCTACAATATTACAAGTATAACTAGGTTTCACATATACGCCATATGGATTGAACAATCATATATACTTCAAAATAGTTGGGAGAGTATTAATTAACACTTTAATTTCCTTTGAAAATTTTTAATTTTCTGTAAACGTGGCAAAATTGTTGACGCCCAATGAAATTCCCACAAAGCGTCCTAGTATGGGTTTTGAGCGCTCACTGGTGTTGTTTTTGAATCCTAATCATTACCCATTCTTTATTTATTGCATCAT
Organism: Hydrangea macrophylla; assembly: GCA_033977485.1. Classification (NCBI taxonomy): domain Eukaryota; kingdom Viridiplantae; phylum Streptophyta; class Magnoliopsida; order Cornales; family Hydrangeaceae; genus Hydrangea; species Hydrangea macrophylla. The sequence continues at coordinate 15,831,368 of CM066997.1, forward strand.
ATATATAACTTTTCGCAAACGTCATTAGTTCCACCTAGGTCTGTATATGAGCGGAGTCGACCTCAATTATGTTTGAGTTTGGTTTATTTATTAAACGAGTGCTTCGTGTTAATTTGTTAAATGAGTCAATCTCGAACTGAACTCATCTATAATTGAGTTTAGCTTGTTTATTATTAAACAATCCGAATCGAGTTGAGTCCTTATCAAACATTTTGGCAAAAATTTATTGAATCGAGCTGAATTCTTATCAAACATGTTGGCAAAAATTTATTGAGTAGCTAGACTTGTATACCCCTAGTTCCACCTCTAAAAAGTTTGGCTAGTAAGATTTGGCTTATTAGGCCATCTCCAAGGGAGGAGCCATCACCCTAACCAAAATCTTTAACTACCAAAATGCCTAGCCAAAACCTCAAATTTGGTCTCCAATGCAAAGAGCCATCACATGAGCCAAAATGGCTCTTTCCCAATTGGAGAGCCAAAATGCCTAGGATGATGGAGGTGAGCTAAAAAAATGGCTCCAATGATCATGGTGGTTGGCCTATGTGCTTCAATTTGATTGGGTTTGGGATGTGGGCCAAGTCATTGATTGAATGAAAAAATGGCAAAACAAATAAATGGCTAATCATTTGGCTATTGTGGTTGGAGTGACTTCCATATATTGGCTAGGCATTTTCCTATTCAACTAGCCAAATTAGTATTTTGCCTAGCTCAAATGCCTAGCTCCCTTGAAGATGCTCTTACAAGCTCAATATGTGACTTTTCAACATCTTTTAGAAATTCAAGAGACACAGGTCTATTGTGAAGAAGAAAATGATTTGGCTTCGAAATACCATCATCTCTCTTAAACTATTTTTTTGGCTTCCATTAGAAAATTCGTTTACAAGCATAACAATTTTGTCCAAGTAGAATTATACACATATATTTTCTGCAGACAGAATATATACATAAAGCATTCTGGGATTTGCTTTGGTAGCTATACACTACACAATAAGGCAAAAAAAAAAAAAAGGAAAACAGCCAATGGGGCACTAAGGTCATGGTTTCTGAGCAAGCATGCTGAACTCAGCTAAAAATATTCTTTAGCATTTTGTCTTTTTCTTTTTTCTTATTCACAAGATATGCCGAGAAAATTAGTAAGAAATCAAACTTACTCAGTGGTCTGTTTGATAAAACTGAAAAATTAAGTGTTAAATTTTAAGTATTTAAAATTTTAAACCATTGAATTTGCATTAATATTGAAAACAGTGTTTCAAGTATTGAAATAGAATGCATTCAGTGATTATTTTCAGTAGAATTTTTTCACTTAAAGTTTTTAGTGGTTTTTTGGCTGCTTTTTCAATTAAGTGATACGTTATCAAATGTACTAAAAATATGTAAGTGCTAAAAATTTTCATTTTTACCACTTAATTGAGTTATCAAATACACTCTAATTGTATTTACAAAAGAATTATTATGGAAGCATCTACTCAAAATATTGTGAATAATGACTTCTTTGAAATCCAAATTTTGATTTTTAAATGGCTTAATAGTTAGTACCACGTATAGGGATAGCGATCGATACGACGTCTAACATGCCACAGACCCACTGCATATATATGGTAGACTGATAATATATTTTAGAGCTAAATTCGAAAAGCGTAGCATTAATCAAATGTTGTGAGAGAGAGCTACGCACGGTGTATCTATAACTAATTTTCTTTTCGGAGTCCAACGAAAACATTATCTTCTTTCTAATGTGGATGTAACCTGGAACCTGAACAACGTAAATAGTTGTGTTTTTAATTTTGCTTGGTACTTCTCTGTCTCAAATTAAGGAACGTACCCTTTTGAAAATTCTAACTATTCAAAGAAGTTTTCTTTTTTTCTTTTTAATTAGGAAGCTTACTATCGAAGAAATTTCCTTGATTGTGATATTTTCTTGAACTATTCAAATCACAATAAAAGTCACACAGATCGATTTGACGGTCACACAAAATAATTTATTCTTAATTAGGATATGCAAAATAGAATAATAGACTCTTGCGATTTGGGTCGGATGAACGAAGTATTTTCTTTCTCCCTTTTTTCTTTGGCATCCCATCCATTGTTTGTAAGTAGTCTCAACTAGGGACTGTTTGGAAAAGTAAAGAATTAGTTATAAGGTTTATAAGTAAACCGGTTTTATTATTGTAAGTGTTTGGTGAATGTCAAATTCTTACACATATGTATGTGACTATTCCAAAAACACTTTTAAAATTAATTCTCTGTCAAATCAATTCGTAACCCTAAATTTGATAAAAACTTAATAGAAAGTGAGGCTTTAATTGAATGGTACCCAATCTTGTTATAGACAGTACTCCAAAAAAACAGGCCCTTGCTAACAATCACAATTTTAGACAACACTCATTAAAGTAATATCTATTATTTTGTATGGGCTATATCCAATATTTAGATTATTGGATTAAACTATTATCGGATTCTCTTATATCCAATATTTACTATTATCGGATTCTAAATAATATTTGGGATTACTCTCACTTAACCACTATGAGAATCTTATTAGTGGCCATCGCTTTCAATTGGTTTTGTATTCGTTGTACTTTGAGCTTTGCATTATTCTGTTCTTTTCATACTAGACTTATATAGATTAGATACTATCGTTCACAAATCTAGACAAGATTAGATACTATTGTTGACAAATCTAGCAGATTTGTGGAATATATAAGAGATTCTAAAACTTGTTGCGTGAGCTTTTATGCCCACATTATTCCACTAAAAATGGAAAAACTCTCTCTCTCTCTAGGAAATTCTAATGTTGGAATATATAAGAGATTCTAGCAGATTTGTGCAATTTTTGCTCACCAGTTGCTCACCCACTACCATTATTTTGATGTGTTACATTCTTCTCACATTCAGTAATTGATTTATAGCAAGGGTCTCAAGTTCGAGTCCTTGTGGATGCAGAAAACTATCTTGACAGAGGTCTCCGCTTCGACGCCCAACCGTAACTCGAAGGATTTGTCTTCGACAAAAAGCCTAGGATACCTTAGGAAACCCAAAAAAAAAACAAAGAATATAATAGGACACATTAGGATCGTAACTGAGCATTGATGAAAAAATTTGAAGTGAGAAAATACACTCATTTTGTCACCCAATGTCCTAAGTGGCATGATGTCCCCTATGAAGCAGCCTTTACCATCATCTGATGCTTTTCAAACATATATATATATATATATATGTGTGAATGCTCACCTACACTACGGCTCTCTTTTAGCGACGAAAAAAAAAACGCTTTTAGCAACGAAAAAATTATTGCTAAAAGTATTTTTTGTCGCTAAAAGCTAGTGCACACGCTGCTAACCTACAACCACCGTGATGTAGATTAGCAGTCCCCATATATATATATATATATTATTTAGACTCCAGTGCACACTAAATAAGCGCACTGGGCGAACACACTGAGCTTTTTAAGCCTAAAAAAACCGCAAGTCGCCCCGCTGACCTGCGTCCCGTCACGCCATCCCACGGCTTTTTAAGACTTAAAAGTCCAGTGCGCACTGGAGCCGGACTCTATATATATAATCATATATGTATATATATATGAAAGTAATGTTTGGGACACAAACACTCTATCTCTCTCATAGGTGGTACTATGGGATCCACTGAAATTACCGAACCCCACATTATCACCCAAAAGAGATAGAGTATTTAAAGTGTTTGTGCTCGTAGCATTATATATATATATATATATATATATGTATGATTAGTGTGTGTAGAAAATAGGTAAAGCAATATGGGATTTGCATTAATTGGTTGCTAATTGTGTTGGAAAACCAATACACTTGAGCACTAGCATGATAAAGTAGAAAAATAAATAAAAATAAAAGCAGCCAATGTTGTATTGTTATCATGGTTCTGACCGAGCACACTAAAAATCTCTTGCGTTTGCGGTTTTTTTTTTTTATATATATATAATTCCTTTATAAAGATTAGAAATTTTTATAAGACACAAAGGAAAAATATTTGGAGACAAGGATATGTTTAGTGAAAATTGTTAGGGATAAACTCAATTACTTTTAGTTCTGACCAATATACCATTTTCATTCATTTCCATTTCCAGTTAGAGAGAGAGGCAGAGATCGCCATCACCATCACCATCGGCGACGATCGCCGGCCAGCACCACCATCGTCGTCGATTACCGTAACCATCGCCGTCGTCGCCACTACCACCACCACTATTGCCATCGCGTCTCCACCACAACTGTGGATCGCCACCACTACCATCGCCATCGACGTCTCTAACACAACCATCATCGTAGATTGCCACCACTACCATCACTATTGACATCTCCACCGCCATCATCGCAGTCACCATCATGACCACCACCGCGAGATCTGAGATCTAGATCTAGGTTCGATGCCTCCGCGATGCCTTCTTCTTCTTCTTCTTCTTCTTCTGCACTTCTCTCTCTCTCTCTCTCTCTCTCTCTCTCTCTCTCTCTTAGTTTTTTTTTTCAAGACCAGCCTTGAGAAATTTTAACACAAAAAAGTCGGATAAATTTTTCTAAAATAGTTTGAGAAATTTATCAACTTTTTTTTACAGCGGTAACGGAGATGCTGTGGTGTTACCCCCAATCTGGATGTTTGTTGTTTGGCTGTGAAGAGATTAATCAGTTGAGTTCATCGTTCTTCTTCTTCTGCACTCCGCTCTCTCTATCTCTCTCCATGTCTTTTAATTTTTTTTCAAGGCCAGACTTGAGAAATTTAGTACAAAAAAGTTTGAGAAATGTCTCAATATTTTTCTGAGAAATTTATCAAACTTTTGTAATAGAGGTGATGGAGTTGCAGTGGTGTTGTCCCCAATCTGGATGTTCGTAGCTTGGTTGTGAAGAAATTAATCAAGTGAGGTCGTGGTGGAGGTCGTTGGAGGCCAAATGCGTTTGTGGTGGTGATTGCAGGAGGTCAAGAGAGGTTGTGGTTGTGGTCATTAGAGAGATCAAACAAAGTAGTGTTTGTGGTCGCCGGAGCTCCGACGAGGTCGCTGGAGGTCACGGGAGGTCTTGGTGGTGGTCGCCGGAGGTCAGGCAAGGTCTTGGTGGTGGTCGCCGGAGGTCCGATGAGGTCGTCGGAGTTCATTGTAGTGTCGCGCCTATTGTGTAGCAATTTTAGCAAATGGTGAGGGTAGTGTAGTCAATTGAAGGGAGAGAGGACTTGTAACTAAACTTTTTGCTTGATGGGTTTAATACTAAAACATTACCCTAAAATAGATTTATCACCAATTGCCCCTATAAAGATAAGCATTAAACAATATATTAGAAATCAAATGTCTAGAAGTACTTAAACATGTACTATAGATTTTTTCTCTTTTCTTTTCTTTTTTTTTTTAACTATTTATGTGGTTGTAAGATACTATTGATCCATGCATGTGATGTGCCATATAAAACGTAGGCACTTCACAACACTAAGAAATGTATCGAAAACTTTGTTTTCCTTGCATTCTCCAAGTACGTATTGATTCACGTAGGCAAATTTTGTCTATGTGGACATTGTTTGGAGTCTTTGGACCAATATAATTGCCCAAATCTCGATGGAAGATCAAGATCTACAATTTTAAAAAGAGAAATCTGTATTTGCATTAAACAGATGGGGGTTATTTTTTAAAATTTTCTCTATGTTTAATCAGTTGCACAACATATCAATCGAGCACCCAAACCATATTAAGCGGTTCAACTTTAAAGCAGATCTACCACTGGTCAAATTTCTTAACAAATCTGGATCCAATCGGATCCATTCATGCAGTGATGAGCATGTATATCACATGCCACTCTACAGTCATTTACATTTATACAATAACTGCATTAAATTTTTGCAAGTTGTTCTGAAAACTTTTCACACCATTATGCATATGCCATATGGTAGCTTTTTTTTTTTTTTTTTTTTTTTTTTGGGGGGGGGGGGGGGGGGGCGGGGATATAGGGCATCTTTCGGAACCATTGAGTAGATTCAGGTTTAGGTTTAGGTTCAATCCAGTTCTAATTCTTTATCTAGTTCTTATGAAAATTAATATCACCTTGATTTGGCAAAGAACTTATTTCCAAAGGTGATTTAAATTCTAGCACAGACTCATGCAATAAAAAAAGCATTAACCAAACACTTGAATCAGCTCAGTTGTGAACGAGCACCCATTCTCAATCAAAACCATAGGCATATCAAAGCCCTGTGAAACAACTGAAGCTCAACGTCCATTCTAAGGCCCAAACTAATAGACACCAATGTTCACTACCTTATTTAAGGTTGCAATATTCATAATGTTGGCAAGATCAATTACTATACATGTAATTGGTAAAGCTTTCAGAAAATGAAAGGAGAGAGAAAAGACTAAAATAACATGCATTTTTAAATGAGAAATCTGCTATATAATCAAGTGAGTCAGCAATCAAAAGAACCCTTCTAAATCAGTAATTGTCACTCTACAATGTAAATCTCTAGATACTTACTGAGTGAGAGCACACTAACCGCCCCGAGAAACTGAATCATCCTTTGGAATGGCTACATAGTTTACGGGTATTACTGCACTGACTCGGCCACTCTCTCTCCTCTCCTTTCCACTTGAGATCCCATGACGAGTCGAAGGAGTCCCCAGACGGCGACCAATTGGTGTACTGACCATTGCATTTGCATTGAGGCTCTGACCGAGTGGCTTTTTTATTGTGGGCCTTGAGCCAAACAATGCCTCGTGTTCTGCTGCAAGTTGTTCCTGCTGCCGTTTATGCTCCTGCGGAAAAGAATAAATACAAATATATATATATACATGAATCACGTGTGATTATCACAATCCAAAGAATCGTGCAGAATCTGTGGTAATTGTAACATTTGCCTAGGATCTTTGTCAGTCAAACAAACACAACACTGGTTTTCATTATAAAAAAAAAAAATTTAAAAATTAAAAAATAAAAATAAAAATAAAATTAAAAAATTAAAAAAATATAAATAAATAAAAAGAAAGAAAAATAAAATATAAAAAATGAGACCAAATCTCATCCTACTTCTGCATCCAAACAGGCCCGAGAATCTTGAGCATCTGACTTTTCCATGTTCTACATAGACGCTGAGAGGATTTTTCATTTCATAGCAAGCGGGTTAAAATAGAACATCTAAAAGTTTTTCAGTCTCATGGCCTAAATTATCCTATTATGATTAAAATTAACATTATGCTCTCACTGGGGACTACATTGCGGTGAGTCCAAAACAACACATGGCACAGCCTTCACCAAGGGCACTTGTGAACTTCAGGTCATTGTTAAAGGACAACACTTCAATGCTTTTCCTTAGGTACTTTTCATCATGTCCTAAGATACTAATATATTATTGGTCCATCTGTGTGTCGCATACGAGCCACATAGACATACTTGTACACGTGCACCTATCACACTTCAAAACGGTAGGAAAAGCACCCAAGTCTTTTCCATTGTTTAATAACTAACTAGGTGGTGTCAGACCAAGTGAACTCAAATCAACTGTAAGAAATTGTGGGTCATTTTGTGCACCACATACATTGGACCGGGTCCAATGGGCCTTGGCCTTGGAGACCTAGGGTGTGTGCCTATACATATTTATATTGCACACACATATTAGGGTTACACACAATACAACCCTAGGAGGCCGGCCATCTCTTTCTCCTCTCTCTCTCTCACGTTTTCTCTCCCTAGGCCATCACCACAGTGCCTTGGGATTTAGCGCGTGATTACCACAGGGATCGCTCTATTAGTGTCCTCTACGACCTATGCGAAGCACAAGAGAGTACACGGAGGCTTGGAGATCACAGCCGTTCGTGGGTGAAGTTACCGGGCTCGTAACAACGCCGTAGACGATCTGAATCGGATATTCCGCTCAAGGTATGCCTTGAACCCGACTTCATGCTTGTGTGCATGATTTTATCTACATCAACCAAATATCAAGTAACTCTTTCAAAACTCAAAAACATCCGAGTTCTCTTTCACTTGATTAACTCAGCTAGTTAAAGAAAGAAATGGAGCATACCTATGTCTTGAGTATTACAATTGGCATTTAATGCTTAGTAGCTTTAAGACAAAAGTTCGTTTCAAATATGATTTATGTTTTATTGTTTTATGATGTGTAGTAAATCAGTCTAACGTTCGAGCAGATGCTTACACACATCCCAAATGAACATATGTTTTAATACAGCCAAGTCTTGACTTTTCATTTAATTGGGCCTTCACATAAACACCACTTGATGTCCTCTTCAGTTGAGTCCTGAGTTTCAACCTTTTGTAATTCACCTCAGATGAGGTCTACAACTCAATGCCTCTCTAAATAAAATAACCATGTAGAATAGGAGATAAATGAAAAATAAGGCAAATAAAGAACTATTAGCATACCCGAAATCTACGTTTCTCCTCTTCTTTCTCTTGCCGCATCACAGAGTATTCCTCCAACGTACGTAACAATGGTGCCTGAAATACAAATATAATTAGAAGAATTGAAGCTACTACACTAATTTTTGACATCAGACCAAACAAGAAGTTGCGTCTGTCACCTTGTCATATAAGAACGGGATTCCTTTCTCTATCTCCCAAGCCTTCACTTTTGACGTTAAATTTTCAACAAGAGCTGCAGAAAAAGTTTTGGAGATCATGCAACGGCAATTTTTTTTTCGTTGCAAGAGTGAAATTTACCGTAAACAGGTTCAAAGGAGTCGCAATTGAGTGTAAAGTCATGCTATGTAGTTCAACGCTTCAATTCTTTGAAAATCAAATATTGTTTAAAAAAAACATGCAAAGAAGGCAAAAACATACACAATTATCAGTGGAGTTCAATTCTACTAGAATTACAATTTTAAAGCTATATACTCATTTTGGAAAAACAACAATAAGCATGCGATCCTCCTGTCAATACAATCCACCATAGATTGCCAGGTCTAATTATGCCTTAAAAAATCCTAAGAACCCATTGGTGTATGTAATTCTAGCTTTTCAGCAAATACTCTCATTGATAGTATCATCATTAAAAAGTATATCTCTTAGTTGCCCAACACCTATACATAAAGCACAGCTAGGGAAATGCTAATATGGTAGAAACACTGATTCAGTGCTGCTAAGGCGGCCTTGTCCTGCATCGGCTCAGATTGTTTTGGGCTTCTTTAGTGAGTGACTTATTCCTCCATCAGTTTAGACTTATGAGAGTGAATGTTACTACATTAAACACGCACACACAAACGCGCGCACTCGAAAAATTCAAGCCAAGATACAAGGAGACACACATGGTTGCACTTCAAGGCACAAAAATAGCCATGTAGGATTTAGCAAATATGGGATGCTGCGATTAGGCAAATGCAGGAGTCCTTATCACAAGGGCACAGTGAGAATTAAAGAAAGTTAACTAAAAGTCCAAATCTGCTTCCTGCATCAAGTTTGGGCGAAAGCACCTCTGGACCGCTTCAGCCAAAACATGCTTTTGAGGCTTAAAGTGCTTCCAAGCATTAATCCAAACAGTCTAATAGGCATTTTGGCCCAAACTTGGCCCAAACATGCATTTGAAAAAGCAGAATCCGTGCTTGAATTTAAGGTTGAGTGCTGTGAGTTATTAGGTCTTTAAATGTTGTTGGTTCAAATAATGTCCACATAGACAAAGTTGCTTATATGGACCAATAGTATTCAAAGACAACACAAAGGACCCAAAGATCGGAACCCATATATTGTCCACACTAAAATAATTATAATAAGGATGTCGAAATAAGGACACTAGAATAATTGTAAAAGAATGTAGAGAAAGGGATAATTTTATTATCACTGTATGTACATCTTATATAGCAAACAGAAGAGCAGTAAAAAGGAAAGAGAATAAAAGAGAATAAAGAGGGAATAAAAAGAAAAAGGAAATAATCAAAATGGTCAACATGACCAATAAATGTAAATTGATACTAATATATTATTTCCTAATTCCAACACTCCCCCTCAAGCTGTGGCGAATATATCGACTAGCCCTAGCTTGCGAAGAGATGACTTAAGAAGACCAGGACCAATAGACTTAGTGAACATGTCTGCTGTTTGTTCACGTGAGGTGACAAATCTTGGTGAAATAATTCCGGTCTTAACATTCTCACGAATGAAGTGAATATCAACTTCTATGTGCTTTGTTCTCTCATGAAGGACGGAGTCGGATGATAGCATGATAGCCGACTTATTATCACAAAACAATGTAGATGAGTCCTTCACAGGAAACCCCAACTCGACAAGAATAGAACGGAGCCAAAGTAGCTCACACGTCCCCTGGGCCATGGCACGATACTCGGCTTCAGCAGAAGAACGGGAGACAACTGCCTGTTTTTTGCTTTTCCACGATATTAGGTGATCACCACGAAAAGTACACAAACCAGAAGTGGAACGTCTGTCGTTTTTCGAACCTGCATAATCTGCATCAGTAAAACAGGAAAGACCTGACTGTATTCCTGTCTTAAAGAATAGACCAAGACCCGGACAAGTCTTAAGATATCTGAGAATATGATACACAGCATCCAAATGAGAGGTCCGAAGTGAGTGCATAAACTGACTCACAACACTTACAGCAAATGTCAAATCCGGTCTTGTGTTCGTCAAATAGATGAGACGACCCACAAGGCGCTGATATACTGAGGGATCAGGTAATAACTCCCCCAACTCAGTAGATAACTTCACGTTTGGATCCATAGGGGAAGAGGCTTGTCTACACCCAAGCATACCAGTATCCTAAAGGAGATCCAAAGCATACTTTCGCTGAGATAAAGAGATACCATGGCGTGAGCGAGCTACTTCAATACCAAGGAAATATCTTAGAGGACCCAAATCTTTAATATCAAATGACACCCCGAGATCATGCTTTACTTGAACAATACCTGAAGCATCGTCACCCGTAATAATAATATCATCGACATAAACTGAGATAATAATACACTTCCCTTGGGAGTTACGACGAAGAAAACATGTGTGATCTGAGTGGCACCGGATAAAACCCATAGTAAGTACCACTTCACTGAAACGGCTAAACCAAGCACGAGGAGACTGCTTCAATCCATAGAGAGATTTTCGGAGGCGACAAACTTTCCCCGAATACTCCCCCTGAGCACGAAAACCAGGAGGGGGATCCATGTAGATGACTTCAGACAAATCACCATTAAGAAACGCGTTCTTGACATCAAGCTGATGAAGAGGCCAAGAATAGGAAGCAGCAAGAGAAACAAGAAGCCGGACTATGGTCAGTTTAGCAACCGGAGCAAAAGTAGCCCCGAAATCCTTACCTAGAACCTGTGTGAAGCCTTTAGCCACAAGACGGGCCTTATATAGGTCAATGGTGCCGTCTGCCATATACTTAACACTGAAAACCCACTTACAACCAACTGTACGTTCACCATCCGGGAGAGAGACAAGTTCCCAAGTTTGATTATCCTGAAGAGCACTCATTTCTGTTTTCATAGCGGCCACCCACTTTGGATTCTGGAGAGCTTCATGAACATTGCGAGGAATGGAGATAGAATCAACTGCACTAACAAATGAGCCAAATGGTTTTGACAGACCCTGATAAGAGACATACTTAGAAATTGGATGGTTAGTACTACTCGAAAGAATATAACGTGAAGTAGGACGACGAATACGAGTAGAATAACGAGAAGGAGCAACATCAGAAACTAAAGGAGGAGATGAGATACCTGATTCCGGAGAAGATGTTGGCATGGGGTCTGGAGCGCGTGGACGACGAGAGTACACCTGTAACGGGTCAGTTGTAAGGACCGGAGGCAAAGAGTCACTGGGAATGTCACTGGGTAATTCAAGAATAGACACAGGACGAGGAAGGACTGAGACATCATCCACAATATGCTCTACTGGAGTTTCCAGAGAGGAAGAAGCACCTGGAAAAAAAGGAACCGTTTCCAAAAAAGTGACATCCAAGGAGTGGTACAAGTGACGTGTGACAGGATCATAGCAACGATATCCTTTGGACATGGTGGAATACCCTAGAAAAACACACCGAACAGCCTTATCATCAAGTTTAGTACGTGTAGGGCTGCGATTTTGGACAAAACAAGTGCACCCAAAAACCCGGGGGACAATGGGAAAGAGTGTACTACCAGGTTTAAGGACATGAAGCGGGGCCTGGCCTTGTAGAATACGGCTAGGAGTACGATTAATAAGGTAAGTAGCAGTAAGGACAACAAAATGCCAAAAAAACTTGGGAACATCCATACCACGTAAGAGACACCTAACCATAGCCATAAGATGACGATTATTACGTTCGGCCACCCCATTTTGTTCGGGGGTGTAAGGACAAGTGAGTTGTTGAAGAATTCCCTCTTTATTAAGTTCAGCCCAAATTCATTAGTAATATATTCTCTACCATTATCAGACCGAATATTACGCACCACAGTATGAAATTGAGTTTTAATCATTTGAAGAAAATTTCTAAAATGAGAGAAAACTTCAGATTTTTTCTTCATAAGATAAACCCAAGTACAACGAGTATAGTCCTCAATAAACGTGACATAATAACAGTGTTGAGATAGAGCAATGACAGGTGAGGGTCCCCAAACATCTGAATGAATAAGATCAAAGGCACTATGTGCTCTATGCATGCGGGGAATATAAGAAGTGCGAGTATGCTTTGACAATTCACAGACCACACATTTAAAATTAAAGTCTTTGCAAGCTTTATTCAACGGAGGAAATAACCAACATAAGTACTGAAAATTTACATGTCCTAAACGAGCATGCCATAAGTCCAATGTTTGAAGAGAAAAATCATATTTATTAGAATCGGGCAAGACAGAATTATTAGAAGTAGACAAAATAGAAGCTTGTAGACTGGATGACAACCCTCCTAAAGACGGAGGATCACCAAAGTAATAGAGGCCATCACGCTCATACCCCCTGCCAAAAATCTTCTTCGAAGTCAGGTCCTGCAAGTAACACGACTTAGGTAAGAACAAGACAGCACAATTATGATCCTTTGCAATGCAGAGAGAAGATTATAGGCAAAATTAGGGACAAAATAGACAGATGTAAGAGTGATGTCTGGGGACAATTGAGCATCACCCTGACTCTGGATAGGGATGGAAGATCCATCAGCAATACGGACAGATTGATGAATAGAAGTAAACGGAGATGTGAAAGTGGAAGCCTCACCAGTCATATGATTACTTGCCCCAGAATCCAAAATCCAAGTGGGATGTTCTGACTTACCATAGAGAGCGGTGGATGTACCTGTAGCAAGGGTAGTTGTAGGACCAGAAGATGAGACTGACGTACCCAACCCTAAGCGTGACTGAAGCTGAGCAATCTGAGACTGAAGCTGATCATAATCAAGAGGAGAAGTCATGATGCTATGAAGAATACCCAAAAGATGATATGAAGAGATGTAGACTTGCCGAAATAAAAACCAATATCGGCAACAACAGTGATCACAGCCGGACACTCGGCGTACGACGACGGGGGCAACCGGAGACTCGGTTGCCCAGACTGGAGACAGAGAGCACGAGACTGCTCTAATACATCACAAATAGGCCCGAGACGGGCAAGAGAGGCAGCCGAGTGGCTGCTGGACCAAGCCGAGTGGCCTGGTGGGTGCGTCGCAGGTGAGGGAAGGCTAGGACCTGTGGCAGGGGCTGCGGCAGAGGCTGGGTAGAAGCTGGAAGGGTTGGCGCAGGTGGTGGTGGTGTTGAAGGTCTGGCGCAGAGGAGAGAGAGGAGGAGGATAGGTTAGGTTTTTTTTTTTTTTTTTCCTTGCGGCTCTGATACTAAAAAGAATGTAGAGAAAGGGATAAGTTTATTATCACTGTATGTACATCTTATATAGCAAACAGAAGAGCAGTAAAAAGGAAAGAGAATAAAAGAGAATAAAGAGGGAATAAAAAGAAAAAGGAAATAATCAAAATGGTCAACATGACCAATAAATGTAGATTGATACTAATATATTATTTCCTAATTCCAACAATTATAATAAGGATGTTGAAAAAACAGACAACAGACAAAGGTGGTGAAGTTTGATTCCTCCAAAGCTTAACTTAGTGTTAGAATATTATGATTTTATTCTCCCGTGATTTGTATATCACGTTGATTTAGTGATTTGAATATGTAGTGCAACAAGATATGAATATAAATAATTTAAATGAGCATATAGCTCTTGATCGTGCAGAATGGAGAAAAAGGATTCATACAGTCGACCCCAATTGATTGGGACACAAGGCTTGGTTTGGTTTGGTTTGGTTTGGTTGATTCAGTGATTTGATTTCCTTTAGGTTCTTTTTTCTTTTCTATTTCCTTTTTAGTGTTTTCTCTTCATTAATGTATATATACTGTAACATATTGGGATTCAATACATAAGAAATTATTCTCTTCTTGGTATCAGAGCCAAAGCAAGAAGAAATCCCTAAACCCTCACCACCACAGCCGCTACTAGGCATCACCACTCATCTCCTCACCATCACCCACCACCTCGCCACCACCAACCACCTCGCCACATCCTCTCGGCCAACCCTCACCCTCGGCGCAACCTCTCGGCCAGTCACCTAGCCCCCACACCCTCTCAGCCAGCCTTCCTAGGCGTAGCACAGGTTCCAATTTTGCCGACTTTCAGCCTTTCTCCCTTTTCTGGTTAGCTTCGGCTAACCCTTGCGCAGCCTGTGTGCTGCGTCTTGCTCCTTTCTGAGGGCCTTGATATGATAGAGCCGTTTTTCGTACTCTCTATTCTTGCTTGTTTGGGCTACCCGTATCCTTGGTAGCCTCTCTTTCTGCCGCTTATCTCTGTCCGGCAGCTTTCTCGCTGAGGTTTCTCTTGATTGTTTTTTATTCAGAATTCAATTTATGTTGCATCACTATGGCTGACAAAGGTATTTAGATTGGCTCCGATTCTCAACCACGATCAGATGTCTCGTTGTCTTAGCATTCTCCTACACAGCATGTTACTAGTGTCCTGTTGAATGAACAAAATTTCGCCGCTTGGTCTCGGTCTCTTCGTCTCTATCTTGGCGGTAGAAGATACGACGCCCAAACCTGCTGCTTCTGACACCAAACGTGCTCAGTGGGATATGGATAATTGTACTATTTTGGGTTGGATATTCAACTCTATGGAAAATCGTATTTATCAGATATTTATGTACCATGAATCGGTACCTGCTCTCTGGCGTGCTCTAACAAAGATGTACGCTCATACTCATAATGCCTCCCATATTTTTTAGCTTCATCTGGAAATCTCCCAGGCCTCCTAGGATTCCCTTCGACTCAGTATTGCTGACTATTTTGGTTTTCTCCAGTCATGTTGGGAGGAATTGGCCCAGTTTGAGCCTATTTGTGACTTCCCTGCCGAGGTTGCGGAGATTATTGTTAAACGGTTGGAGGATCTCCACACCCTGAGTTCGAGTCTCTTCGTACTCAGATTTTGAACACCACTCCTATGCCCTCTCTCTACGAGTCTTTTGCTACTCTTGATGGTGATGAGCGTCGTCAACGTTTGATTCCAACTCCTTCTACTACAGTCACTGAGCCTCCTCCTGTCTCTGATCAGATGGCCTTTGCGGCCAATACGGGCACTTGTCCTGGTAATCGGAAAGTTATATGTCGTTATTGTAATGGTTCGGGTCACACCAAAGACCGGTGCTTTAAACTTCATCCGGAGTTGAGGCAACAGTATGTGCATACTCGTCCAAATGGTCCTCCTAGTGGTCCTCCTTGCTTTGCTACTATGGTTGACACCGGTTCCGACTCAGCCCTTCCCGATCCTGGACAGCTTCACCAGGCCCAGAGTCAGCTTCAGTCCCAGCTGGGACACATACAGAGTCGGTTGGGATCTCTTCTTCAGCCATCTAGGCCAACTCCTACTACATCCTGTTGGAATATTCAGAATATTATTATTCCCGTGATTTATGGATCACGATGTTTTAGGAATAGATTGATTTGATCTTATCTGTATTTCCTTTCTTTTCTTTTATTTCCTTTTATTAGTTTCTCATGGATGTATATATATACCTTGTACTTTACCATTGTGGAATAAGAAAATATAGTTTCTTCTTGGTATCAGAGCCAAAGAGACTAAAACCCTAGCCTCTTCTTCTTCCAGTCACACCACCTCCACCTGCACCGCACCACCTCTGCCACCACCAGCCCCCTGCGCCACTCACCAGCCACATCACCCACTTGCGCCGGAACCCTAGTCACCTCCTTACTCTCGGCCAAGCCTTCCCAGGCTCTCGGTTCTCCTTTGGTTAGCCTCGGCTAGCCCTTGCGCAGCCACTAGGCTGCGTCTTGCCCCGTTCGTGGGTCTTGTGATGATTTAGAGGCCTTTCGTGCTTCCATTGTTCTCTTGGGCTACCTTGTGTGTTTTCTTGGTAGCCTCTGCCTGTTGCTATTGTTGTTGTCTCTGTCCAGCAGCCTTTACATCTTCCTCTGCGCCTTGTTGCTCGTGACTATTCTTCGGGATACTATTCACGATCACTGTTCATCGACCACTATTCACGATCACTGTTCATCGACACTATTCACAGTCACTGTTCATCGGCACTATTCACAGTCACTGTTCATCGGCTACTATTCACAGTCACTGTTCATAATGGCTGATAATAGAACCGATAAGGATAAGGGTACTAATCATTCCCCTACCGGTTCACAGTTACGTCAGGATCTCTCTATGTCCCTGACTCCACATTCCCCTGCGCAGAGGGTGACTACTGTTCTCATGGATGGGCAAAATTTTGCCGCATGATCTCATTCCATTCGCCTTTTTCTTGGTGCCAGAGGCAAGTCCAGTTGGCTTCTTGGCACCACACCTAAGCCTGCTCCAACCGATTCCACCTTCGATCAGTGGAATATGGACAATTGTACTATCCTGGGTTGGTTGTTCAATTCAATGGAGCCTCGTATTTATCATATGTTCATGTATCACACTTCTGTCCACGGCTTATGGAATGCGTTGACCCAGATGTATGCGCATAAGCGCAATGAGTCACGGATTTATCAGCTTCATCGCGAAGTTTCTCAGTCGTCTCAGGATTCTCTCCGGATGAGTGTCTCAGATTATTTTGGTTATCTACAGTCCCGTTGGGAGGAGTTGGCTCAGTACGAACCTCTTGGTGATATTCCTGGTGAAGCCGCTACTGTTATTGTCCAACGCCTGGATCGTCTGCACACTTACCAGTTCTTGATGGGTTTGAAATCTGAGTTCGAATCTCTTCGTACTCAGATTTTGAACACGTCTCCTATGCCCTCTCTCTACGAGGCCTTTGCTATTGTTGATGGTGATGAGCGTCGTCGCCTATTAATTCAGACTTCTATTGCTCCAGTCTCAGATTCTCCTGCTGTTCCTGATCAGATGGCCTTTGCAGCTCATGCTGGCTCTCGCCCTAGCGGTCGAAAACCTCCAGTTTGTAAGCATTGCAATGTTGTTGGTCATACCAAAGATCGTTGTTTCCAACTCCATCCCGAGTTGAAGAAACAGTATGCCACCCGAAGTCGCAACCCAGGTCCAACCCGCTTTGCTTCTATTGCTGAGACCAGACCCGAACCTATTAGTCCTGATCTTGGCCAGCTTCATCAGAACCAGAGTACGCTTCAATCTCAGATTGGACAGATTCAGAGTCAGCTTGGCTCCCTCCTTCAGCAGCATCAGTCTGGCTCTTATTCCACAGCGGCCATTGCTACAGGTACTTCCACTGCTTTACATGTTAAGACTGGAACTCCAAGGTGGGTTTTGG
This sequence comes from Hydrangea macrophylla, assembly GCA_033977485.1. Classification (NCBI taxonomy): domain Eukaryota; kingdom Viridiplantae; phylum Streptophyta; class Magnoliopsida; order Cornales; family Hydrangeaceae; genus Hydrangea; species Hydrangea macrophylla. The sequence continues at coordinate 15,849,077 of CM066997.1, forward strand.
ACTCAGGAGCCAATGATCACATGACTGGTGAGTTATCCCTTTTTTCATCTCCTCTTACACATGTTAACCAAACTGTGAGTATTGCTGATGGTTCCACCACTCGTGTCCAGAGTAAGGGTAATGTTTGTTTGTCCCCCCAGCTTACTCTGTCTTCAGTCCTTCATGTCCCTCAGTTATCATTTAATCTTTTATCCGTGAGTCGCCTTGCAAAGAGTTATAATTGTGCTGTCATTTTCTTACCTGACCGTTGTCTCTTGCAGGACCTGACTTCGAAGAGGATTTTTGGTACGGGCCATGAGCATGACGGACTCTACTTCTTTGGGGAACCTCCACCACCACTTTTGTCCTCTAGTTTACAGGCGTCTGTTTTACCTAGTTCTAGTTCTAGTTCTATTTCCCTGTCTAATAAAAATATAGAGTTGTGGCATGCCCGGCTAGGACATGCTAATTTTCAATACCTTTGTTTACTTTTTCCGAAATTAATAAAAGCCTGTAAGACTCATAAATTTCAATGTGTGGTGTGTGAACTTTCTAAGCATACTCGTTCGTCTTATATTCCTCGCATGTCTCGAGCACCTTGTGCTTTTGATGTTATACATTCGGATGTATGGGGACCTTCCCCTATCACTGCTTTATATGGGTATCGGTATTATGTTACGTTTATTGATGATTATTCACGGTGCACATGGGTTTATCTACTTAAAAAGAAATCTGAAGTTTTTCCATTATTTATTCAATTTTTACAAATGGTTAAAACTCAGTATCAAACTGTTGTTCGCGCTCTTCGATCTGATAATGGCCGTGAATACGTTTCTAATGACTTCTGTTCTGAACTTAATAAAAAGGGTATCCTCCAACAACTCACTTGTACTTATACCCCGGAACAGAATGGTGTGGCAGAACGTAAGAACCGCCACATTATGTCTGTTGTCCGGTGCCTTCTTCGCGGTATGGAGGTACCTAAATATTTTTGGCACTTAGCTGTTCTCACAGCTACATATCTTATTAACCGTACCCCAAGTCGTGTCTTAAATGGGAAAGCCCCTCTACATGTCCTTCAGCCCAATTGTACACTCTTTCATATTTTACCTCGTGTATTTGGTTGCACTTGTTTTGTTCAGAATCGCAGCCCTCTTCGTACTAAGCTTGATGATAAAGCTATACGTTGTGTTTTTCTTGGTTACTCTTCTCTCTCTAAAGGATATAGGTGCTATGATCCCGTTGGTCGTCGTTTCTATAATTCTATGGATGTTACTTTTCTGGAAGATGTTCCTTACTTTGCAGGTCCAACTACATCCTCCGCTCCTGTTCCTCAGGAGCCTCTCACTGTACCCGAAGAGTTACCTCGTCCGGTTGCTGTCTTTGATTCCTCTCCTTCTGAGGTGACCCTACCACCTATAATTACATCTTCGCCTGAATTTCGTTACTCACGGCGTCCACAGACTCATGCTCATGCTCCGCCACCAAATCCTTCTCCGGATCCAGGTCCAGCTTCTCCTGTACCCGTCAGACGTTCTACCCGGATTTCTCACCCGGTAAATCGGTATGGTCATGCTTGCTCTACTCATCATCCTATTTCACAATATATCTCTTATTCAGCCCTTTCACAACCCTATCGAGCTTTCCTTAGTCAGGTTGATTCAGTTTCCATTCCCCGGTCTGTGTCTGAAGCTCTCCAAAATCCGCATTGGGTCCAAGCCATGCAAGCAGAGATGGATGCCCTTCAGCATAACCATACTTGGGATCTTGTTTCTCTTCCCCCCGGTGAAAAGACTGTCAGTTGCAAATGGGTCTTTACAATTAAATACCTTCCAGACGGTTCTATTGATCGTTATAAGGCTCGCCTAGTTGCTAAAGGCTTTACTCAGATTCCAGGCAAAGACTTCAGTGCAACCTTTGCTCCTGTAGCCAAGCTTAATACTGTTCGCCTTCTTGTTTCTCTGGCTGCATCTCAGTCTTGGCCTCTTCACCAACTTGACGTCAAGAACGCATTTTTGAATGGGGATCTACAGGAAATCATTTATATGGATCCCCCTCTGGGTTTTCGGGCTGAGGGGGAGTATTCTGGGAAAGTCTGTCGGCTACGTAAATCACTTTATGGATTGAAACAATCCCCTCGGGCATGGTTCAGTCGCTTTAGTGATGTTATTTTATCTATTGGGTTCACTAGGTGTCACTCTGATCACACCTGCTTTATTCGACGACGTTCTGATGGTCGATGTATTATCCTATCTGTTTATGTTGATGATATCATTATTACTGGTAATGATACTGCAGGGATTACAACGGTAAAAGAGAAACTTGGAACGACATTTGATGTCAAAGACTTGGGTCCTCTCCGATATTTTCTTGGTATTGAAATTGCCCGATCTCGTCATGGGATTTCAATGAACCAGAGGAAATATATCTTGGATCTTCTTAGCGATACAGGTATGATGGGTTGTCGTCCTGCTTCCACACCCATGGATCCAAATATCAAAATATCATCTGAGTCGGGAGATTTGTTATCTGATCCAGCTTCGTATCAGCGTCTTGTTGGTCGTCTAATTTATCTAACCAATACTAGACCTGATCTTGCTTTTGCTGTAAGCATAGTTAGCCAGTTTATGCATGCTCCGCGTACATCTCATATGGATGCTGTTCATCATATTCTTCGTTACCTGAAAACTTGCCCAGGACTGGGTCTCTTCTTTGCTGCAGGAACACAATCTGGGGTCACATGTTATACAGATGCTGACTATGCTGGGTCCAAGAGTGATAGGCGTTCAACTTCAGGTTTTTGCACGTTTTTTGGTAAACATCTTATCTCTTGGAAAAGCAAGAAGCAAGCAGTCGTTTCAAGATCATCAGCTGAAGCTGAATATCGTGCTATGGCACAAGGTACTTGTGAGCTTCTGTGGCTTCGATCTATTTTACAAGAATTGGGGTTTTCAGTGTCTGAGCCCTCTACATTGTTTTGCGACAATAAGTCCGCTATAATGCTTGCGTCTGACTCCGTTCTGCATGAGCGTACCAAGCATATTGAAGTTGATATCCATTTTATCCGAGAGAAAGTTCGTTCTGGTATTATCTCTCCGTCCTTTGTTCCCTCTTCAGATCAGACTGCTGATGTGTTTACAAAGTCCGTTGGGCCCTCACTGTTAAAGTTGTCAATTGTCAAGCTGGGATTAGTGAATACCTTCGCTCCAGCTTGAGAGGGAGTGTTGGAATATTCAGAATATTATTATTCCCGTGATTTATGGATCACGATGTTTTAGGAATAGATTGATTTGATCTTATCTGTATTTCCTTTCTTTTCTTTTATTTCCTTTTATTAGTTTCTCATGGATGTATATATATACCTTGTACTTTACCATTGTGGAATAAGAAAATATAGTTTCTTCTCATCCACTGCTGCTCATCACTACAAGTACTTCTAATGCTTTTAAGGTTATGCCAGGAACTCCGACGTGGGTTTTGAACTCGGGCGCTAACAACCATATGACCAGTGAGTTGTCCATTTTTCTTCCCCCCTTATCCCTGTTAACCAGTCTGTATGTCTCGCTGATGGTTCCACCACTAGTGTTCGTAGTAAGGGTGAAGTTCGTTTATCCTCTATAATTACTTTATCTTTTGTTCTCCATGTTCCTCATCTTTCACTTAATCTTTTATCGGTTAGTCGTCTTGCAAAGAGTTATAACTATGCTGTTATTTTCTTACCCAATAAATGTCTCTTGCAGGACCTGACTCGAAGAAGATTTTTGGTACGGGGCATAAGCGTGATGGACTTTACTACTTTGGGGAGCCACCACCATCTTCTGTGACTTCTAGTCTCCAGGCGTCTATTTTACCTAGTTCATCTTCTAGTGTTTTTTCTTTTAAAACTTTAGAACTATGGCATGCTCGTCTTGGACATGCCAACTTCAAATATTTATGTTTACTTTTTCCCGAATTAATAAAAGCATGTAAGCATAATAAATTTCATTGTGTGGTGTATGAACTTTCTAAGCATACTCGTTCTAGTTATATACCTCGTATGTCTCGTGCTCCTTGTGCGTTTGATATTATACACTCAGATGTGTGGGGTCCTTCCCTTATTACTGCTTTACTGGGATATCGGTATTATGTTACTTTTATAGATGATTATTCACGTTACACATGGGTTTATTTACTTCGAAAAAAAAATTTGCCATTTTCTCAATTTTTACAAATGGTTAAAACCCAGTATCGGACTATCGTTCGCACTCTTCACTCCGATAATGACGTGAATATATCTCTAATGAGTTCTGTTCTGAATTAAATAAGCAAGGTATCCTCCAACAGCTTACATGCACTTATACTCCAGAACAGAATAGTGTAGCGGAACGTAAGAACCGTCACATCATCTGTTGTCCGGTGTCTTCTTCGTGGCATGGAGGTACCTAAGTATTTTTGGCATCTTACTGTTCTTACAGCTACGTATCTTATTAACCGTACCCCGAGTCGTGTTTTAAATGGGAAGGTTCCTCTGCATGTTCTCCAGCCCGATTGCTCTCTTTTTCAAGTTTTACCTCGTGTGTTTGGCTGCACCTGTTTTGTGCAAAACCGCAGTCCTCTTCGTACTAAATTAGATGATAAGGCTATTCGATGTGTGTTTCTTGGGTATTCACCTATGTCTTAAGGGTTATCGTTGTTATGACCCTCTTTCCCGTCGATTTTATACTTCTATGAATGTTACGTTTCTGGAAAATGTTCCATTTTTTGCAAGTTCCTCTCGATCACCTATCTTATCCTCTCCAACTACTCCGGCTATGACAGACGAGCTTCCTCGTCCTATCCCTATCTTTGATGATTTTGGTTCTCCAGGTGACTCTCTACCTCCTGTGATTACATCTTCTCCAGACTACCGTTACTCTCGTCGTTCGCGCACTCCTGCTCTTGCTCCAGAATCTTCTCCCGATACAGGTCCTGCCTCTCCTATCCCTCTCAGACGATCTATCCGTGTGTCTCGCCCGGTTAATCGGTATGGTTATTCTTGTTCTACTTACCATCCTATATCCCAGTAAATTTCTTATTCTGCCCTTTCAGGTTCCTATCAAGCTTTTCTTGGTCAGGTTAATTCTATTTCACTTCCCCGGTCTGTGTCTGAGGCTCTCCAGAATCCACATTGGGTCACTTCTATGCAAGCAGAAATGGATGCCCTACAACGTAATGAGACTTGGGAGCTTGTTCTCTCCATCCTAGGGAGAAACAGTTGACTGCAAATGGGTATATACAGTTAAACACCTTGCTGATGGTTCCATTGATCGATATAAGGCTCGTCTTGTAGCCCGTAGTTTTACTCAGGTTCCTGGAAAAGATTTTAGTGCCACTTTTGCACCTGTTGCTAAACTTACTACTGTTCGTCTCCTTATCTCTTTGGTTGCTTCTCATTCTTGGCCTCTTTATCAACTTGATGTCAAGAATGATTTTCTAAATGAGGATCTACAGGAAACTATTTATATGGATCCTCCTCCTGGTTTTCAGGCTGAGGGGGAGTATTCCGAGAAAGTATGCCGCCTTTGTAAGTCTCTGTATGGGTTGAAGCAATCTCCTCGGGCATGGTTCAATTGTTTTAGTGATGTGGTTTTATCTACTGGTTTCACTAAGTGTCATTCTGATCACACCTGCTTTGTTCGACGGCGTCAAGATGGTCGATGTACTATTTTATTTGTGTACGTGGATGATATTATTATCACTGGTGATGATACTTTGGGCATTGCAGATATAAAGAAACAACTTGGAATGTCCTTTGATGTCAAGGACCTTGGTACTCTCCGCTATTTCTTTGGAATTGAGGTTGCAAGATCTCATCATGGAATATCTCTGTCCCAACGAAAATATGTCTTGGATCTTCTTCATGATATTGGCATGATGGGTTGTTGCCCTACTACTACACCTATGGATCCAAATCTCAAGTTATCATCCGGGTCAGGAGAGCTCTTATCTGATCCGTCTACTTATCAGCGTTTAGTTGGTCGTCTCATTTACTTGACTAATACTAGACCTTATCTTACCTTCGCAGTTAGTATGGTGAGTCGGTTTAGCATGCTCCTCGGTCCTCACATATGGAGGTTGTTCATCATATACTGAGGTATCTTCAAACTTGCCCAGGTTTGGGTCTCTTTTTTTATGCTGAAAGGCAGTCTGGGGTTTTGTGCTTCACGGATGCTGACTATGCTGGTTCTAAAAGCGATAGACGACTTACTTCAGGTTTTTGTACCTTATTTTGGTAATCACCTTATCTCTTGGAAAAGCAAGAAACAAGCAGTTGTTTCTAGATCTTCAGTTGAAGCTGAATATCGTGCTATGGCACAAGGCACATGATTGTCAAGAGGGTATTTGCAAGTAATACAACTAATCATGAAAAAATGACACAATAGAACGAAGAAAAAAATAAAAATAACTCACATGGTATTTTGATGACCAGAATCCGTGCTTTCTCGGCACGTTTCAAATTTTTATGTGCTCCTCTTCCAGCACTAAACCGATTGTCATCCTGGAAATAAGAGAAATAAGATTATTAAATGCTAGTAAGAACTTTAATAAAGAACTAATTAATGTAACTCAAATATATGTTAGAAAATGAAACTGAAAAAAACAAACTTCCAGTAAATAGAAAGTTCACCTTTTTCGTTTATTATATAAGAGAGCTTAATGGACCATTTCACTAGCAATTGGGACCTCCAATCATGCGTTTGGGGTCCCAATCGCGATCTGGTGCAAAATTTGGGCCAGTTGGCTGAACCGTTTGTGCCAATGGCTGAAACACACCTAACCGTGTTTGGCTCTTTAAGCTCAAATGATCCACGCACCTCTGGACAATTCCATAATAACCAAACATGGTTCCTTTTTTTGACAGAATTGCAGCTTATCTTTTCTGCAAATACCAAGTGCATCCCCTAGGCGAATTTACTAAAATGCGCATGCAATATTTAGATGACAAGTGTGTCCTATCTCAAATCTTCCAGCTTCAGGTTAATCCATATTTACCCCACCCACCTTAAATTATTCCAGCTTCAGGTTAATCCGACGAACCACTCTACTACTTAGAATGTCTTATTAGACATTGGGATCCATTTTACCGTTCTATGACATCTGTTGCAATGTGTTTGTTATTTTACACTTGCAGGTCTTTGCTGGTATACCAAAGTAACAACTACTTAATTGTTGCTGGGCAAAAAAAAAACTACTCAAGTCTTATGCTTGGGCATCGACCAAATCTCAATATTCTCTTCCATTGATCTCGCCTGATAATGTCTACACTCTAAACTCATTGCATCCATTCTCCTTGTCTGGCTCACACTATCCAGTTATATATATTTAGGACAAGAGACCATCCTCAAAACAATGGAAGTGCCATATCCACAACATAATGATCATCCAAACTATTCGTCTACCATTTCATTAACAAAAGGAAGTGAATGATTTTATTCAAATGTAACTCCTGGTATTATTATTTCTATAATGACAAGGATTGACCTTTATTCATCTCATAATATATATCCACAGTAGCTATGAGAAGGGCAACATGAATTGGTTTAAATAAGTTGGAAGACAAATTAGTTGGTTGAGATAAGAAAAGCTCTCTTAACTTATTTCCAGCACATCATGTCATACAGTTGACTACATATCATAACATTACACCTACCCAGGTATATTTTCTAGTACAAAAAACTAGACTGGACATGTTATATCAACAAAAACATATCCACAATGGCAAACAAGACCTGTACATACTTAACTTCCAGAAGGAAACAATCAGGAAGAATAATCAAATATTTCCTTTATTGCAAAAGGCTAGTAAATGGAACCATTGTTTTCAAATTATCAATCCGTGAATTGGTCTGTCAAAATAATGAAGCTTAAATCATATCAAATCGATTATCTTAAAGATTCACAGATTTAGAAAATAAATCATAATATGTATGTATGTACCGTGTACATATAAAAATACACGAGTGTCAAGGAAAATCAAGGTTCAAAATGTTGAAAGTTTTAAAATGGCTGGGGAGAGGAAAGGTTCCTTTTTTTTAGGGTAATCTTGGGAACAGATCCAGTGGAGACGGGGTGGGGCCTGTAGCTCAGAGGATTAGAGCACGTGACTACGAACCACAGTGTAGGGGGTTCAAATCCCTCCTCGCCCACAACCGGACCAAAAGGGAAGGACCTTTCCCTCTGGGGGTAGGAAAATCATGATCGGGAAAGCGGACCAAAAGCTATGGAACTTGGGTGTGGGTCTTTTGTCGAAATGGAATGGCCTTACTTTTCTTATTTATCGTGAATGGCGCGTTGTATGACACTCTACCCATCTAAATCGACTCGTGAAGACTGGTTCTAACAAGCAAAAAGACATCTGTATACACTACACAGTATACAGGTGCACGTGCAATGACTCAGATCATTATTTCAGACCAAGTCTATGGCAATCATAAAAGGCACATGTCTCAGCCACTTCACAGCATGGCAAGACAAAAATGAGTTAGAAGTTCTTAACATGGAGAAAAACACTCAAGGGCTAAGCTATCTAATGCAAACATATTCTTATGATTTCGAGATAACGTTACCCTTTCATACTCATCAAGCCAATTTTCTTCCTCAGATGCGTGTTTCCATTTCTCCACCTTATCCAAAATATCCTTCCTACTTAAAGCTTGCTCTTTGGCCTTTTCAATCTCATCATCCAGGCGTGAAAGCAAATCAGACAAATCAACAGTTCCTGTAGAGGCATATGCATTTACAATAGTCAATAAATTTCGCACACCAGTTTCTTCATTGTTAAGTGCCTACGAATAAAAAGTGCAGAACCATTACCTTATGCTACCATACACTAAAAGGGAGTAAGATAGAGCGAGCGAGCGAGAGAGAGAGAGAGAGAGAGAGAGAGAGAGAGAGAGAGAGAGAGAGAGAACATGAGCAAACATATATGAGCATAGATCTGAATGGGCATTCATGCATAAGTATAAATGAATATTTGTGACAAGGAAAAAGAATTGTTAACAATATATGGTGAAAAAGCTAACATGCAAAGATAATTCCAGTAGACTAAATACAAGGCGGGAATAGAAGACAACCAGAATCAATGAGGCTGATGAGAATATGACGACCTGCGTCACTGTCTACATCCATATGAACACCTCTGTAGATTTCTTCAAGCTCAGTTTGTCTCTTCAATACCAACTCCTTTATCTTGCTCGCTTTTAAAACATTCAAGCGTTCAACTTCAACTTCAGTCTAGCAATAAAACGAATATGATAATGGTAATGAATAATAACACAGCACCGTGTTTTATTAAACAAAATTTGTTCCTTCCGTCCCAATTAAGAGTCCTTTATTTCATCTAGGGATGTCCCCATTTAAGAGTCATGTTTGATAAGTCAATGTACTTTAACTAGAGAATTTCCAAATTTACCCTTAAAACTCTCAATTTTCAAACTTTAACTTAAAAGGACAATTATTGAAAGCTGAATAATTACCCCGCAATAAAATAAGGGCTACCACTATTGCCAAAGCAATAGTGGCTATTGCCAAAGCAAATTGGCTATGTGTATAAGTCCCAATTTGCCACATAGCCAGTTTGCTTTAGCAATAGCCACTATTGCTTAGGCAATAGTGGCAGCCTAAAATAAGTTCGCCTAAAATTAAATAGTTGGATCCTCAAAAGGGTCCATTAATCTGGGATGGAGGGAGTAGAGTATAGCAATTCAAAGAAAACTAAAAATAGTGAGATTCACCTGTTCAATGACATCCAAAGCAAGGCATCCATGCCTTGACACGTCATCAACAAAGGAAGAAATTAAGCATGAGACATGGTCAAATCTCTTTTGCTCCTCCAAAGGTGTGTCCATGAGGTTCCATAGCTCTATAAGGGTGCTTCCAAGATCTTGAAGCTATAATAAAACAGGGGTTTTAAGCAGAACCGTAGGCAGGACAAAAAGAAAAATTGATTGATTACATATATTATTGTGATGGCATCACATTGCTGAGCACCTTATACCTAGGCTTACCCAAAAGCCAAGATGCCAAGAGGCCCAAGACTACAACAATAAGATATCGAGACAGAACAGAGGCATTAGATCTTGCCATTATCATCTCTAGAAAGTATATATCTTATAGCTTTTAAAATACTCACTTTTAGGAAGAGATTTTTTTAAAAGCTACAAAATGGAGCTTTTTCAAAAAGCTGTTTTTTAGCTTAAGAAAGGAATAATATTTTTATTAAGTTGTGAAAAAGCGAAACCAAATGTCCCAACTTTTTAAAATTGGCCCCAAAAAAGCTATCCCAACTTAGCTCAAACTTAGAGATAAGAGTCTTCAGGTTCAGTATAAGATAGGAGATGAGGACGAAAACATAAAACTTAGAACTGAGTCATAGAAGCTGCGAAATCCATGTGCCATCGCTGTATGTAACCATCAATATAGCACTGTAACGAACCTTGGTGGCCATTTGATAATAATAAGGCCCCTAATAGTCACTATAATTGCTTATTTCACTCTTATTGGCACATCAATTTATAGAAGTGGTGAAGCCGAATTCCAGTGCGTAACAGCATCACATTGTCAAGATCACTGATCTTTTACACCCGGTCAGTAGCAGTCACCAGTGTAAGTGAGTTGTCTCCCCCACTAAACAAGGTAGGATTGGATTACAGAGCATTTAAATTGAAGAAAGTCACACAATTGATCGTATATTGTGCTTATTCTGAGATCTCAAATCTAAATGATTTCATATATACACATTGAATCATATCAAAGACACCCCCTCCTTGGTAGAACAGTTTCTTTCTCCTTGAGTTTGATTTTGATGAATGTTGACAAGATACCTTTTAACTAGACCACAGTAACAAGAAATTTCAAAATTAACTAGTAAAAGGATTTATTGGAGAGAGAGAGAGAGAATGCTGCGGCATCCTGGGAAGAGAAAGCCATTAATAGTTACCTTTTGAAGCCTCCGTTGTTTCTCTTGCTTTAGCGAATGGACTGCGCTTGTTAATCTAGCAAGGGTCTCATTGCTAATGCTCTTTGATTGAACATTTGCAGGATCACCCAAGGTTGGATGAACTTCAGTTATTGTCTTGTTGAAATCAAGTGACATGACCACTGACTGCTCATGGATTGCACTAATATGGTTGCTTACTTTTTGCAAACGAAGATTCTGCAAGTAGAGCATATTAAAAACGTAAACCTAATTTGAAACAAAATTTCAGATATCGTCATAAGAGAGAGAGAGAGAGAGAGAGAGAGAGAGAGAGAGAGAGAGAGAGACCTTTTCTGACTGAAGCTCGTGAAGGTGTGACTTCAGCTCCCCCAACTTCTTAACCGTCAAATCTGACTCGTTCACTTGAATGTCAGTAGAATCGATAAAATGACCATTTCCTGCTATTTCTGAACAAATTCGAACAATCTGAAACTGCGTTTCTGAGAATTCCTTTAACCTTTCTTGTTTCCTCGCCCTTAAATCTTCCAACGCGGGTTTTATGGCAGATAATTGCTCCTTAAGATTGCCCTTCACCTTCTCATACTACAAAATAAGAAAACCAATCAACATGTGATACAGAGAATAGATATAACTTTTAGGTATGCTCCACCAAGATAAAATAAAAATAACAAAAAAGTGAGATTGAGAAAACCCGTTGGAAAGAAGCTCGTTCTCCAAGTGAAGAAACAAGATTAGCGATTTCAGCTTCAAACTCAGCCAATGACTGGTTTAAGTCAGCTTTGTACTTTCTGGTTTTTTCCACCTTCCTTCTGTAAATGTCAAGGCATTCCTGCTCAAGCTGGAGAAGCATCTTGTCCCTTTCACTGTCACTCTCTCCAATTTCGTCCCATATTTCCTATTTGAAACAGAGCATTGTTGTCAAATTGTGAATTGAATCGTGAGTCCGTTGTGAATCAGGAATCGTATAGAATAGTGTATCATAAGATTCACTTTTTATGGAAAATAAATTATAAACGTACATATAGATGCTCTATACATATAGAAACATGTGTACAATGCACAAAATAAACAAAGTAACAAATTAAACACAAGGTTCACGCAATTTAAGGCTCAGTGTGTTGAAAGTTTTCACTTAGAACTTAAGAACTTCAAAGTTCAAAATTACGACCGTGAATTGTATGGGGTTGAATGACATTCGAATCGGGTATTGGTGGTATAAATGTGTCAAGCCTATTAAGGGGGCGAATAAAATAAGAGATAAAAAGAAAAGAAAAAACAATACCAGAAGAAAATAAAAAGTTCAACAGTGTGAACATATAAAGGTAGTAGAACTGGCTTTCAACTAGGAAGAGTGGATGAGATAGTTTACTGACCAAATTCCCACCTACAAAAAAACCAAAAACACAAGGGAAAAGAGTTCCACCTTATTCTCCCTGAGGCACTATGTGGTTGCTGAGTTTCAGGAAGAGAATAAATACTTGAAGATCATGTGAGATCTAAAGAGAACAACAACAACAAAAAAAAAAACCTTCTGTTTGGCTTAGTTAAGGTCTGGATTCTTTAACTGGAAATCACAGCACCGGAAAGTACAAGAATCAATTAAAACGGTTCCTCAAGTTCTTGGCCAGGACAATAGGTATGGAAATCCATACCGGTGAGTGGTTTGTTTTATTTTTAAGAATTAATGCTATAAAATCACTTAATCACATATTAAACAAAATAGTAACCTATTAAATCACTTAAATACAAACTCATAATACTATGGCTCTGTTTGGTTCATGAATTTTGTGAGGGAAAAAACGGAAAGGAAAACTAGTTCTCCTATGTTTTCCTTCATACTTAAACAAAATTAACGATTAAAAATAACCAAAATATAATGGTAAGGTAAGAAAAAAGGAAGGCAAATCACTCACAAAATTCAAAATGTTTAATTTGTTTATCAATTCACTTTCATTTCCTTCCGATTTTCCTCATTAACCAAACGGAGAAAATGTTTTCCTCTCTATGTTCTACCCTCTTTTCCCTCACGAAATCCATGAACCAAACAAAGCCCAAGTATTTTGTATTACTACCCAAGATGTGCTCAGCAAAAGGGAATGAATTTTTGGCCCAACACAGTCATATTGGCTGGACCCATCAACTTTTCAACTTATTTTCCAAATCCAAATACGTCTTCACGTGATTTTTTTTTCATGATCTTCTAATAAGTCGTGTTTTGAAAACAGAACTTCAATTTGACGTAAATGGCAAGTCTTCCAAGGAGAAATCTGGTGGAAAGAAGAAGGATAGAAATGTGAAGTGTTTTTTCACACACACACAAAAAGGTTTCCTGCGAACACGACTTCTTAAAGTTGATGGGTTTGGGAAATGAGTTGAAGAAGGATAAAAAATATATATTTGAAGTCGTATTTTTTTCACACACACAAACGGATTTCCTGTGAACACGACTTCTGAAAGTTGATGGGTTTGGAAAATGAATTGAAAAGTTGATAATTCGTGTCAATAAAACCCTAAATTTGATGCTTTTGGTCAAAAATTCGAAGTCTGATCGACCAAGTCTTGTCAGTCTCTCCAGTTTCCCTTTCTAGAACCCAAATCACAGACACACTAATTGAGAATTCTCTTCCATTTCCTTAAACCCAATTGTCTTGGTAACCAAAACCAGTGTGAAAATAAAATGAAGAGTTCAAATGTACATACATACAATTATACATATACACGTCAAACACACACTTTTTTATGTTTCGATACAATTCAATTTACCCTGTATTCAAATTAAATGTTAACCCAATTTCTGATCAAAATTTAAAAAAAAAAATCGAAAGCACAAGTGGTTGTGGTTGTAGTAGCACAACTGCAAAAAAAATCGAAATGTAGAGAGAGAGAGAGAGAGAGAGAGAGAGACCTGCAATTCCTGGAGAAGAGAACCACAAGTGGTTGTTGTTGTAGTAGTTGTCGACATAGCGATCGGAGGGACAGAGCTCGCAGAGATGAGATGAAACTCGAAACCCTAGAAATCAGGGACCGATTGACCACAGCAAAGCGAGCGTTACGAATTACGAAGCCGGTCCCCTTTTCGTTTGCTATCATTCCATTTTGGGATCTTCCCAAAGATTTTGTTAGTGAGAGAAATTCATGAGAGAGAGAGAGAGAGAGAGAGAGACTTCATTTTTAGAAAGGGAGTACGGATTTTGATTTGTTTTGGCGCGAAACCATAAGTTCTTTCTTTTTGGGTTAATTACATTTTTACCTCACGTAGTTATGATCATTTTCACTTTACTCTCATGTGGTTCAAAAGTTGATATTTAACCCCTCTGTATTTTCGAACTAAAGTGAAACTGTTAAGATTTCTCTCCAAACTGGTAAAAATTCTAAAAATTAGCTCTAACACGTATCCCCTTTGTAAGGTTAATTTTGGAGTTAACCCCCTATCTGACGATAATACTGTCATTTAACCCACCTATGTAAAGCTAATTTTTAACACTTTTTGTTGGCCTAATTTTGGGGTTAATTGTCTATGTGTGGTTAATTTTGACACTTTAAAATCCCATGTGAAACTATTTTGAGATAAATCTTCGTAGTTTTATTTCAGTCCAAAATCATAGGGAGATAAGTGTCCACTTTTAAATCACATGCAGTAAAATGAAAATTAGTCTAACTACAAAGGAGTAAAATATAATTAACCATTTCTTTTTCTTTTTCTTATCTTTTTGGGCCGCAAACCAACAAAGTGTTAAAAAAAAGGGTAATACTTGGGGCACAAACTTCATACAACTTTCATACAAACTCCCCAAAAGATGTGTCTATCTCTTTCCTGTGTCACTGTGGGGTCCAGTGACATCACAGGAGAGAGATAGACACATCTTTTGGGGAGGTTGTATGAAGTTTGTGTCTCAAATATTACTCTAAAAAAAATGGTTCTATTTACATCCATCACTTTTACTCTTTACACCCACTACTTTTATTTACATTACGGAGTAAAACACTTTACTCTCTACACCCACCCATCATTCCCAAAATACCCCAACACTTTAAAACCAACAAATTCATATTACTCTCTACACCCACCATCATCTCTTCATCTTACTCAACCGATCAACCATTGATAAAGCCCCTTAGGTAAATCTTTAATTTCTTTTTATTTAATCATTATTTTATGTACATTTTGCTTTAGAATCATGTCTGTTTGTTTTTTTTTTACATTTATTTGATTATTTGTATCATTCTGTTAGAAATCTTTAGCTTTAAGAAGCTAGGGTATTGAGTTGGTTGTTGCTTTATTCGGCGATACAGAGCTAAACTTAATTTAATTGTTCGCCTTCAATAGTTGTACAAACCTTTAATGTTTGATTTGGTTTGGTTTGATATGTAGAACATTCACTCAATGTTCTATTGTTCCACCGATTCAGCTTTGTTATACTCCATGGGTGCATTGATCCACAATAAGTAAAGAATAACCCTGTAAAATGTTCGGTGGATTAAGGTGGAATAAAGTATTTTTTTTTTCAGTTCTATCTGGTGGAACATTTAATAAACGTTCAGTTCCCTTGGTGGAACACTATACATGTGTTCGGTTGACATCAGTGGAACATATTACGTATGTTCGCCCAAATAGAGTGGAACATATGCGATATGTTCAGTGGTTTTACTTTTTCGATAACACAGGATTGAACGGTGACGATTCAGGTTTGAAATTTTACAAAAAAAAACAAAAAAAAAAAAAAACAAAACAAAACAAAACAAAAAGACTTCAAATTGTACCTCTTGCTGTATATTTTTCTCCAAAGCATTAGATTGGTCGTCTGTGAGGAAAATACTGCAACGATCAAACTAAAATCTTATCTAGGGTTTATTGATATGGGTGAATGTGTATGAAGTATAATACGTGGCTAGCAAGAAAAATAAATAAATATAATACTCTTGTTATGTAGTAGAGATGGGCGTAAAGAGTAGTCAATTTATAGTTCGATTTAGTTATTTGTCATTTATTGTCATTTCGTGCAAGGGTGTAATGAGAATATGACAGTTCACTACAACAAAAAACCCTTATTATGACTTTAAAAAAGAGTCATAAATATACATTTATGACTCTTTTTTAAGCTTTTAAAATAAGTCATAACATTGCAGTCATAAATAAGTTCGAGTTTGTTAAAAAAGTCATAAATAATTATTACTTTTACAACAGTTCTAAAAAAATAGTCATAAAAAATGAGTGCTTTCAAATTGTTTATGACTATTTTTTAATTGATACAGTCATAAATAATCTTCAAAAAAGTCATAAAATAGCCTTTTAAAAAGTCATAAATAATCTTTAAAAAAGTCATAAATAGCCTTTTAAAAAAGTCATAAATAATCTTCAAAAAAGTAATAAATAACCCTTTAAAAAGTCGTAAATAATCTTCAAATTAGTCATAAATAACCATTTAAAAAGTCATAAACAATCTTCAAAAAGTCATAAATAACCTTTAAATAGTCATAAATAATATTTAAAATAGTCATAAATAACCTTCAAAAAGTCATAAATAATCTTTTTATAGTCATAAATAGTCTTCAAAACAGTCATAAATAATATTTTAAAAGTCATAAATAATGACACTATTTATGACTTTAGTAGAACTATTGCTAATTTATGATTATTTTTTATGAAACAGTCATATATAATATAAAACACATTTAAAGAAAAAAAAATATTTTGTTGATAATCCAACAATCAAGATTACACAATTCAAATACATCATCAAAACATGCATGTTACAAATCAACTCAAGAACCATATTCAGATATTATCTTCCTTCCAACCAAAATTTTTCAATAATCATTCTAATAATTAGTTATGTACAAGAAAAATGTAACAGTAACCACTAAGTATGTATTAAACCAACAAACCAATAATATATATGTAACATTGTTAAAAAAAAAATAAAAATAAATAAATAAATAAATAAAAACAAGATTAATGTCTATTTAAACTCTTCAATCTCCGCTAGTACATCAACTTATTTGCAATATTTGTTCCATGTAGTCTAACTGTGTAACACTGAAACAAAAATGAAATCAATGTATTAGATTCTATATAACGAGTATATAATTTTCTTAAATTGTAAAAATATAGATTACCTGGAAAAAAGGAAAAATGTTGAAATTTTCAATACTTAAATGTATTCTTGAATGAACTCAATGAACTTAAGTTGAAGTACATTTAGCTCGTGGCTTTCATATTTCACTTTTTGAGACACTCTAGCTTTCATCTGAAAAAGTTCAGGAAAGAATGAGATGTTAAGGATGTATTCCCTCCCCACAACACCACCACCACCACCTCCAACATATATGAAAAAAAAAATTCCACAATTTATGAATCAAAGTAAAACAAGAAGAAGAGAAAATTTGGCGACACATTTACAAAGAATACTATGATAATACCTTTATTTTGATAGATTTGGATGGATTCTCCATTATCACTTTCATGAAAAGTAACATATAGTATCCACATTCATAATTTTCTGGTTGCTTTGGTCCCTATGAATAAATGTATAACAAATATTAGACAAACAATAAATTACTGCAATCACAAGTCGTGGTAAAACTAACTTATCTTGGAATGAATGTTGACCTAGAATTTCTAAAACTTTCGACAGAGTCTCCTCTATAAATAGAACCTCCCAAAAATTTCAAACAATGAAAACATACCCAGCAACAATTGAATAACCGCAACATACATTATATCAATACATTAACCATAACATACTAAGTATAATTTAAACAGCTACCATTATATCTACCATGTTTTTATTCAGATTTAATTACCTTTACAAATTGCCAAATTGGTTTTGGCCTTCTTTTCCCTTTGAAATTTAAAGCATTGAGTCCACTTCAAGACAATATTAAAAGTTTAAATTAGATAATAAAACGTCACTTCAAGACAATATTCTCACACACAAAGATTACAACACGAAAAATTATTAGAAAATTCGATGACTAAGCGTCCACAACTTTCTACGATGCAACCACAATAAGAGGTAATTAATTATAATTCAACTTCTAAACGCAAGAATAAAACGCCACAAAGTATTTTATTTTATTACACCTTATGTTCACCACCTCGGCCACCCATCCATGGTCCAGCCTACACATATATCCCATGTGTCTCCTAACGTAATACTAACTCCCACTCCGGTCCCAACTCCCATGGAGTATCACTGGGATTTGAGTATACATCGAAAGGCTAGTCCTTACGTTCTTGACGTCAATAAAACAATGTCTAGATACACATGAAATAGACCAACAAGCCGGGCATAAGGCTTAAAATAATGAAGAGACGGGTCATCCATGTAGTCGCCGTCTAAACACACAAGGACGGGTCATCCACGAAGTCGCCGCCTAAAATCATAAGGTGCAGTGGTGAACTCTAAGGATTTTCTATCGTTCATACATCCACGTTTTTCACAAAACTCTACTTTATAAGAGATTCATATATCTCAACTCAAATTTCCGTTAAAATTATATTAACAGCTACATGTTCACACAGATTCATAACCCACACAAAATCACACAGTCATAATTTCACAAAGCTCAACTATACATGAGAACTCATATCTTTCTGTGTACAAATAAATTCATTTATATTAACGAACACAAAATCACACAAAAATATGATATAGCAAATACGCTTATTTTTTCATAAAATTGCTACTGTAATATGAATTTTCTGCCCAAACGGTGCAGAATTGGGAAAAATACCATTAGACGAAAGTTGTCCAGAATTGCGTTTCCTACAGGCGAAAGCGAACAGAATTACGAAAACTGTAACGTATGATTTATTAGGAATTTTCTACTAAAATCTTATCCGTGAAAATCCCAAATCCGAAAATTGAATAATTGCTCAAATGTATATCCAAGGCTCATCTATAAATCTCAAATCATAACTTCAATCATTGTAAATAAAAACCTAAATCTCATAACCCATAACCATACTAATTTCATAATCTATCCATTTAAATTTCAATCAAACGAGATTGAAAGAAAATAATAAGTTAACTCACCGATTTAGGACTTCAATGTTGATGAAGATTCGCAAAACAATATTTGGGGTTCCTCTTTTCTTCTCTTATTATCTTCTTCTTCTTCTTCTTCTTCTTCTTCTTCTCTCTCTCTCTCTCTCTTGACTGCTTTATTTTTCTCATGTCTCTCTTTTCTTTTCTTTTTGTTATCCAAACCCTAGGAGGTATATTATGTATGTATATATGATACACATACATATATTATAATACAAACACACAAAAGGCTAAAAATCCCGTTTTTTGTCTAGGGGCCTCACAAAAAGGCTTTATATGGGCCCGAAATACATTCTAAAGTTCTAAAATGAGTGACCCAATGGGTGTACATAACCCGGGTACTTAATTTAAATGTTAAAAACACAAATTAACACATTCACGGGCCTATAATCACTACAAAAAAATAAACACATCAATTCTTCAATGACTTGTTCAACTTAAGTTTTTACAACTTAACTCCACCACTTAGCTCTATAAAATTTCACACAATAATTAATGAATAAAATAAATACACACATATAAATAAATAACCATGGTTGTATACACAAAAATTTAGATTGTCTCATTATTTTGTTTTTTTAAATGAATATTTATATAAAGAAAATACGGGGTGTTACATGTATACCAAGTGAAATTTCATTTAAAATTTTTATACAGCGCACATTTCCCTAATCAAGAATCTTAACTTTAAAAATCTTAACATATTGTCTTTTTCACTATTTTCCCCAAAAAACAGTACTTTGATTCTAGAATTCAAAGAAAAAGAGTCATAAAAATAAAGAAAATTTATGACTACCCAAAAATGAAGTCATAAAAGTCTTGTTATTTATGACACTTTTCTAAATACTTATTATATATGACACTTTTCACAAACATGTCATAAAAAATCTTATTTTTTATGATAATTTTCAAAAAACTGTCATAAAAAATCTAATATGATTCTTAATAAAATCTAAATTTGTGACACTAAAAGTAACTATCAAGTGTTAATAGTCCAATTTCAAAAAGTAATTTCTTAAAAACTAGTCTCTCAAAGGTCGACTTAAGTGAAATTTCACTTAATATTCATGTAAAGATTTAGTGAAATTTCACATAATATTCGTGTATGCCAAGTAAAATTTCACAAAATATTTTTGTACAGAGGACATTTCCCTAATCAAGAATCTTAACTTTAAAAATCTTAGCATATTATCTTTTTTTCACTATTTTTTCCAAAACAGTACTTACGTTTGATTCTAGAATTCAAAGAAAAAGAGTCATAAAAATAAAGAATATTTATGACTACCAAAAAATAAAGTCATAAAAGTCTTATTATTTATGACCATTTTCAAAAAACTGTCATAAAAACTCTTATTATTTATGACCATCTTATTATTTATGACCATTTTCAAAACAACTGTCATAAAAACTCTTATTATTTATGACCATTTTCAAAAAACTGTCATAAAAACTCTTATTATTTATGACCATCTTATTATTTATGACCATTTTCAAAAAAACTGTCATAAAAAATCTTATTATTTATGACCATTTTAAAAAAACTGTCATAAACAATCTTATTATTTATGACTAATAAAAAAAATGGTCGTAAATAAAACACCACTTACCAATCTTATGACTATATTTGCAAAAAGAGTCATATATGTTAGAAAAAAGTATTTGTTATGACTCTTTTTTTAAAATAGTCATTAGCCCAAAATAAAAAAAAGTCATAAAAAGGGTTTTTTCTTGTAGTGGTTTTATTAAAAGGTGGGTGCAGAGAGTAATTGAGGTGTGTGTAGATAGAATCACTCCAAAAAAAAACGATAATATAAACCAGATTTGAATTGCATTTTTGCCAACTTGAAAGCTATTTTATTTTTATATTACTTTATTTGTGTCTCAGAAACAATCCACCTCTGTAACATGAGTGGAGTTAGTAGTTTAGAGAGTTAGTAAGACACACACAGGGGGGGTTCATATCCTACTTTAAAAAAAATCTCCCTTTATTTTTGCTCCCCGCAAAGAGCTTCGAACCAACAACCTCCCCAATGGGGGAGGGGCTCAGGCCAACTCGGCTACAGCCAAGTGGTTGTACTTGAAAGATAATACTCCAGTAAGGTAAAATCATACTGTGAAATGTCTAAAAGAAATTCTAATATTTCTTCTTGTTGCTGGATATCTCGTTCGTACACATCTTCTTTTTGTTTCCCCGGCCTCTAGTAAGGGTAACCGTCTGTGAGTGACCGGGATTCAAATTCAAAGGACCGCGCCTAGAGCCTCTGCTCTTCAGCCTATTTAATCCTATATTTGGAACAAATCTATTTTTTAACAAAAATGCTACACTCATATCTAAACTCACACCCAATTCCATACCCAACACTCCTAGCCCTTGATTCTAGTGGTCTCCATGTGGGTCCAATATAGATCCCACACGGGACCCATAGGAATCAAGGGTCAGGATATGTTGAGTGTGAATTTAGATGTGGGTGTGTCATTACTCATTTTTTTAATTGGTAATCTAATATTTGTATGTCTTTTCATCACATATTTATATGTTCATATATATATTATATCTATATATATATATATATATATTCTTGCTAGGAATTTATATGTTTGAATGAAAGCATAAGTGTTTTTGTATGTCCTGTCATAAATAAAATAAATAAATAAAAACATTTTGTTATGCCATGTATATGATATTTTCTATTTTTTATTTTTATCCTTTTTTTTTTTTGCTTTTTCTTTGTTTTTGAGATGGCGAGTATATGGTACTTATTCTTTTTTCTTTCTTGTTTTTTTTTATGTACGTTTATATGGTACTTTCATTTTAAGGTTATTTATGATTAGGAAATTTTACATGTAAAATATTTATATACGTGTATTCAGATATTTTGTTAAGATGTGACACTAAGAATAAAACAAACATTTTCAAATTAACATCTTTGGACCTGTTGGCCAAGTGGTAAGGAGTTCGTTCTCCTCGCTATCAATGCTTGGGTTCGAGTCACTCCCTCAGCAGGTTATTGGGGCTAAACCTAGGCGCTCGCAGTGGGTCCCAAGCTTCGGCCCCGATATAGGTGCAGTGGGGACCCCTGCAGATTGTCCTAGGGTGTGGGGCCTAATGCTCCTTGGCGAAAATGTGGGGTAACCTACATATACTTCCATTTTTCTAACCAAAAAAAAAAAAAAAAGATAAGATAAGATAAGATAAAAATCTAGGGAAAATTAAATAGAAGTCCTTAAATGGACTGTTTATGGTGATTAACCTAGCCCGTTATTATTATTGTTTTTTTTTTAAGGAGGTAAGTCCAATTGTCTTTTACTTTTATGGCCTTAAATTCATTTTTAAACTGAAAATAAAGCTATTGGCAAATTTGCCTCCGTCACACATATAGAAGATTGTTGTTTCTGTTTTGCCACCTCGGCACGTTCTTCAAGAAAGTGTTTTTTTTTTCAAACTTTAAAATGCTATAACTTTCAAACCACAACTCCATTTTGAATAAAATTTATATATTTGTAATCTAGAAATAAAGATCTATCAAACAAGATTCATAGTGACTATGAAAAAAAAAAGGGAGGCTTGGTGTAGGGTCCCTAAAGTTGGTCATTCTTGGTTTAAGGGGTAGCCCATTAACAACAAACCCCACAAAGACAGAAACCCAAGCCCATTTTTTCACTTCAGTCTACACCACTAACAATTTACTCCTCAAGTCCATTTCAACACTTTAAACTTACCAAACTACCCCTCACTTCCAAAAATAACCTAAACCCATATTATTAGTTTTGGTCTCTCTCTCTCTCTCTCTCTCTCTCTCTCTACGACCTCTCTCTCTCTAAGATCTCTCTCACCACCACTAGTACACCTCAACCACCGCCACTGCCATCCCCACCATCCATCGCTGTCGGAACCACCACCATTGATCCAGTGCCACCTGCCTCTACCATAGCAACCACTGCCTTCCACGACCTCTCTCTGCACCACCATCATCGATCCACCGCCGCCACCATCAAGCATACTGTTGCCATGGCCACTACCACCAGCAAGCCACCGTCATCATCATCGCAACCAAATGTCCCCATCGTCATCGTCACCGGCGTCGATCTAGATCTAGATCTCCTTCACCGGTTGAGATCTAAATCTAGATCTAGATCGAGATTTGAATGTCGTTGTCACGACCAATACAATGAACTCCGGTGACCACCATGCAAGCTAGCTAGGTGACCATTACCAGCTTTTAGTTGTAGAGGTATGTTAGTTGCAAAATGTACATATTAAGTCAAATTTCTCTTAAGATTTTTAAACTGAATTTTTCAAAATATTCAGATTATTCAGTGATGTTTCACTTCTTTTATTAAGTGTAAATGTAATCTTTAATGAAATTACAAACTTAAATCAACAATTGTAACTTCTATTAAAATGAGTGAAATTTCACTTAAGATGGTGATTTGTGAAAGTTTGGGTTTATGTAGCTAAGGTGTCTGTTCATGCCTTAGTGTTTTTTTGTTGTTGATTGTGATCTCATGAGTGCTGTCTCTATTGTGGCTGTATTGATTGCATTGGTGTGTTGGTTGCATAATTTACAAATCAATCTTAAGTTAAATTTCACTTAAAATAAATCTTAAGTCAAATTTCACTTAAGATTGATTTTAAGCGAAATTTCACTTAAGAACAAACTGTTCATAAAAGCAAAAGTAGTTTCTGTAATAAAAGTTGGATGTGGTGTTGCCGGTGGTCGCCGGAGGTGGCAAAGACGGTGGTATCGTGAACATTGGTTGCCGGAGATGGCAAGGGTGAACGACACTGTTCATCATGAAACAGTGGTGGTTACAGGTGGTGTCGCCGGAGGTTGCCGGAGGTGGCAGGGTGGTCGCGCGGAGGTGGCAGGGGTGGTGGTCGAAGGTGGTATGGAGTAGTGGTAATGGTGGCTAGGGTTTGGTTAGGTATAGGTTGAAGATGAGGGCATTTTTGGTCCATGGACATTGGGAGGACTTATCCCCAATGTGTATTTTAAGTTGTCCTTCAATCCAATAAAACTCATCTTAAAGACCTTTTCACCAATTTTCCCCAAAACTAAAAAAATAAATAATTCATGCTACGTCAGATCACTATAACGTACATAATGTCATTGTCTCTTTTTGCGACAATGACATTGGTACTACCTTTGAATTATTATTATTATTTATTTATTTATTTGCATTTGATGATATATTACTGTCTTTAACTGGACACTAAGATCTGAAAATTGCCCATAATTTTGCGATTATTAGGTCAATTTGAAGAAATGTTACTGTCGACAACATGTTACTGTTTCTTTGTTCAATACCATGTTGTTAATCTTTAATGATATATTACTGTTGTTTGCGTGGGGATAATTTTTAAAGACAGTAACATCTACTAAATGACCCTAATTTCACAACTTTTTGCAACAATGATGTTACTATTTTTGTAAAAACGTTTAGTTTTTGATAATTTGTTACTGTATTTACTTGAAAAATATTATAAAGGCAGTTTCATCTGATAAAATGACCATAATTTTGCAATTATTTGGCTAATTTGAAGAAATGTTATTGTCGACAGTATCATGTTACTGTCTTTACCTGGGCAGCACTTAAAGACAGTGACATATGTCACTGTTTGAAAACAATACATGGGGCAAATGTCACTGTTTGTTTTTTTCTTTATTTTTTTATAGTCATCATGGATTTTGTTTGATAGATCTTGTTTTGTAGATTATGAATATATAATTTTTATGAAAAAATAATTTGTAGTTTAGAAGTTATACCAATTTAAAGTTTGGAAAACAAAAAATAACTAACTTCCGTAAATTATAGGTTGGGGTGGCATGTGTGTAGTGTAATTGTTGAACATAAGGAAAGTGGATATTTTCATCCACTGAAAATCATAGGGACATTTGGCACAAAAAAAAAACGTGGGGATCTATCCCCCGTTATGGTCCAACGTCACCTATGGCCAGGCCCTAAAATATAATCTGAAGAGTTAAAATTCACCTAAAACATTATAAATACAATCGATGAACCTAATTAGATTGGGACTCTTGGCCTCAAGTCCCTCAAATTAAACATGGTCGCCACGAAGGACAAATTACTTTCTCATGAGTTAAGATCATTTTCACCTTTTTTTTGGTCAAAAATACCCTTTCATGGCTAAAAAAAAACTTCAAACTGTTGTTTTGGAATTAGAAAAAACAAGATCTATCAAACGATATCAATATTGACTATAAAATTATGGAGAAAAATTCTTAAAATTTAATATAAAATGTAAAAGCATACATTTTTTTGATGAGATAAAAAGATAGCCTTCTTGTAAAATTAACATCCATAATTGCACAGCTCTCCAAAAAAAAACATGAAATCAGAAGAAGAAGAAGAATAAGAAAAAAAATCACCCAAAAAAGGAGAAATTGTGGTCATTAATACAAACAAATAAAATCTCAACATGAGGTTGCAAATTATGTGTTTTTGTCAAATTTTCAAGTCCAATGTGTAGATCTCGAAGAAATACACGAAAAATAATAATAATAATAATAATAATAATAATAATAATAATAATAATAATAATAATAATAACTTATCCAAAAATGCCAAAAAATTTAGGAAGTTATGGTTGTTTAACTCAAACATTATATGTTCATCAACAGATAATATTATCTATTTAGACATATAAAAATGCAAAACAAGGCTCCAAATTACTCCTTTTGGTACAATTTTCAACTCCAATGTGTTAATCTCGAAAAAATATATGAAATCCCCACACAAAAAAAAACACCCAAAAAGGCTAAAAAAAAATGAGTAAGTTATGGTAGTCTAAAGTTAACAGAAAATGACATTATGATAGTCATTTTCTGTCAGGTACAAGGGTTAAAAAAGTCAAAAAAAAATAAGAAAAAAGTGAAAGAGGGGCTTTAATTGGTACAGAAAGCAGCGAAAATGGCTTAAACTTAAACGTGAAAAAGGTGGTGTTTTTTATTATCCCATTGTGAGGGGGGTTTCACCAAAAATCCCATATCGATTTACATGTACTATATGTAGGGGGTGTCAAAGTGGCCCGCCCGGCCCGGATCAGGATTGGGCTCTGGCCCACGGGCTTATGTCTCTCTTCACTTCCAATTATTATTTTTTTTTTTTACATTTTTAATACTTGAAAACAGACAATATTTTGATTGTTGGGAAGCTTCTAGTCGGATTTCTATGCTGAGAGTGCAGTTTTGCTCACCCCAAAATTGCTCACCTTTTGTTCACCCTCATTTTTCATTGGCTAATGCAGTGAGCCTAGTACTTTACACCATTAATTAATTCTTATTTAATCATGGGTGCCATTGCATTGGCCTATGGAAGAGTAGGGTGAGCAAAGTTGAGCAATTTTGGCGTAAGCAAAAATGTATTCATATACTTACCCTATATCGGGATTGGGTTGGGCTTAAAATCCATTTTTTTTGGGTTGGACTACATGTCACCCATCGGGCCGGGCTTTTTTTACACCCGTAACTATATTATACACATACAAAACCATTTAAATGCGTATTACTCTATTATGATTCACGGGAAAATACATACACACAAGGTCTAAGGAAAGCTGCGGTCATTGCAAGAAGATCAATCATACAAAAGATAGATGCTTTGAACTCGTAGGTTATCCACCCAACTGGAAAATTGGCGGTGGCAAACCACGTCCAAGAGCTAATTCACATAAGCCCCAAAACTGTGACCTTTCGTTTGTCGCCAATGTTTTTAATGAGTCACAAGATGGAAGTCTCCCATTGCCGGTTTGACAAAAGAGCAATATAATCAACTCATGCAACTTCTTGGTAGTGACTTGACTCCTCACTCTTCCAACCTTGCTGGTAAGATGTTTTCTTCTTCCTCATCTTGGATAATAGACAACAAAGCCTCAGATCACATGACACTAGGGGTGCATACGAGCTAAGCCTCTCAACAAGGGCTCGAGGCTCGGCTCGGCTCGGCTCGTTTAATAAACGAGCCAAAGCTTGTTTAGTAAACAAGCCAAGCTTGTTTAGTAAACGAGCCAAGCTTGAGCATACTTAAAAGCTCGTGAACAAGCTCGTGAACAGTTCGATTAAGGCTCATTAGTAGGCTCATGAAAAAGCTCATTAATAAGCTAATTTACAAACTCATATATATACATATGTACATATGTATGTATTAATTATAAAAATACGAGGGTTCAAAAAGAAAAATGTATAATATTATGCTTCTCAAATTTTAGATGTATTAATTATATATATAATACTATACTTCTTAATTTTTGAATCTCAAATGCTTCCCAAATACTCTAATAAAAAAATGCTTCTCAAATACATATAATAGTGTGATGTATTTTCAATAATTATGAAACCACTTCAACATACCTTTCACTACCACATGCATTTGGGATGCAAAATTTGAGAAGCTTTTGGAAGCAAAGTAGTTAAACAAATGTTAAAAACCTTTTTTTTTGTTCTTTTTTGGTTAAATTAGTTATATGTATACATTAAAAGGTAAGAGCATTACCTAAAATATATTTAAAAAATGAAAAGAGAGTAAGAGCATCAGGATGGAAATGGGTAGAAGATTAAAAGGTGAGAGCATTAGTTATTGCTTGTCCCACATCGGAAATGTGTAGAAGATTAAGTAGAAAGCTAGCTTATAAATTGAGTGAGGCATTTCTCAGGAGTTAGGCGCTACCAGCTAGGGACTTGCTAGTCGAGCCAAGCTTGAACTCGAGCCGAGCTTGAACTCGAGCCTTGATTCGAGCCTAGAGCCTAGTTTGAGTTCGAGTTTGGTTTTTTTATTTTAATTGAGCCGAGCTCGAGGATATCTTGATCATTGTGGGTTTTTTATCGAGCCGAGCTCGAGCCGGCTCATTTAATATTTTCACGAGTTCAACCCAAGCTTGAGCAGCTTGTGAACCCTTTGAGCCGAGCTTGAGCCGAGTCTAGCCTACAAAGCTCGGCTCATATGCACCCCTACATGACACCCTTTGCGTCCAAATTACATGATAAAAAACCTCACACATTACCCATCAAAATTCCTAATGGAGAATCTTTAGCAGTATCGCATGTAGGAAAAGCTCAATTATCTCATGATCTCACCACCGATAATGTTCTTTGTGTTCCTCAATTTACATGCAATCTTATGTCCGTAAGTAAGCTAACCAAACAACTTCATTGTGTAGTTATCTTTTTCCCTAATTTTTGTGTCTTTCAGGACCTCACCTCAAGGAGGCTGATTGGAGTGAGTGAGCTTCGCAATGGGATCTACTATTGTGATTTTCTGCACGTTGCTATAGCATCCCACGTGTTGCGTGAAGTGTCGTTTGTCACGCCCCGGAGTGGCCAAAAATAGGAAAAATTTAAAGTTTCCTTTCTGGACCCGTAGGGAATGACGAGTTACATAAAACTGACATGTCCGTGTAACATACTAACATAATATATATGAGTAAGGAATTGCAAAAGCGTCTAATGGTATTCATGGGGGAACTTAAAGTGTTTTGCTACATAAGCTATTACAGAAGTTCCAAATGAAAATGTCACAGCCCGGATTCACAATAGCGGAACCGGAGCCCGTGGCACACCACCGAGGCTAAACCAATTCATTAACGTTCCCGAAATTTAGTTTGGAGAACACACGTAGCGGAAAAACAAAACACATTTTCAAAACTAGGGGTTCAGTCGACTGGGTTAGGACCTCAGTCGACTGAAAAAAGCAGAGAGTTTTCAAAACAGTTTAACAGACCATTCAGTCGACTGAGACTGGGGTCCAGTCGACTGAATTCCCCCTTCGGTCGACTGAAGTAAGTAGAACCAAAATGAACACATAAACCTTCAGAGGTTCAGTCGACTGAGGCAGGGCTCAGTCGACTGCTTTTGCCATAATAAGAAGCAGTAGCTAATAGGCAAAGGGTTCAGTCGACTGAACACTGGATCAGTCGACTGCTCCCCTGACAGCAGCCCAAAATCTGCAGAAAACAAGTTTAAAAGCTTTTTAAATCCAAACGGGGATCAAACACACACTTCCAAAAGTACTCCAAAGCAATCCTAACTGCATTAACATATTACCGAAGCACAGTTACAAACATGTTACTAACTATTACAACATTTTAGATCCGTTCTAACATACCAAGTTAAACATAACTAAAAACCATAAGAGTTCTTATTACAACATTCCTATTGTCCCAAAACTACAAGATTAACGTTCAAGTTGCCTTCTAAAAGAACTCCCAACCCACGTGCTCACTTCTGCGATTCCTCGCCAGCATTAACACCTGAAAAGGTTTTTTGAATAACCACAGATATTCGATTTGTTTAAGCTAACGCTTAGTGAATAAAACAACATATGCACATGAATGATAAACATGTCTGCATTCACATCTCTACAATTCATACTAGTCGCCGGAGACTCACGTGCCCGTCCATACTCCCAATCCGCGACTCCTCGCCAATAAGTCCACGCGAAAGGGTAAGAACCACGATTCTTCTCTTCAATCGTGCGACCTTAATGCCTATATCGGCTCCACAAAATGGCACGGTGACCATGTGCTCCTTCTGACCCAAATAAGCAACTTAACATGCTCAAATACATATCACCATGCTCGCGGTAATCAAAATATTTCATCGTGCTATTGGCCTACTTATCAATATAAATGCCCAATATGAACTACACAAGATATTTATAAGTATTAATACATGCTATTTCAAACACAACATGAATACATGTCAAGAAACCATTCCAAAAACATAGTTGAATCACTCACCTCCGATTTACGCTCTTAAACTTCGATCCTAAGAAAACCCGTGTACAAAGAACGTGTACAAGTCCGTCTAGTAAAATTCATATGGATCAAAATTCCATTTATCAACTTTTATGAAAAATTCTAGAAAATAACTTTTCGGAAAACTTGGCCAAACAAGCCCTAACATATATCAAAACGAAGCTCTTACCTCGAGGAGCTCGAATATGAAATATGGGAAAAAACAGACTGACGGAAGGTCGTCGTTTGGCGTCGCAAAGCTCTAAGCTCCAAATCTCCCTATGGCCCCCCTTTTTGGAATTTAGGTTAGAAGTTATGAAAATATCTCAACCATCTCTATCTATATATAGGCAAAACTCTCGATAATTACGTTTACCTCCCCACGAGTTTTCAAAACTCCTAATCAATCTCTGAAACTTTCTATACAACTTATTCACAGCTTTACGAGTGAAAACTCAAAATTATAAAAGTTTTTGACTAAGTTTCGTTTGGTTGCTAAAACGCGAATTTCTACATGAAGTTTCCGAAGTTGCTAATTAGCCTACCAAATTAATAGCGTGTTCATTCGTCCTCACTAGGATACTAAATCTAACAACAGAAATATATTCTAAGCCAGAAAATAATACAGATATTGAAATACACAGATAAACATTTAGTTTCAGATAAACATTTAAAATATTCCACAGTGACCGTCTCATACTCGGAGAGACTTCACAAATAATAAATCCTCAATCACAACAGTTTCAAAGGGTTCTCTAATACAGACACCCAAATCAACTCGTGAGTCAAAACTCACTCAACCATGTGTCATAAGACACGCCACATCACATTATCATGCATGACAATGAAATGCAAAAGCAATAACACAATTGTGGGTGTTATAGAAAATCACAAAAGATAGGTTTGGGCGATCAATGCCACTTAAATTATTACACCAACCCAAAAGATAGTTTAAAACATAAAAGAAGTCTTAATGCGGAAGTAGGCCAAAGTTCTTTTTCTAGATGGCAAACCCGTAATCTTCGTGATCATACTCTTCCGGATAGTTTGCCTCAGGATCACCTTCCTGATAGTTCCCATCCTGAGGATAGTGATATGCATCTTCAGGGTTACCTTGACAGTCTTCCTCATTATAACCTAGACGTAAAATGTCCAGGGCGGGGAAAGAGCCGTTAGCTTTTGAAGCTCAGTGAAATTGTCTTAGCCGATCACTCCTAATACATTTAAGGATATACAGGTACAACAATATCTTGAAAATATAAATGAGCATATGACATGGTAGTATGACGACACAATGCAGTATCGATATATTCGACTTTTACTCAACCATGGACACCACAACTGACTTATGTAACTTGTTACATTACCAGTGTAACGCCGTTGGCTTAGAGTAGAATGATTACGTTGCTATCGTCGCCTAGCAGGGCCCTATAGCAAAATTTGGTTTTAAAAGAGTGTAATCATTGGACTCTTAGGTCCTCGTGACCTTGTCGGGAGAATAGAATAGTTACAGTGCTATCGTCGCCTAGCAGGGCCCCATAGCATTAAAAAGGTAACTATTGTATTCTGATGGATACTTTGCTATCATCGCCTAGCAGGGCCCTATAACGTATCAACCATCAGTGCATACATGACTACAATGATTTCAATGGAAACTCTGGCTATCGTCGCCTAGCAGGGCCCTATAGCAGTTTCATCGTTGCTCCCATTTACTTGATTGTACCACTCGGACCACTGCGGTCCATTTAATGTGTGTAATGATATGATTGGGTTAGTCCCCGTGACTAACCATACAGACGTCAATATTGACGTCAAGACTCGACTATGTTCATATGAATGTCTGTATGATTGTATAACCGTAAAAACATGATAAGCAGGAATAACAATATTTATTAACTAGCATGGAGTATAGCTAACTAACATGCCTTTATCATATAAGTAGAAATCTCAATGTTCACATAATTAATACTTATTAGCTTCGTCCATACAGGACACACTGGGCTTACATATAATACACAAGAATAAATCTATAATATACCAAGTGAGTTAGGACGACTCACCTCGATGCGGGTGTGTAACAGTAAGCATAGCGGTCCTACAAAGTATAAAATTAAGTAGAACGTTGATTAATAAGCTTATTAAAATTAAGGGCATAATGGTAATTGTGCCGGGTGGGTTCCTAAACCCCAATATAATGATCTTGACATCATTCTGAGTCCAATGTCATTGACTAGACGCTAGTGGGAGTGTACCAGATAGTGGGAGTGCACCACTAGGCACTCAAGATTCTCAAATGGTACACCATAGCAGACGAGGAAGAGTTCCACATTGGCGGTTTGAAATTGAGGGAGAAGTTCTCATATGTGCAGTAGATGATGATGAGCATGCTTTCTATAAAGAAGCGCTTTCTTCTTCTGCCAAGTCTGAGTGGATAGTTACTATGTAGGAAGAGATGAGCTCTATGGACAAGAGCAAGGTCTGGGAGTTGGTTAATATTCCGCTTGGCAGTAAGACCATTAGAAACAAGTGGGTTTTCAAAATCAAACGCAAGGCAGATGGTTCAATTGACAAGTATAAAGCGCACCGTGGTGAAAGGTTATACCCAAAGGAAGGGTATTGACCATGGAGAAACATTCTCCCCAGTGGTGAGATTTGTCTCTATACGCCTTATACTTGCGATCGTCGCAAAGTTAGACTTAGAACTTTTCCAGATGGACGTCAAAATTGCGTTTCTCAATGGAGAAATAGACGAAGAGATCTATATGGATCAACCCGTTGGTTTCATAACCAAAGGGAATGAGCACAAGGTGTGCCGTCTCAAACGATCCATTTACGGTCTCAAGCAATCGTCGAGGTAGTGGGACTTAAGGTTCCATGACTCAATCACCTCTTTTATTTTAAGATCATAGAGGAGGACCACTGTGTGTATATAAAACAGTCCAAGAAGAGTGTTCTAATTCTTTCTTTGTATGTCGACGATATCCTTCTAGCTGGGAATGAGATGAGTTCCATTGTTGCCACTAGAGAGTGGTTGTCCTCTTAA
Organism: Hydrangea macrophylla; assembly: GCA_033977485.1. Lineage (NCBI taxonomy): Eukaryota > Viridiplantae > Streptophyta > Magnoliopsida > Cornales > Hydrangeaceae > Hydrangea > Hydrangea macrophylla. The sequence continues at coordinate 15,881,860 of CM066997.1, forward strand.
TTTGAGATAAAGGACATGGGTGAGGCCAACTATGTGTTGGGTGTTAAGATTGTGAGAGATTGTTCCAAGAAACTCCTTTGTTTGTCTCAAGAGACTTACATAAGGAAGGTTCTAGAACGTTTCCGCATGAATAATGCAAAACTCATAGACAGTTAGATACCCCGGTAGATAAGGGATTCGCTTTAACCTTGGATCATTGTCCGAAGAATGAAGAAGAAAAGGGAGCAATGTCCAATGTACCATATGCATCTACTATAGGGAGTTTAATGTACGTTATGTTGTGTACACGTCCAGACATCTACTATACAATCGATCTAGTTAGTCGTTACCAGAGTAACCCTGGTTCATACCACTGGAGAGCAGTGAAGAGGATCATGTGATACCTCCGCGGGACTATGGACCTTACCCTTTGTTATCATGGTGGAGATTTGAAGCTGAGAGGATATAGTGATGCTAATTGGGCTAGCGATAGAGACGAGCGCAAGTCCACGTCTGGTTATGCATTCACACTGGGGGGTGGAGCGATTTCTTGGTGCAGCAAGAAGCAAACGTGCATTGCTTTATCCACGGTAGAGGTAGAGTATATGATTGCTCATCAGCTGTTCAAGAAGATGTATGGTTGAGGAGGTTTTTACGGCGTCTAGGCTCTTTGCCTCATGGAGATGATGCTGTGCTTATTCACTGTGACAGCACATCGGCATTGGCCTATGCAAAATACCCCAAGTACCATGGGAAGTCCAAGCACATAGACATCCGTCACCACTACATTCGAGATATGGTTGCATAAGGGGAGGTTGTCTTGAAGCACATCTCCACTGGCAACATGGTGGTTGATCCTTTGACCAAGCTTATTGCCAGAGATGTGTTCTTGTCCCACATTAGTAGTATGGGACTTCGTAGGATTTGATGTGCTTAGACATTTTTTAGTTTGAATTTTGACATTATTATCAGTATTATTATCAGTTAATAATATAGTTGGTTTCCATATATTTATTGTTTAAATGGATTGGATGCACATTTCTTTAATGTCACCGGACTTGAATTGACCTGCTCACACGGGTGATTCACCTTAGCGCTTAGGTAGCGGATCTGGACATATGTGTCCATAGCGCTTAGATAGCGAGCAAGATGAGATATTTGTGTTCATGGCGTTTTGGTAGCTAGCTAGGACATGTGTGTCCATAGCGCTAAGAAGACGAGCTAGAACACTTATATCTATGCAGTGTAAGAACAACGAGCTAGATATAAATCTTATTATCTTCATATGTCGCCTTAGCTTAGAGCTAAGATGAGATCTAAAGTTTGGTACTTGTCGAACATAGAGAGCACCCACAACTCTATGTAGCCTGTTTATAGCCGAATATGAATTTTTAGACAGACGCTGGTTGGAGCAACTGTGCTGGAAATGTCAGGTTAGACGTTTATGTAACGTCTAGACTAAAATTCGTATGGCATTGCTTTTACCACGAAGTGACATATAACACCCACATTTGTGTTATTTCATTTGCATTACATTGTCATGCATGATAATGTGATGTGGCGTGTCTTATGACACATGATTGGGTGAGTTTTGACTCACGCTTTGAAACTGTTGTGATTGAGGATTTATTGTTTGTGAAGTCTCTCCGAGTATGAGACGGTCACTGTGGAACACTTTAAATGTTTATCTGAAAATAAATGTTTACCTGTGTATTTCAATATCTGTATTATTTTCTGGCTTAGAATATATTTCTGTTGTTAGATTTAGTATCCTGGTGAGAACGAATGAACACGCTATTAATTTGGTAGGCCAATTAGCAACTTCGGAAATGTCATGTAGAAATTCGCGTTTTAGCGACCAAACGAAACTTAGTCAGAAACTTTTATAATTTTGAGGTTTCACTCGTAAAGCTTTGAATAAGTTGTATAGAAAGTTTCAGAGACTGATTAGGAGTTTGGAAAACTCGTGGGGAGGTAAACGTAATTCCCCGAGAATGTTGCCTATATATAGATAGAAATGAACTTAGATTTTTCTTAACTTCTAACCTAAAATTCCAAAAGGAGGCCAAAAGGGGGCTAGTGGGAGATTTGGTTGCTTCAAGCTTTGCGACGCCAAACGACGACCTTCCGTCAGTTTGTTTTTTCCCAGATTTCATATTCGAGCTCCTCGAGGTAAGAGCTTCATTTTGATACCTATTAGGGCCTGTTTGGCTAAGTTTTCCGAAAAGTTATTTTCTAGAATTTTTCATAAAAGTTGATAAATGGAATTCTGATCCATAGGAATTGTACTAGACGGACTTCAGCACGTTCTTTGTGCACGGGTTTTCTTCAGATTGAATTATAGGAGCGTTATTTGGAGGTGAGTGATTCAACTATGTTTTTGGAATGATTTATTGACATGTATTGATGTTTTGTGTGAATAGCATGTATTAATTCTTAGAGATATATTGTGTAGTTTATATTGGACATTTATATTGATAAGTAGGCTCAATAGCACGGTGATATGTTTTGATTTCCGCGAGTATGGTGATATGTATTTGAGCATGTTAAGTTGCTTATTTGGGTCAGAAGGAGCACGTGGTCACCGTGCCATTTTGTGGAGCCGATATAGGCATTAAGGTCGCACGATTGAAGAGAAGAATCGTGGGTCTTACCCTTTCGCGTGGACTTATTGGCGAGGAGTCGCGGATTGGGAGTATGGACGGGCACGTGAGTCTCCGGCGACTAGTATGAAATGTAGAGATGTGAATGAGGACATGTTTATCATTCATGTGCATATGTTGTTTTATTCACTAAGCATTAGCTTAAACAAATCGAAATATGTGTGGTTATTCAAATAACCATTGCAGGTGTAAATGCTGGCGAGGAATCGCAGAAGTGAGTACGTGGGTTGGGAGTTCGCTTGGAAGGCAACTTGAATGTTAATCTTGTAGTTTTGGGATCCTAGAAATGTTGTAATAAGAATTTGGTTGTTTTAACCCATGTTTAACTTGGTATGATATAATGGATCTAGAACGTTGTAATAGACTATAACATGTTGTAATTATGTTTTGGTAATGCTTTAATACAGTTAAGATTACTTTGGAGTGCTTTTGGAAGTGTGTGTTTGATCCTTAGTTGAAGATAGAAAGCTTTTAAAATTGAAATGCTGCAGATTGGGCTGCTGCCAGGGGAGCAGTTGACTAACCCATGCTTCAGTCGACTGGATCCTTGTATCTGTTAGCTACTGCTTCTTATTATAGCAAAAGCAGTCGACTGGACCCCGCCTCAGTCGACTGGACCCTGCCTCAGTCGACTGGACCCCCAGTCTCAGTCGACTGGAATTGCTATTAAACCCTTTTGAAAACTCCTTGCCTTCTTCCGACGACTGAGCAGTCGACTGAACCTCTGGTTTTGAAAATGTGTTTTGTTTTCCGCTGCTTGTGTTCTTCAAACCTAATTTTGGGAACGTTAATGAATTGGTTTAGCCTCGGTGGCGTGCCACGGGCTCCGGTTCCGCTATTGTGGGACCGGGCTGTGACATGACATGCCCATTTATATGGAAAAATGACGTATCATACATATCATACTGTATGTGCTCTTTTGTGATCGTTTGTGGAGCAATGGATTAATCCCTATTTCATTACTGTGAGCCACGTAGTCTCCCTGTAACGGGGATTCTACACCAGTTACCTTATGACCTGAGACTATGTTATGAAGAGGATACTTGATGACGCTACTTTAGCGTACCATTCTGGGACGAAGAGACAAATACCGTCCCATCGGGCACGTCTAGGAAAGCGGTCGAGTGAGTTGGATTGGCATTAGTAGGCAGGGAAGACTCTTCGATAACACACCATGTTTTGTGACTCATTAGCTGGCTAGCGACAATCGTACACGTACTGAGTGTCATGGGTACATTACATAGATGGGGTGTAGCACTGATTTTCTAAGGGATTAAGAATGCTAGATCTGGTATGGTTGAATTTGTCTGGGTAAATACACGAGAAGCCTCTGAGTGATGCGTTTTGCTAGTTATGTGATTGACTTAGCATCTCAGCTCCTGCCGCTGTATGTTTATTTTCGTCAGATCGCACGCTCTATTTCCCGTATGAAGAGACGATGAGATTTGGAACCAAAGGGATTTGTTTTTCACAAGTCCTATGTAGGTGAATGGGAGATGTTATAATTATTTGTGGGCTATTGGGTCACCCACATATAATCATGGACCCGGGGTCCAATGGGCTTGGCTTAACCTCCAAGTAATCCTATAAGGATTAGTATTGGAAACCAAGTGAAACCCTAAGCCATAGGGGATATGTATATATATATAGATATATACATAAGAGATACACAAGAACAATATAACACAACTTAATCTCTCACTCTCTCTCACTAACCTGCGGCTATCGTTCTCCCTACTCTCCTTTGGTTCATTTTCTCTCTCTAGCTTTAATCATATAAGAAGCTTGGAACTTAGCGCGTGGATACAAAGGGGGTGTCTCTAGTAGGCATTCTCACAACCAGTTCGAAGCCTAAGAACGCACATAGAGGCAGTCCAATCGCAACAGTTCGTTAGGTTCTTGCTGGGTTCATAACAACGCTGTTAATCGATCCGTCGGGTTAATTCCGCTAGGTACGTCCTATACCCGACCCGTATGCATGTGTGTAAACATTATTTACACTGTCAATGAAAGAGAGAGAGCAAGAAATGAGGGAGAGTTGCCACATAGGATTTATAATTGGAGTGGAGCTTGCTTTTGTGGATAGCCTAATTGAAAGTAGGGGTGTTCATCCGTCGGTTCGGTATGTCTGTTAATGAAAGAGAGAGAGAGTGCAATAAATGAGGGAGAGTTGCCACATATAATTTATAATAGGAGTGGAGCTTGCTTATGTGGATAACCTAATCGAAAGTAGGGGTATTCATCTGTCGCTGTTTATTTATTTATTTATATTTTTAGTTTTGGCATGTTTAAAAACCCACCGAATGACTCAGTACGGTTGTTCGGTTCGATTTTCTTCTTTGGCTACATTTAAAAAAAAATAAAGTCGAATGACATCAGTTTGGTCAGTCGATTAATTTTTTTTTGGGTAAAAGACACTTTTGGTCCCTGAAGTTTACACAGATTGTCATTTTAGTCCCTAAGTTTTTAATTTTGTCAATTTCGTCCTTAAATTTTGTAAATGGCAGCAATTTAGTCCAAAACCTAACATCCGTCAAAAATCCAACGTCTCCACATCACGTGATTTTCACGTGATGTTTATAGAAAGGGCACATTGGTCTTTTAACTATCCTTTGCACCAATTATATGTATTATAGGGTTTTACTTTATTCAAAAGAGAGAGAGAGAGAGAGAGAGAGAGAGAGAGAGAGAGAGAGAGAGGAACAGAGGCATTCCATAACCTGCAAATAGGTTTCGATTGAAGGAAGGTATGCGATTCTTATGCTGTGAGGTGGATTATTGAAGGTTTCAACTTGTTCATGTCAAAAGAGGGACTGCACTTGATCAAGAACTTTTGACAGAATGAGCATGAATTTCAAGTTAAGAAACCTGGGTGATGGAAATGGAGGAAGTGCACCTTGTTATGGTAAAGTATTTAAACTTTTTGTGTGTTTTGTCAAATAAATAGAGTAGTATATGTTGCTTTCTCAAGTACAGAGAAAGAACTCTAGCAAATACCCAAAAAAAACGAAAAAGTCAAAGAAGTTTTGGGCACTTTTTTTTTTTTTTTTTTGTCTTTACACCTCTTTACATACATATTCAAGAAAAGATCATGTTGATGATGCATGTTGTTGTATAAAAAATGTGTTCTCAGTTTATGTTATTGTAAAAATTTTGGTCCTTTGTGGTCCCATGTGTCTCTTTATATGTCTCCTTTGTGGTCCTTTGTGGTGGATTTATATAAATATATATAGATATATATATATATACGTATATTTGTTGGGTTTTGGGTGGCATTTGCTGTTGGCTTATGATTTATGTAACACCTCTTGGGTTTTGGGCACTTTTTTTTTTTTTTTTTTTTTTTTTTTGTCTTTACACCTCTTTACATACATATTCAAGAAAAGATCATGTTGATGATGCATGTTGTTGTATAAAAAATGTGTTCTCAGTTTATGTCATTGTAAAAATTTTGGTCATTTGTGGTCCCATGTGTCTCTTTATATGTCTCCTTTGTGGTGGATTTATATAAATATATATAGATATATATATATATACGTATATTTGTTGGGTTTTGGGTGGCATTTGCTGTTGGCTTATGATTTATGTAACACCTCTTGGGTTTAATTGATTTATGTAACACCACTTGGGTTTAATTGATTAATATATATCACTGTTGCTTAGCAAAATATATATGTATATTTTTGTATCATGTGCAGGTGGGGATGACTACTTTACTATTGAATTGCATCATGGAGGTGTATTTGCATGCACACCACATAGAGTTTATAAGGGGGGTCGAGTAAACCATTTTGACTACTGTGAGCCAGACAAGATGTCCTTACTTGAGATCAATGATATGATGGTACATCTAGGTTATGAAGGTACTATGAAGTATTATTGTAAAATACCAGGAAGCAATTTGGGTAGTGGGCTAAGGGCACTGATAATAGATACAGACTTGATGGTTATGATGACCTTGATTCCATCTGATAGGGTGTTAGAAATATATGTGGAACTTGATTCCTCTCATGCAGTCATTGAAGAGTTGACACATGTTAATTCAGTAGAGGTTAGAGTAACAAATGTTAGATCTGAGGATGAATCCAGTGACCAAGAGGAATTTGTGGATAGTGACTATGGGTTAAGTGATGATGATGATGCATTGTTTGATGCCAATGTTGACACTAATGTTGAGTGGGTAGGTCTAAGAGAAGGCAATGAAAGGGGAAAAAAGACCTATCTTGAAGAATCATCAGTGGCTATGTACGAAGGAGAAGGGGAAATAGAGGGGTTGTCTGACTATGCCCCTTCAGATGAACTTCACAGTTGTGATGGTTCATCTGATGAAGAGGGGACAAAGAAGAAGATGAAGTATCCTGAATTTAGAGTTGACGTAGATATGAAGGATGTAGAGTTCAAGGTGGGAATGTTGTTTAGCTCAACCAAGGAGTTTAAAGATGCTGTGAGGGAGTATGCCATTACTAAAGGAAAGGGTATAAGGTTTTTGAAGAATGATAAAACTAGGGTCAGAGCTATATGTAGTGATGGATGTAAGTGGTTGGTATTTGCATCAAAGCTGCCAAACCAACAAACACTACAAGTTAAGACCTATATCAATGATCACACATGCACAAGAAAATTTTACAACAAAAATGTAAAGTCTGGATGGCTATCCAGGAGATATGTGGACAACTTTAGGTCTAACCCTCAATGGCCAATAGAGTCTTTTATGGAAACTGTGAGAAAGGATTTGATTGTAGGTGTTAGCAAGAGCCAGGTGTATAGGGCAAAGAGGAAGGCTATGGTATTGATACAAGGGTCACACACTGAACATTTTAGCAAGTTGTGGGATTATTGTGAGGAAATCAAGAGAACAAACCCTGGGACTACAATGGCTATGCAAGTGTCACATTCTGCTGGTGATGGAGTTAGTCCTCGTTTTGAAAGACTATATGTTTGCCTTGGGGCTTGTAAGAAAGGGTTTAAAGATGGTTGTAGGAAGCTAATTGGTGTTGATGGCTGTCACCTAAAGGGACCTTATGGTGGACAGTTATTAACTGCTGTTGGGATTGATAGCAATAACTGCATGTTCCCACTAGCATATGCTATTGTAGAGGGAGAAACAAAAAGTTCATGGATGTGGTTTCTTGAACTTTTGGCTGAAGATGTTGGCATTGTCAACCAATTTGCATGGACTTTTATCTCTGACAAACAAAAGGTATTTTCCAACATTTTGCATTGTATTTACATTTTTTTATAAACATGTGCTTAACTTAAATGTCAATTTGTAGGGCCTCATCCCAGCAATGCAGACTGTGCTACCAAATTCCGACCATCGCTTTTGTGTTAGACACTTTTACAATAATTTTAAACTCAAATTCAAGGGAAAGGCTCTTAAGGATAGGTTATGGAATGCTTCCAGGGCTACAACTATTCCCAAGTTTGATTACGAGATGGGAGAACTGAAGAAATTAGATGTGGATGCTTACAACTGGTTGGCAGCTAAATCAGCTATTTATTGGAGCAGGTCACATTTCAGTGACTTTTCTAAATGTGACATCCTTTTAAACAACCTCTGCGAGACATTCAATGCTTATATTCTAGAGGCAAGAGATAAACCCATTCTTACTTTGTTGGAAAGGATTAGATGTATGCTGATGAGGAGGATGCAAGTTAAAAGAGAGGCAATGCGAAAGTTTCAGGGTTGTATATGCCCTAAGATTCAGAAGAAATTAGAAAAGATAAAGGAAGAATCGGCCAGTTGTATCCCTTTGTGGTCAGGAGGATCTAAGTTTCAAATCAATTGTATGTATGGGGATCAATATTCAGTTAACTTGGATGAGTGAACATGTAGGTGTAGAAAATGGGATCTGTCTGGAATTCCTTGTGCGCATGCTGTGAGTGCAATCTTCTTCAACAAACATCAACCTGAGGACTATGTGGATATGTGCTACAACAAAGAAACTTATATGAGATCTTATGAGCCAATAATTAATCCTGTTGATGGCCCCACTATGTGGCCTAAAACAGGTGGTCCATTTGTGCTTCCTCCTATAATGCACAAACAACCTGGTAGGCCTAAGATGAGAAGGAGAAAAGAGCCAGATGAAGTGCAAAACTCTAATAGCAACAGGCTGAAGAGAAGGAACACAACTGTGAAATGTAGCAAATGTGGGAAATTGGGTCATAATAGGAAAGGTTGCAGAACTCATGTGCAAGAGAATGTAGAACCCCCAAGTGCTAATGAAGGACCAAGTAGCAGAATAGATAAGCTTCCAGTGAGCCTTCCCTTTTATTTTCATTTTTTGAATGTTAAATTTGCAATTTGAGGACAACAAACCAATTTGTCTTCTTTTTTTTTTTCCTCTGTAGGTTCGAAGATTTCAACATGGACATGCAGATACTCAGCAAAGTTGCACCTAAGGATGTTTGAATACTTTTTTTGTTTTTTTTTTTTTTTTTTGTGCAAGATCATCCTTTTGTCTGTTTCTTTTGTGGGTGGATCAAGTGAGATGATGAAGCATGTATTTTTGATGAACACTGTTGTGAGAGTTAACATGTTTTGTATTATGTGTTGTTGGATGATGAACACAGTGATAAAAAGCCCTTTTCATTGAACCCAAGATCCTTCTTTCCCTAGATTTTCTCTTGGCTTCTCCATGTTTTTCTGTTTTTTTTTTTCTACTCTCTTAAATATGCTGGGTATGTGGACAGGGGATATAGAGATAGTGTATATATATTTATGGCTAATAGATTTTGGAGGGAAAATGTGCTAAAAGACCAATGTGCCCTTTCTACAAACATCACGTGAAAATCACGTGATGTGGAGACGTTGGATTTTTGACGGATGTTAGATTTTGGACGAAATTGCTGCCATTTACAAAATTTAAGGACGAAATTGACAAAATTAAAAACTTAGGGACTAAAATGACAATCTGTGTAAACTTCAGGGACCAAAAGTGTCTTTTACCCTTTTTTTTTTTGTACATCCCCTAATTGAAAAGCTTTTAATACTCTTAGTCCTAGATGATATCGTGGGATGACTTCACCTAATAATTTCTCCATTTTAGTTCCAACATATCTTCAAACAAATGTCCAAAACCCTCTCATCTCTCTCTAAACTGAAACTTCTCCATTTTTTTCTTCAGTTTTGGCATATTTAAAAACCCGCCGAATGACTCAGTTCGGTCATTCAGTTCGATTTTCTTCTTTGGCTACATTTTTAAGAAAGACCGAATGACATCAATTTGGTCGGTCGGTTTCAGGGCGGATTATTATTACTCCTATTAAAATTTTTTTTTTTGTACAGCCCCTAATTGAAAAGCTTTTAATACTCCTTAGTACTAGATGACATCGTGGTAAGGCTTCACCTAATAATTTCTCCATTTTAGTTCCTAACATATCTTCAAACAAATGTCTTAGGACCCTCTCATCTCTCTCTAAACTGAAACTTCTCAATTCTAGGGCTCCCAATTCAATCCCATGCTACATCCCCTAATGCTCCAATCAGGAAGACGATGAGCTCGTGCTCTGATTCGCACTCTCTGTTCGATTCTCTCTCGAAATCCACACTCTGCTTCGCCGATCGCCATGGTATTTCTAAGTTCTCACCTCTTGAAAGACTACGCCACGAGACAGATCAATGCGTTACTGTGGATCTCTCTCATCGCCATCACTCTTCTCTTGCTCAGAAAAGTCTCCGAACTGTTTAGATTGTGGGCAAAAGCGAGGTTAATCCCAGGCCCACCTTGTCCCTCCTTCTACGGCCACTCCAAGCTCATCGCCGGAGCTAATCTCACCGGTGCGTTCGAATTCTCATGAATTTTCAATCTTCTGTTTGGTTTCGAGAAAATGGAGGGAAAAAAAAAGTAATAGAAGTTTTTTTTTATAATAATTCCTTTAATGTTCTGTTAGCAATTGTTTGGATATGTCAAGCTGTTCAGAAGAAACTGAGCTGAGCTTGTAATTGTGTGGAGATAAATTATAAGTAAGAGGAGATATACGAAATTGAAAGGGAAATAGGTAGCTAGATTCATCATATATAAATGCTCATATATACACACACACACACACACACACACACAAAGAACCCTTCGCATGAAGGAGTCCTCACTTCTGGTTACAGCCATTGGATCTAGTTTTCATTAAGGGTACTGAAGTTATATAAATATATATATAGAGAGAGAATAAAGGCAACTTGGAATTGTACTGTCTAAGAACTGTTTTGTTGTTGATTCCCCTTTCTTATGGCCAATCTCACAAGATTTTTTGGCATAACCGGTCCATATACATGTACTCAGGGGATTATTCTGGCGATTATTGAATGGAAAAAGTTTTTTTTTTGGGGTGGGTTGATGTCAATAAAAACTTGCAAGTTTAGGGAATTAAAAGGTTGAGCAAAGGGTGTAGGGTTTGTGAGTCGAAAAGTGAGGACTGGCCTGACTGCGCTTGACTTTCAAAGGGATGGGTTGTTAGTGATATACAGATGTAGCAGTTGAAAATCTGAACAATTATCCTATGGTTTTTGGGGCAGTGTTTGGAGACACTGCTAGATTTTGCTTAGGGCTAGATAGTGTAGCATTTGGTACACTATCAAACTGAGGTTTGGATTCATCAGTTTCACGGAGTACTAACGGTAATCTATATTCAGGTTGTACTGTTGTAGTAATAAAAATGGGATACCGGTAACGTGAAACTTTTTTGAACACTATCAAGCCCATAAAAAGTCGATGATAAGCATTTTCTTTTACTATAGTTTCTCACATTTAAAACTTTTGTTTGATTTTAAATTCTATTTCATGACCTAAAGAAATGTATTTCCTATGTTTTATGAATTTGTTTTAAGTGAAAATAAGAAGAAAGTACTGTCTAAGATGAAGAGCATTGCATTGACTTCTGTATTTTTTTTTTGGGTTAAGTAAAGGTATATAAACAACGCAAGGTGCCGGTGGGGTGTAACCCATGTACATGCAAACTATATGGGAGAAACAAAAAAGCTCTGCCTACACTCAAAAAGACTCCCAAGCATAGGAGAATAAAAAACAAATGATAAATCAACCTAAAAGTCTACAAAAGAGTATATGGGATACAAAACTTCCTGGAAATGCAAAAATGAAATGTATGAAACATAAACTTCTTCAATTTGAGGTAGACAACTCTTTCTTTTAAAACACATTTTGTTCTGATCATTCCAAATAAACCCACATGAGATAGAGAGGAGTAGATTGCTAAGCTTGACAAACACGCATTTTATCCCCAATCGCATCAGTAAGCCTGACTGTCACCCACAGTCAGTGTCAGTCAAGACACCAGAAAGAGAAGACATTAAGCACGATTTACGTGTTCTACATCACAACGAAGAAGCGGATGATTCGATGTTTTATCAGCCTTCTTGCGCATACGACACCAATTTGGAACGATAGTGTTGCCCCAAATTACTTAAGGCATGATGGCGTCAAACACAGTGTCCGCACAAAGAAGAAACTTTTTTATGCATCTTCAGCGTCCAGACACCTTTATATGGGAAACCAATCTTGTCTCATTGGCTAAGAATTTTGTAGTAAGAGTTAACCCTGAAGTGACCATTGGGGTCAAAATCCATCCGAATGCATCTGCCGTATTTTGGAACATCCGGACATCATACAAAAGCTCGAACAAAGCATCCGTTGAATTAATATTCCAATCTTGAAACTGACGCTTCTGAATAATCCCACCTCCTTAAACTAACATAGGTTAAAAGAAAACTTTTGTTTGAAGCAACATGAAACAGACCAGGAAACACTCACTTGAAGGGGACTCACCACCCCACCTTTTATACCAAAATCTCACATGAGTGCCATTGCTTACCACAAATTAGATGAACTAGGACAAATCCAACCACCCATTGTGAATATTTTCCTAAGCCCAGCCTCGTAAGCACAGCACATACACTCCTAGAAAAGGCACATGTCTGTGACCGACTGCTTGTTGACACAACTAGACATTACATGTGCTTGACACGCTTTATACTATTTATTAATTTTTTTACACAGTCGTGGAAGACGTGACATATGTACTTGGATACTATAATACCAAGTGTAATATTGTTAAATCTTGAAAAAAGTGAAATCATAAACAATTATTTATTATATGACATTTTACAATTTCTTATCCAATGTGATCATAAATATTTAAATATATGTTTATCATTGCTTGCCTTTGTCCCCCTTGTAGAATTTTCTCAGTCTTTGCATCGTATCGCGTTTGTGTCCTGTGCTTCTTAGGTAGACACTACCGTCGATGCCAACCATGGTTGTCAACTCCAAATATTCTATTCATAGCCTTTCATCACATCAACCGATTGCTTGGAATCTGATTCTACCCAAATAGCCGGAAAACCAGTGTCCAAAGCATACTGAATTCCAGTCTTTATTGCTTCTAGCTCAACGTCAATGACCGTGTTAGAGTAATCTTTCTTAGCAAATGCCAAAAGCATTTCGCCATTTTCATCCCTGCAGACAGACTAAGCGTGCAGCCGCATAGCACCATCATCACTGACCTAAGAGGGATTGAAAGATCTATTTTCAGCATGAAAATGTGCAAGCAAATAGTTTCACTTCACAAGGTGGTATTAAATGATCCCCTTACTCACTAAATCCCTTTAAAGCTTCTCTAACCACTGTGTCATCGATGCCCAAGTATTGAAATAGGACATGGAATATGTGGTTAACTCAAGAGAATACTCTTGATAAAAGTACACTTAATCCTCTTTTGAAGACATTGCGCTTCCAACCTACTAGTCTTCTTCCAAATCTTTCTGGGAAGGAATGGCGCACTATGTGTGACTCAGATTGCTCGCTTATCTCAATGTTATTATTTATTAACTTCCCCGACCGTAATTATTTCATTCTTGGCAAATTAATTCCGAGTCCCAACACCGCTTCGAAGTAAAGGAGAGACTGCAAGTACCCTATTCGAGTCTCATCCACACAACATAAGACCGTATAATTTGTATTCAAAAAATGTAGAATCGTCAACCGATTTCACCCTCACACAATTACCTCTTGGCTTTGATGAAATGGCTACACTTGGTGCATTCTATTTACTGATCAACTAGCCATATTCAAATGAAGATCCATTGGTGCATGCTATTTGCTGACATATTGTTTTTGTTGATGAAGGTAGGGTATAGTTAAGTGACCGCGATGTTTATTTGAAATATGAGCCGCTAAAGTGTAAGGTAAGTAGGTTGAAAAATGAATATATAAATGTACTTATCCTAAGATTTAGCAGTGCAATGGAGGTGTAGTAATATAGATTAAGGGTGAAGAGATACCAAAATTGGCCATTTATGTTATTTGTGTTCAATTATCCGTAAGAACAACGATATTGGAGGTTGCAGTTGAGAGATTTAAAGAAGGAGATAGATGTGTTAAGTGGAAGAGTGCTTCAGGTACAGGATGTAATCGTCACATACCTCTAACACTAAATGAAAAACATTATGATGTATTATATTATCTACTAAAAAAAGGGAAAAAAATTTATAGGACAAGGCCATCTATGCTTTACGGGATAGGCAGTTGTTGGGTAACTAAGAAACAACAAATTAGTTAAATGATCGTAGAAGAAATGTGTATTGTGGGACGGAGACAAGGTGTAAAGAAAACTAGAATTAGATATGTTTCATTTGAATCAATTCGCGTAGCTCATAAAACTTGGGCGGTTAGAGAGATGTTCAATTATTTATTGGAGAGTCCTCATGCGCGATCCCCTCATACGTTGGCTCATCCACATAAATGTTTCCTTGGGTGTAGGCCCAGATGAATGGTCTATTCACGTAATATGTTGTATGTAATAATGGGAAGGCTTCGTGATTGGAACGTGTTGGAGATAATTTGGTTTTTCACATTTATTTTCCTTCCTTTATTAGTCATTCTATCTTGGGTCATGTTGACCGTATGTATTTCCGTTTATTTGCCTTTATTGTGGTTGATTTCCTTCTTTTTATTCTCTCTTTGTAAAAGTATATATACATGGGAGTGTAAAGGAATTAAATAATCTTTTTCCCAAATCTTTTTTGGTATCAAGAGCTAAATTCGATTTGGCATTGTTTCCCAACTTCTACCTTCGGCGGGTGGCGTTCTGTCACCCGCCGGACCTTGCTTTGCTTTCGGCTTGAAGCCTCTGTTAGGCAACCCTCCCTGTGCTCCACTACCCTCTATGGGCCTCGGCCAGTCTCCGGCCAACCACTTCCACCTTCGAAGGGTGGCGACCCTTCGACCACCGGACCTCGCTTTGCTTTTGGCAAAAAGCCTCCGTCCGACGACCCTCCCTGCGCTACGACGACCCTCCCTGCGCTAACTCCACTACCTCCTATGGGCCTCGTCCAGCCCCTTTTGGGCCCTGGGCGGAGCCAAAGGAGGGTTTGGGTCCCCCCCTCCTCCAAATTTGGGGAAAAAAAATTTAGTACATGTGATATTTTAGTCCAAATGTAGTCTAGTCCACCCTAATTAAGTGTTCTAAACCCAATTTGGCACCATACATTGCTGATAAATAGACCAAAAATGTATAAATATAACCCCAAAAGATAATATTGTTCTCAAATAGACCAAATTCGACACCATATCTCATTATCAAATATGTATAAATAGACAAAATAAAAAATAAAAATTCGGGGGCAGACAAAAAAAATAATTCTGGCTCCACCCTTGCCTTTCGGGCCCTATCCAGCCAGCCCTTGTCCAGCCTTCGATTAGCCCTTTGAGGGGGAGTGGTGGAGTATATTATGGTGGCTCGAACCCTTCAAGATTTGGGTCTATTGTTGCAACCACTGGTACTTGTTTGAACAAGAAGTTGGCTTTTTTGGTGATTTATTGTGGATGATCATTCCCACTACTCTCACCCTCTATTAGTGGATGGTGTTTCCCACTCTTGCCAGCTTTCATGAACAATCTTGTTATAACCTTATCATTCTAAACTTCTATGGCGCCTTCAGTTTGCTGGGGGAGTGTTGGAGATAATTTGGTTTTTCTCATTTATTTTCCTTCATTTATTAGTCATTCTATCTTGGGTCATGTTGACCGTATTTATTTCCGTTTATTTTCTTTTATCGTGGTTGATTTCCTTCCTATTTATTCTCTCTTTGTAAGACTTTATATACATGGAGTGTAAAGGAATAAAATCATCTTTTTCCCAAATCCTTTTGAATGTAAGACCTTGCGTCTTTGATACAATGTTTCCAACCAAGTACTCCAAAAGTTTTAAGAAGTTAGAGAGAGGTGTAATTTGGTTGTTTATTAAAGAGCATGGCATTTTTTAAGCCAAAATCTTTTATTTATAGTGTAACCTAAGCTGCTTATATCTTGACTAATAACACCATTTCTTTACTACCTTTGCATGTTGTCTATGTTCTCTTGGTATTATGGCTTTTTAAGCCAAAATCTTTTATTTATAGTGCAATCTAAGCAGGTTATATCTCGACGAATAGCACCATTTATTTACTACATTTGCATGTTGTCTATGTTCTCTAGGAACTATGGCCCTCGAAACACTTCATGCTGTGGATTTTTACTATCTTCTCATCAAATTGTGAATTTGTCATGTGATGTGCCCACTTCCTATTATAATGCAATTTGTCCTTGATATGCAACCACCTTCTCATTTTGTCACACGTCATTGTTATCTTCCATGCTATGTAGATTCACCACATGCAGAAGTAACCAAGTTTACTTTTATTCATTGTACCCAATCTTTCATTTTTCCAGTTTGCGAACAAGCATTTTGAATTTGGTGTTTAACACTATTTGTTTTGTATTTAAAAGGTTTCTTCTTCTTCTTCTTCTTCTTCTTCTTCTTCTTTTTTTTTTTTTTTTTTTTTTGTTTTTTTTTTTGGGCAGGGGTGGGGAAGCTTTTGAACTATACCATTCTCTTTTGCATTTGTAAATACTTCACTGTATTCGAACCTGTAAATATTCATAATATTGATTGTATTGAGATGACAATAAGGTTGCAAGAGAAGCCTATATATAGGCAACAACTTAAAATGGAAAAAATACTAAAACGCCCATAGGACTTACATAATCAATGACCTAACCAGTGACCTAAGTCCTAAATACTAAATGACTATTCTATCCTCTTACCACTTTCCCTCAAACTTAAGGTAGTAATGAAAATTACAACCGAAGTTTGGAAAGGGATTACAACCGAAAACAACTCTCAACTTCATTGGAAAGCAAAACTTCAACTCCAGGGTTGGCAATAATAACTCTTGGCTTCACTAAATGTGCCCGCAACGCAACTTGCGGCTGAACAATGATCGTTCAACAACAACAATCCAAACTGAAGCTTGTAATAAATGAACAACGACAACCCAAACGATGGATTGTCAAACAACTCTCAACCCTACATGTCCGACAAAGGATTTCTCGATATCACGAAGATAATCGGCAAGGGAACATTCTCAATCTCTCGAAAAAGATTAGCAAAGGAGTAGATTCTCTCAACTTCACAAATGAAGAGGAGGCTAGAGTTTTCTCAATCTCACAATGATGATCGGCAAGGGAGGGGGTCTCTCAATCTCACAAAGGAGATTGACAACAAACACTGCAAGTACTCTCAGTCTTCTAAGAAGATTGGCATTGGAACACTTCAGCCTTGGATTGGGGCGTCCCTTCACTACTCTTCCCCTCAAACTGAAGGTAGGAGGAAATACGAACACCGAAGTTTGGAAGGAAAGCTAAGCAAGCTTTGAAGGACAGAACTTTGGACTCCATGAATAATGTAACCACAAACGAACCAGATTTGAAACAAAAAACGAAACCGGAGACTGCTTAGAATAAGATCTGGGCAATGAATAGTGCTGTGATGAACAGTAACTTTGCGATGAAACTCCCGACCCAACTTGGGTCGGCTAGGGTTTTTTCCTTTATTTTTTTTCCTAGGTCAGATCGACCCGCTCATGTAAATATTCATAATATTGATTGTATCAAGATAACAAGAAAGGAGAGGCCTATATATAGGCAACAACTTAAAATGGAAGCGTGATTGTTAAGTTTGGGTCAAGTTGAGTTTCCTACTTTATTTTTGTAGAAGTGTGATTGTTGTAAATTGTAGTTGGCTGTAGCAAGGATTAGGGGTGGATTGCAACTTATTGAAAAAATGAGTACTGGACTGCAGTATCTTACTTTGTCATACTGGTTTTTCAGATCTTTTGTCAAAATCACATCAGAAATATGGGCCAGTTGTCAAGATGTGGTTGGGTCCTACTCAGCTGCTGGTATCAATAAAAGATCCAGAACTCATTAAAGAGATGCTCCTTAAGGCTGAGGATAAATTGCCTTTGACAGGGAGGGCATTCCGTTTAGCCTTTGGACAATCGAGCCTCTTTGTTTCTTCTTTTGACAAGGTACATCCACTGAAAGTGCTATTGCTTTTGTTTGTACATCTCTTTTAAACACAATTTTCCATTCAATTAGCAAGCTCACAGGAGAAGGCATCAATTTTTACTTGGTAATTGTACATAATATGTAAGTGGTTGTTTATCCAGTCCAACTTCGTCATTTCCTCTTGGTTAATTAACTTTGGAAGTACATCTGAAGGTTAAGGCTCTTGATTAGTTAATAGCTCTTAAATGGTGATCACCAATGAGTAAAGCAGATGAAGTGTCAAGCCTGAATATCTATGTGCTCTGGTAGCAATTAAACAGCGAACTATGAAGTGCGGACATGATTAAATAATATGGGACATGGCAGGATACTAGCATGCTCATATGACAAATTTCAACAAATAGGTTATGTATACTGGAGGATATGTGCTCACAGGCATATATACACATCATTATGTTATGTGTAAATTAATTAATGGATGATAAGGCATATAGCTACAGATGTTTACAGAAGATCATGTTTCTTGTTCACTATGGACAAATTATTTTTGAATTGCATGTATGTTTAGGAAATATTGGACTTGTATCCACTTGTGTTCAACTAAGTATCATCGTGCGACAAGGATGCGACTCCTTTTTAAGAACTATCTGTGCTTCACAGTGGATCATTTGTTGGTCTGAAGAAATAAACCTTCCGATTCTTCTTCTTTTGTTTGCTTCGAGTACATGTATCATATATGCATTCTTTAATATGAATAAATATGGCAATTGCATAGTTTACCTTCTCTTTTTTGGATAAATATGGCACTTACATAGTTTCCCTTCTCTTTTTAATTCGACTGTGGGTTGCATTCATTTTCCCCCCATTAGTGATTAATGTGTGTCATTTCCATTGTCTGCAGGTGCAGAAGAGAAGGGACTCATTGGCAACAGAACTAAATGGGAAATTGCTTGAGAAAGTAAATATGATTCCTATAAAAGTGGTAGATTTTGTGTTGAAAACAATTGAAGATATTTCTGCCGGAGGAAGTGTAGACTGTAAAATAGTTTCTCAACATCTGGCTTTTACTATCTTGGGAGCTATTCTATTTGGAGATACGTTTTTGGCTTGGCCTAAGGCAACCGTTTATGAAGAGCTTCTGATGATGATTGCCAATGACGCTTGCTTTTGGGCATCATACAACCTTACACCCTTCTGGAAACGGGGATTTTGGAGGTACCAATGTTTATGTAAGAAGCTGAAATGCTTAACGCAAGAGATTATCCAACAGTGTAGACAAAATTACAAATATCGTTGTCAAGTAGATCAAAACTCTCATGCTGAAACTACATATATTGGAAGGAACACCATACCTTGTTCACTGTATTCTTCCACGGAGCTTGAGAGAGAAGAACCATGTGGAAATATAACAAGTGTGATGTTCCATGGGTGTCTAACTACTGCTGGGCTGATTGGTAACATCTTAGCAAGGCTAGTAATGCATCCAGAAATACAGGACAAGGTAGAAGTCTTTTCTTTGACTGGTTTTCTTTCTTACCATCTTGGGAATTTATATGCCATGTTGCTTTTGCATGGAATTTGTATTCATTGTGGTTCTACGGATCCCAATGGATAATGGGCCTTCATACTTGTTTAATATAGTGTTAAGTCACCAGTTGCTCCAAAAGATTAATGTATATCAAGCTTAAACACTCTCCCTCACTTGCGACCCGGTCTCGCATGTGGAGAGGCAGCAAACGAAACTCCATCATAGTGGAAATAAACAACAAACTACAAATATGCAAACCACAATGGAGACTCAAACCTGAGACCTCCCACCAACAAGGCTCTGATGCCATGTTAAGTCTCCAGTTACTCCAAAAGCTTTAGCTACTAGACTAGAGAGTGCGCCCACCAGTGTATGTCAAGATTCAACATATAGGTTGTTGGAGATCTCCTCAACTAACTAGGAGTCTAGGACTAGTGACTCCATAAAGAGAAACTTATGACTTCACTTATCTTCGTCCGCTGCAAAATGTATAATATGAACCAATAACATAACACAATCCAGATTTAGACCTATGGCCCACCACTACAGCCATTGTCTCCAATTCTTAAAAGTATAAAATGTCATTGATCCCTAAGACATAAAAACCATTAGATAAATCAACCAGCGGCATATACTTGAAAAGGAAAACTTAGGGTGGACTCGGCAACCCACGTGGGCGCTATGTGTAAAACATGGAAGGATTCATAGCACAGAAAGTGAATTTGATACAAAGGGACAATCAAGCTGCTATTGCACTTGATACTACTGGATTGAGACTTGAAATTGCTCTTGGTTGGTTCTTTTACGAATGAGAATTCTGATGCTTAAAGCAATTGGTGTCTACATTGCGATCACAATTCTACCCTCTGTTAATTTGCTGCAGATCCACTCTGAAATAATTACGGTGCGGAAAGGATCAGCAAAACCATACCAACAAGATGTTGAAAAGATGCCCCTTTTATTGGCAACTGTATATGAATCTGCTCGTCTTGTTCCAGCTGGGCCATTACTACAAAGATGTTCTCTGAAACATGGTAAGAAGTTGCTAAATTTTTAATTGAAAAAATCATAGCTGAATGTACTTTTACATTTGTAAAATACTTGGTACTTACCAAGAGATGAAATCCTAGCAGTGGCTTTCTATTCTGGTGATGCATGTAAATCCTCTTGGACATTGAAGCTGTTTCAATGTCTACTTTTCATGGTTCATAATTTTTTTTCATGATTTTTTTTGGTAAAGCTTCCAATAATATACTTAAAAAGAAAGGAAAAACGTCGAAAGAAATTGTGGGGAACTCAACTGTATTTTAGTATCTTCTTTCCTATTGCCAAGATTCATTTCTGCATTAGCTTTGGAATTGCTACTTCACATATTATTAATTGATCTCCGTTTTGTATTTTGAAGACTTGACTCTTCAAACCGGTGTGACTATACCTGCTAGAGCGATGCTTGTTGTGCCAGTTCAGTTGGTACAGATGGACGATTCTAGTTGGGGGAATGATGCTCACCAATTTAATCCATATCGTTTTCTGTCAAAGGCTGAAAAGAGATCTGATTTAGTTCACTTATCATTCAAAGGTATTACTTCTGCCCGTAACCTTTGTCATTTGTTGGCATTATGCTATCTAAATTCAGCGTATTGCACATCATTCTGCCAACTGTGCAAATGACCATCTATCACGTGTAGGTGGCAGGACTTTTCTGCACACTACGCTATCTTTTTGTAAAATTCTTGATTTCAGCTGATAGTACATCCATTATGATAATTCGACTGTAACTTACTACTGGATTTGATTTGTGATGCTCCGTTTGGTAGGAAAGTAACTTTTTTTTTCGAAGAACATGCATCAGTATTAATATACTCTATGTATATAGAGAGAAATAGACAAAAGAGGGTTAGAGAAGTAGATAGGAAGCATGAAGCGGGAGCGTGGGCGGGGGGAAGCGTTAAACTTTAAGACATTCAAATGTTGGGAGAGTCCAAATATTTGAGATAGATATATATTCTATATTTGACTATTGAAGAGGAATTTGATTGATATTAGATATTTTGATTGTAAATTTGTTTTTGGAAGTCTTAAACCATATGTTCCGATAGAAAAATAATGTTTTTGCTAAAATAATTGAGCAAAATAAGAACTTGAATCTATTTATAAGCTATTTTGAGACTTGGTTGTGACATGAGAGGAGTGAGGTTCTGACATGAGAGGAGCGAGGTTCCGACAAGCTTTTTAGGAAGAAGAGCGGAATCGAGAGTTTAAGGTGGGAGCGTGACCACTTAGAAGGCTCTTGCTTCTAAGAGTCAAGAGTCATTTGCTATAGAGGTTGAGGAGTGTGTGGTTCTGTTAGCCACAACTCATGTCCTTGTATGCAAAACACAATGTCCAACTTTAAGTGGAAGCAAGACTTTCTTTTTAGAAGATCAAAAAATTCTATTATGAAGTAATTACAATAGGCAAGAATTCATTCTTATCATGTCATTCCGAACACCTTTACTTATAAAAAATAAAAAATAAATAAAAATAAAAAGTTTTAAGTTTTTATTTTTATTTTTAATTTCAAACACACTTGCTTTTGCACTTGGATGAACTCTGTTCATTCAGGTTGCACTTTAGTAACTTTGCACCTATTGCCCATAAAAAGTTGGAAAATATACAATAGAAAAAGGATGTTATAGGAAGGTTAACAAGGCATAAAACAATCAAAGGTTAACAAGACGAGTGTTTAACAAGTTTTTGGTAAATCTTCTCTCTAATTTCAGCAGGAGAACCTGTGGATGCTGGACATAGCTCATATGTTTTGAATGAGCGAAATGAAGATGCGGCATTTCTTCCTTTCGGATCTGGTACACGGGCCTGTGTTGGCCAGAAATTTGCAATCCTTGGAGTTGCGACGATATTTGCATCTTTACTTGAAAACTACGAGGTGTGTGCGACTTATATTTTCTTTCCATTACCCTCACTAGTAATATCACTTACACAAACTTTATTGTTTTAAAAAAGGGGTAAAATACTCTTAACCTCCCTCGAGGTTTACTCATATTAACCTCCCCTGTGGTATGGGTAAATACACAGACCTCCCCTGAGATTTGTACTTTGGTAACAATTAGACCCCTCCGATAGTGAGACGTTAACGTTGATGATGAAAATGCTGATGTCATTAACTTTACTTCCAAAATTGCCATTGATGAATTGCTCAAGGACAAGACCCTTAAATGTAGATTGAAATTACACATTCAATAGACATTGAAAGGACACAAATGCCCCCAAATCAAATACCATAAATCCATCAGCAGCAGCATATATATACTATAAAAAGGACACTGAATGTCCAAAAAAAATGCTCTACTGTTTGGCAGCAGCATATATATATACCATATAATTAGCCATTAACACAAACATTGCCCCATTGTTTGGTGACACAAACATATGCCCCATCACCAATATCATCAGACTCGTAGTTTGACAATTCACTATTGACTTCATTTACCTCACCTTTGATCACACTTTCATTAACCAATCCATCACCACTACTCTCAAAGTCTGTAACATTTTAGCCAACCCATTGTGAATCTAATTCTGAATCATTATCACTACTAAATCCAAAGACATCATGATCTTCTTCCCAATGCTTAATAGTTAATACCTTCACCATCATCTGAGTGCTGAATTTCCTAATGAACATCTATTGGGGGCTCTGAAGGCCCACCTTCTTCAGTTTCCATAGTTGGTATACCATTATCCGCTGCAACAGTTTGTGCAACTCATTCCTGAGCATTTGTTGACCCCCTATTACCCCCACCAACTGAAAGCCCAGAACCATCTCTCCTATAACAAGACCATCTAACTTCACATATAGATGAATGTATCTACTGTGGCTATTTAATTCAAACATTTTCAACACATCATTATCTCAGCAACCAAGATTTCATCACTTGTCCCAGGCACACCACACCTTACTGTCATTTTTAGTTCAAGCTGAGAAGGCACATTGGACGGTGGCACAGTGCAGATTCCCAAACATCGTGAACCAAATCAATGAAGCAGTACATGTCTGGGTCGCATTCTCTACATTAAATAATTTCCCACAATAGTGTAAGATTAAATCATGTCGTTCATACATCGCCATTTCTGAAACATAAAGCACAACCAAAAACCCTAAAAATGTTAGTGATCAACGATTATAAATCGAAACCTCCAATTTGTAACATGGGGTATAACAATCAAAATCCCTAAATACTCACCAATTGATCTCTGTATTGAAGGCACAAATAGTTTTGTAAAAACCCTCATATCTGTATATTGATCTCTCGAAATGGTTGGAAGTACCTATCTCCTTAAATCAATAACCTAAATACTTTGAAATCCCAACCATTGCCTCGAAGTGGATGTCAACCAAAGAAACCCAAATTTTGATCGTCAGCCATAAAAACCCTAAATCTATCTTTATCTGTGCTCTGTGTTTTCCCAGACGTGTTTTAATAGTGGTAGGTCTGTGCGATGACATTCCAGCTAACTTCGCAATATATTTGTATATAATAAGTAAGGGGTACATGCATCATTTTACTTCAAAAACTAACACCATTAGTATTCCGTTACCATCAGGGGAGGTCTGTGTAATTACCCATACCACAGGGGAGGTCCATGTAATAAGAGCAAACCTCGAGGGAGGTTAAAGTATTTTACCCAAAAAAAAGATAAAAAAATCATGGAATTTTTTCGCTACTTCAATCCCATCCTTTGTAATTGCAACATCTTCATTTTCGCAACTGACTTTGGCCATACAAAAAAATCTTTGAGCTCTAAATATTATTTGTGATGCTACAAATATTTGCAGATATGGCTTCAGCCAGGATCTGAGAAAGACCCAAAACCAACAATGAACAACTGTGTTCTTCAGCTTCTTCCTAGTCCCAAGATTGCCCTTGTGAAAAGGAATAAAGCAGCATAAACTATGTGGAAAAAGACTCCTTTTTTTGAGAAATTTATGTGTACTCCCAGGGTGCTGATGTGGTACCCCGGCACCCAATAGGAATGGGCTTTTTGTGTGGGATCACGCAGTGGGACCCGCTTTTCGGGGGAGACTTATTTCCATTGGCTGCTGGGTATCACACGGTAACCTCAAGGTATCCAAAATTACTTCTTTTTTCCCCCTACTTTCCTTTCCATGTTTCTCTTCTTCTTTTCCCCCCCACATAGCTAGGAAATGAAAAATCTTTTTTCGGGCTCATTATGCAGTTTACAAAGGAGGATATCATATGTGAGTGTGTTTTCCTTTGCTCATGTTTTTTCCTCCTCTGCTTTTAAATGGCTCAAGTGCTTTCTTCTATACCTTTATAGATGCGTGTAGTTTGTTTTTGAAGCACTTGGGTTATTGCAATGGGAGCCTTGTGGTTTACTCCCCCATCTTTTTTTATTGTATATCCTTGCCCCCCCCCCCCCCCCCCCCCCCCCTTTTTTTTTAAATCCCAAGGGAGTTAAAATAATATATGATGCCCACAATAAAGTGTAGTGTGTGTTGTGAATGATTTATTCTAAATATTTGTATTTAATAATATTGGAATATTGGAATAAATGTATATGTATAAATACCTCTCTCTCTCTCTCTCTCTCTCTCTCCTCTCTCTCTCTCTCTCTCACACACACACACACACACACACACACACACACACACACAATTTGTGGATGTATTTGCGCTGACGAATACTATGAAGGTCATTGATATATAGACATAACCCTTTCGTTACGTCTCGGGTTAGCTCAATATACGGCTTAAAAGCGCACTCCCGAATATGGTTATCTATAAAATACAGTGGTAATAAATCAGCATCTTTTTTGAAATGCTAAATGTTACTCGTATATGATTATTTTAAATAAACTTGCAAGTTGAGAGTTCAGCTCCTATCATTATGCTATATGTAAAAAGATTTCCATGTTGGGATAAAAATACAACAAAACTAAGTATATTTGTTTTGTGTACTACACTTGGGCCCGGCGGACCAGGCTTGGCTTGCAAAGTCAATTGAGCCTTCTAATCCTCCCCAAGTCTGTGGTCCATTGGTCCTATTCTCGCGGCTTGGTGGGCTATTTGACTATTATATCCACCATATTTCCCAAAGAGCCTCATTCAACTGTTTTGCAGGTACGAACATTTGGAGTTGAAAACCAACTCGGGTGGACGGACGTCAAGATGAATGAAAAGTTTTCAGCTTTGTGTGGGTTCGGTCTAACTGTTAGCTTAGCTCTCTGACATAATTAGTGAGTGTGCTGTGGGGTCGGTGTACGTATCCGGGCTTGTTCTACTCTGAAAACGGTATTAGGTAAACCGTTTGAAATTTTGGTGGGGATGTCAAAGCCGCATGGGATAGGTTGAGGGCTCGTATCTGGGGAAAAAAGAAAACGAAAGAGTTGATGGAGGTCCATGCTCTTGAACTTATATGACAAATTAACTCTCTCTCTCTCTTTCCAAGCAAAAAAAAAAACTCTCTCTCTCTCTCTCACATGTTTTTATCTCCATCTCCACTTCTTTTTTCTCTCTCTACTTATTTAAAGTATGTCAGTATTCACACATGCAGCACCAAAAGAGTCACTTTCAACCAAATGCAGCATAAGTCCCACTGCTAAATCAACATATGCGAAACTTCCAACACATATCAAAGTAGTCAAAACAAATGCAATTTAAGTTCCACTGCTAATTCAACATGTGCAAAACTTCCACAACACATTTCATAGTAGTCAAACACTTAAGAGTCAGGAATCGAATTTATTGTGGCCGTTAAAAAGAAAAATAAATATCTTTGTTATTTCAAAAGTTCCATCCATACCCCTCTATCGTATAATGAGGAAAAGGGATACATGTATGCAGAGGCTGATGCAACAATTTGAAGTTAGGGGGGTCTAGTAGGGGCAAAACCAAAGAATTTACACTTATAGGTAGTCAAGTGACAAATTTTTTTTGGGTCTATTTAAATATATTTTTCGTGTAGATATAAAATATAATACAAGAAATTTTCTCCCATTATATAATACATATATCAAATTTATGACACTTTGGAACATTTTGCTATCCATTATAAAATTATAACTAACAAATGGCACATTAGAAAAGTTAATACTGATTGGCACCAAAGGTATGACAAAATGACATCTTATTACTACAAACTGAGATAAAAAAATTGAATCATATATCATATTTGGTTGGTATTGTAGAATTTTTCAAAACTCAAATACTAAAAAAATATGTGATTTGTGCATTTTTTTTAGGAGGCTTCAGTGTAACAATATATTTTTTAAGGTATGTATAACTTTTTGTAAAATAAAGAAGACTTGAGCCCCCCTTTACCTTACTACTACGATTCCGTCAAAATTGAAAAATAAATTAGATGTATTTATCGTTGATACATTTATAGTTTTGTGACTTGAAAAAAATTAAATCAAATAATATTAAATCCTAAAAAAATAAAATCAAACAACAATAACATCCTAAATGTATTGAATATGTACTACTAACAAAAAAAGTTGTAAATGTAAAAACTTCAATAATCTTGGATGGAAGCAAATATATATATATATATATATATATTTTCTCG